>KB667977.1:232208-365931 GCA_000349065.1 Anopheles quadriannulatus | reverse complement strand
AGTGTTAACAATGGCACGAGAAACTGTCGCTCTCATCGCTCTCTTGCCATGCGCTACGTGCTCGCTCAAAAACTGTGACGTCAGGCCGACGGTCAAAGTGTTAAGCTAAGCTTGTCAGTCAGAGCATCGCGTTGAACTCAAAAACTCACATGTCGTGTTCCGCATGTCATGACGCACTTTTATTGACTATCAGCAATGAGTATCAAGCTACCACGGATATGTTCATTGCTTTTGTTGGTGAAAATCTCGTGATACTCATGACATTTTGAAGCACTGATTGTGTCATCCTTGAAATTAAAATGTCTTTTGTGTTATAAAAAGCATTCAATATATCTCTAATAACACTGAACCAATACTTGCAAACCTCTGTAGCTCTGTAATTCGTTTTTCCGTTTTTAAACCTTTTGTAAAAGTTTACAATTTGATCAATATTATATTTTAGGACTATCCGAAAATTAAACGTAACTTTTTTTTTGTTGCTTAACTATAGAATATTTGACCAAAATATCAAAATAACATGGGTAACACCAAACATATCAGCAGATTGATTAAAATCAGCTAACAAAAACAGAAAATTAGCCTTAACAGACATTGTGAAAACATCGCTTGAAAACGTTATAAAGTTCTTGGAACTTTACAAATTGTTTTGCATCTCTAAACGACATATCTCCAAAATAAATGCTATCGGAAATAAATCTTGAATAACAAAAGGTACAATATTGGAATAGCATTAATCTTGAATCAAATAAAATAACAATGAACATAACTATAAGGACAGTTTTACTAAAGTGTACTCCAATACAATTTTAGTTTGAAATCAGCTTTCAAGCGCATAATTGAAAATGAAACGTTAAAAGCAATCAGCACAAAAAATCTCCAGTTGTTGTTTTGATTCGAAATTTCCACATTTCTTAGCGTAACCAGATAGCCAACTTCAAATTGAACCGTGCTATTCGGCAACGGTTGCACTTTGGCCAAACGGGCGAACTTATCCCACCTTGGCTGTAGTAAAAGGTTGCGCTTATTATTGCAAAAGCAACTTTTTCCACCGCCGAGTCGAGTTACGGCAGTCAAGTGATGCAGATTACCTCGTTAGTGTTTTGTGTTGGCGAAAATATTGAAAAGTTTTTGTTCGCCCCAGCCCCATTGCTCCTCGCTGACAGTTCGCGTGAATTTTCAGTTTCCCCAACAATAAAGTACATTTAATTAATGGCCAAAGTTGATTCGGCATTCGATTTTGTAACTTGCACAAACAGCCAAACAGCTAGCAAAGAACACAATCTCCATTTCGCCCTGTCCGTCCGCTTGTGTGCGGGGGTTGTGCAATAGATAAACCCCCTAGGTAAACTATTGGCAGCAGCAGTGAAGGGTAGGTAGCTTGAGAATCATTATCACGGTGTAGGGTCACGGGACTGGCCGACGCAACAATTTTCCACTCTCGCAGCTCTTTTAGCGTTGGCGTTCGGGACTAGTTAAATTGGCAAAAGATTAACTGAAGAGGAGGCAGAACAGCTGATACGCCGCTCTAATATTATGGATTTAGCAGCCAAGTTAAGTGTGTCCGTGAATGTGGTTTGGTTCTTTTGGTTTTGTTTCAGTAATGAAAGCAACCTGTAACTCATCAATCATCGTTCGCAGCGATGTTGCTACTCCCTGGGGCGATGGAGAAAGAAGCATTTCGTTTTGGGGTTCGCCTACTCACACGCTCGTTGTACGCAATGAGGGGTATTATAATCGCGCGCGATGTTGCTCTTTTGCTCTTGCGTGGTGGTCAAAGGAGGGCTGAAAGGGTGCCAAAAGAATGGCCCAGATTCCCATCTTAAGCCGGGTCCCATCTTTCATGACTTTCGGCCGCGATGATGATGATAATGAAGCCCCCCCAACCATTGCTTAAACTTTGTGTGGCAGTGGGGACGACCGGCGCACTAGTAGCGACGGGTGGCTAAATTAATCAAAACGTTAATGAATGTGTTTCAGGCACGATCTCACGGACCGACGGTGCTGGCTAGCTGGCGGAGCGAAATTTGGAAAACTGGCCAAAGGCGGATCGATTGTGGGCAAAGTTTAGCAGCAACCGGTGCCAGCAGTATCCTCCGCACTGCTTTGGGGCGGCTGACAAAATAATAGATTCTAATTAATACCTCCACCGTGCACCGCTGGGCGATCGAGGTCGATCTGAAACCGTGGCCAGCTCGATTGAATTGTTGCGGCATCATTAGTTGCTGCTGGGAGATGCTCCCCCATGGCGGGTACGTACGGACGTGACAGAATAGTAGCGAACAATTATGCAGGGCTGAAGAAGAGATGCAATCACTTCGTGAACTTCTCTAGAAATGGACACGCAACAGACGCAATTGGCAAAAGTGCTTTGTCTTTGGGTTAAAGTTGTCGTACCGCGCCAAACAGAAGCCCGTGATAGACGGATGCAAAGAAACAAGACAATCCATTGCCACCGGCACAATGACTGACCTTTGGTTGGAAAATTAAAAGCAGTGCAATGATTTTCGCCTGTCCTTTTGTGTCGTGGCAAAAAAGGGATAAGTACGGCTTACGCATTTTCCTCATCGCACAGGCGACAGTGTGAGTTTGTTTTGCATGTAAATTAGTACAAACTAGTGGAGCGGCTTATAACTTGGCCGTCTGCTGATCCAGCGATCGGGCTGTGTTAATGAGAAAGTTCTGCCATACTCCTAAGGTCCATTGCTGCTTCGGTCGGAATATTGGTGTTTTAAACGGTTGGATGGTTCGACCCACTGATCCGCATGTAGGAAATCAGACTGGAGGTTTAATTAGATACGGGAAAGTTTAGAAGTTGTTGGTATTTTTTTGGGGCGGTTTATTATTATTTATATTGCACAACTTTGGTACGGCTTAAGTGAGTCAGAATTTGCAGCGCTTTGATTGCTTTAAATGATTACAAATTCAGAACATGAAGGAAATTCATTGAATTATTGTGCTGTCAAAGTACAACGATAAAGCTGTTTGCTTAATGTAGAAATATTCTTTGAGTGCTTTTACCCACTCTTGAAGGGATTCGCTCTTTTAGGATGATATAAAACAATAAACAGTAAGCTGAAATCAGAGGAAAGATTCATAAGTTCTTCGCGCTGTGTTAAATCCATATATTATTTAGCAGGATTTAACTTTTACACAGTGCACTCATATTCAAATCCAATACTGCAAAAAAGAAACGTGAAAATCGACATTTGGTGACACTCAATAATAATTTATTTAATTTAGAACACTATTATCACAAAATAACTGAGTTATACATTCACAATCATATTCATAAAGTAATTTCATTCTAATTCTTGCGAGGTGTTTTTCAACATCTGATGTTGAACAATATCTGGTGAGCTGTTTAAAAATAATGCGGTAGATATTGGAAGCTGACCCGGAAAACCCTGTAATAAAACTAAATATAATACTTTTTATTTATGGCTTTCGGTGACTTCTTGGACTTATGCTGAAACTATCAATCCTACGCAAACTGGCAGTCATGTATTCACTACTACGGTTAAGCGTATTGTAGGAGCTGGCGCAGCTCTGGTCAAACGTGTCTTAAGGTGTTTGCAAACTCTTTTCACTCCGCCCACCTTACCCCACCCAAAATCGCAAACAATTTCGAACAATTACTTTAACCATGCGAACAAAAGTGAACACTTAAGCACTCCAAAATGACTCTCACTTGTTAAAGCATACCGAACAAAGCGATAAGATGACTCATTTCTCAGGGCAAAACAGCTTCGAGGGTATGCATCTTCTCCCCCTCTCCGGTTCACCCTCCCAATCCACTGGTTTAGCAATGGCAGCGCTCATAACATCAAACGGTATCAACTTTTCCCTCAACGCCCCCGAAGGTAAATTTACCCGAAAAGTAACAACAACCGTGTTCCGTGTGCCGAACTGTGTTGGTTCGGTGCAAGAATGCTCGCGGAGGACGGATTACTCCTCGCCTTTCAGCACGCAGTTTGTCGTCCTTCGCTGGTGGATTTTGTGTGAACAACTTTATATTCTGGTCCGTGTATGGTCGCTTAGCCACCGTGTTATGTACGCGCAGCGTCCTCCGTGCCCGTGGGCAGCTTTCATAGACGGTTACGTTAACTGAGAGCTTAAGGAAGTTGGAATGGAGCGTATACTCCCAACGCCCATTGAACCGAACGACCGTCCATCCAGGCAGTGAACGTTAAGGTGTGCGATAACAACCTGTCCTGTGTGCTGAGCCTCGCCGGAACGACCGAACGACACAGCATCCAAAACCTGCTGAAATTGGTGGTGGGAAGGGATGTACCAGAACGAAGCACATTCGCTAGATATGCGCTCGAGAGGTTGTGAACCACGGCAGAACACTATTGCTTCCGGTCGTTGGCTAGGCCGCAAAAATCGATCCACCTCTGGGTACGTATCCGGGTAGTATCGGGCATTGATAGGGCGTATTATTTATTTTTCCTGTGAATTTGACACCACATGCACCCGGGACCGTTCCTGCACCATTCGCCCGATGTGGCACTGTCGTACAGCGAATACCGAGCAGAATCTTCCGGATGCTCACATTTCCGTTCCAGAGAAAAATAGCACGAAGGGATAAAAGATTTAAGCCTACCGAACACGGCACGGAGATCTTCATCATCGCATCATGCGTGTTATTTGTCAGTCCGGCCGTTTTGGTGCCGATGGCATGACAAATGCTTGCGCTTGCCCTAGAGCTACCTTCCCTTGGCACAGCGGATGGGTTTGATGGGTGAATGTGAAGGACACTTGTTGATGGGATCTATTCTACGCTTCCTAATCCCACGCGCTACCCCGGAGCATTGTGCCCGGATATGGACAGGTGACCTTTATGGCAACAGTAGGGGGAGAATTTGGCACCTGCAAACATCCGAAATGTAGATTACACTTTTCTGCGCAATCGTGGCTGGCTGCAACTGTCCAGAAGACGCATTTTTAATTGCCCGCAGGGAGCAATGTTCACCAAAACGCGCCACTTGCTCGAAGAATTTGAGGTGAGCCAAGTGTTGAATCGTTGAATTATGCACGGGTAGAAGAATTTTCGGCAAAACTTGTCCTTTCTGTCCTGCACTTTGCAAAATTTTCCTTTTCTTTGTTTGCTCTTGGATTGGAGCAGACTTACCCAGCTAGAATAGATGAAGCAAGGGTTAGATAACTTGGGGTTATCTTTGAAAAGTTCATCCATCCACGGGACGGAGTTGAAGAGATGAAGTTGACACCCATTTTCGTACCGTTGTGCAATACATTATTGAAAGAGATACTGAGATGGTTCTACCATCAATCCGTCAATATCTTCCCACACAGTTGATGAGTGCGTGCATTCAAACATTTGTATTGAGCACACGGTTTACACCGACAGATCGCCACGGTTTTAATACACATTCTCGTAAAAGATTAATCGCAATGTAGCGTGTAAGGTGTAACAAAATCCTTTTCTTCTTTTTACCAGAACCAAGCAAACTTTATCAGTGAAATTTCTGCCGGCGAAGAATTCCACAATTCTTTCCACAAGCCACAAAATGAAGGCGGGTGGTGAAAGAAAACGATAAGTTGTTTGTTCGTTATCCATACTAGGGAAAGAGATAAAGGTTATACAGAAAGTTGGGGAGCTTTCTTTTTGTTGGTGGTTGAAAGTTCATCCACCAGACAAAGATAAAAGCTGTTTCAAGGATCTTTCTAGCCGGTTTACATGTTTAAATAAAGGATCAAATTTATTAATTCGGAAAGGATGTTACATTAGCCCGATTTGTTTGCCGTGTCATGGGATTGGTTAGAACTCTCTACTGATGAAAACTTTCACTTTCAAAACATCAAAACATCGCTGTTAAAGCGAAGAGCAATAGATGAGGCAAAGAGTTGCTTGGCCTGAAACTGTTCTTGTCAGGAGATAACCTCTCAAATGCGGGAAATGCTTTAATACTGAAGCAACATTTTGCTTTCTAAAATGCTTACGAACAGTAGTGTAATTCCTTCCGGTCGTTTAACCATTAAAAGACGATAAAAGTTCACATCCTTCCCATGCGGAAAAAGCCATATCTGAAAATTAAAAACACATTCCTTGCTTCCTAATTAATAAACAATAAACCCATTGCTTAACAATGGCTGGGCGCAGAACCAAACACAGAACAACAACAACCGTCAATTGAAAAAAGGGTAACGGCGTAACGCTAAAAAAGGGCAATAAACGCACTACCATCAAAACCTGATCCGCGTGCCGCGATGACGCAGAAATTAAATTTAGAGGAGCTCTCGCCTACTTTTCGTGCGAAACATTACCACCGGGAATGACTGGCTGTTCACCCTCAGAGTGAGGGAAGTTGAGCCGTTCGCAAGTGCGTTTTATGTTACACCGCGCCAGTAAAGCGCCCTTCTGGCCATTTTGGCTCATGGAAAAATTCCCCGAAAACGCATCGTAACGCTTCCGGGAACGGAGCGCGCACCGTGCCTCTTGTAAAGCAAATAAAGGGAAACATGAAACGTCACCACGCACCACAACCCACGGCGGGCCGGAGCGTGGCGAAAGTGAATTGTAATGAAAAGTGGCGAAAATGTCTACATCTCGTACGGTTCCATCGCCTGCAAATGGCTTTGATCGTGCGCGGAGGAAGTCGCGGATGCTGGTAAAATGGGAGAGAGGCGGACGAAGAAGAAGAAGAAGAAGAGAAAAAGGAAAGAAGCTGTCCTTACCACCACCACCCTTGGGAGCAATTTATTATGACATTAAGAGCACTGATAATCATATTTTATAGCAAGTGTCTTTTTGCTTCCTTTCTATCGCGTTCTTTTAGACGAAACCAAACCCAAATGTGCTCACACATATACACACACTCACGCACGGTCGTCCCCGAAAAGCATTATCCGTGCCAGTGTATGGTTGCAGGATTAAAATTCACGAACATATGGCCTACTCCCACCAGGGCAGGATAAAGTATGGCCCCACACGAGAGGTCACTTCACACAGAAGAATATGACTACTACAGCCGGAACCGTAGGTACCACCATTACCGTCTGGATAATGTACTAATCTATATCAATAACCGCTTCCAAGGGCAATCGATCGATTTTAACTGCGATTATTTAGTATTCACCCAAACGATGTGTGGTGTTAGCATAGACGGGGAGTGGTTGTGCCAAAATTGATTTACCACTTTCCTTAGCAGTACGCTGCTTGTGTGTCCATGCTCTATCGCATTGGTATGGTGAACAAGCATCGACCACACTTGAAACGCTGGCCGATAGGAGCAAATGGAGTTGTTCCATTTCAAAAAGCAAGATTTATGCTTCAATTAGGAAAGGAAACATCAAACAACGGTTGGTCGATAAGAAAAAAAGATGAGGTTTTTCTTTTGTTTGGTGCCATTGCGTTCCCACTAACAAACCTTACAGACCCGCCAGTCCCCGGCTTGGACCCACTTGACGTTCGGAACTCAATGTGGCGTAGAGCTCTTAGAGCACGAGACATCTGCTCGGCGTAAGCCATTATGGTTCAGCAAAAGTCTGTCGATAAAACTCGATAAAACCAATTACTTCGTTCAATTTCGTGAGAAAAGTGCTCCCATCACAAGCAGAAGGGCTCGTGGGAGATTGTTTTTTGGATGTTTGTTGGTGAAAATCTGATCTGGAATTTCAATACATTTCCCAGAAGTTTAACGTACAAATAGCTTGCCTAAAACCAGACACACAAAAAGAACAAAATAAAACAGCATATCACTGTAATGCCCCTTTTTATTGCACCCTTTTTTCTGGCGAACTTAAGCAACCGAATCGTGCACATCGCGTTTATCCATAGTGAAATTGTTCTTCTCGGGCACATTCCACATTGTACCCTTCGCCGACTGCTAATGAATCGGCCACAGTGAATCATTAATCAACACATTTTTCCACTGTTTTTCTCGGTGGCCTTTTTCTAGGAAGCTGGACCAAGCTCTCGGGGCTTTTTTTTTCTCCGAACTCCGGGGAAGCGTTTTTGCTCAAAGCTGTCGCTTCCGCTGATGTTTCAACGCTTGTTTCTGCTGCTCCCTGTTGGTCAAGCGCAGGATTACCCTCTTACCGACATGCTGTAACAGTTCGGCTAATTCGAGCTTACACAACTGAAGGTGCCCTTCTAAGCCGCCCATAAATTATCGGCCCCATAACTTTTGGCTTCGATTTCCAATCTCGAGCAGGTGGATGGGAAAATGTGCCGTGAAGAGAGACTCGTCTACACTGAAGAACGAAGAAGGCTGAAGTGGTAAAAAAAAACGTACCGATGGGTCCATTCGAAAGGAATGGAGAAAAAATCCACTCAGTAGAGAGTGAAGTGCCATTCTGTAATATCTAAAAATAGACTTAAAAAAAAAAAACAGAAAATCGAAAAGATCCTTTTTTTCGCCGTCACCGTGTCCGCTCGTTGACATACATTTGGAAGCTCGATTCGGACAAGCTCGTTATAACGCCTTCATGATGGTCCGTTTTGGGATCTATCTTCCCTTGCCGTCTGATTATTTACCCTTGACGAATTTGATTACAACAGTCCTGTGAGTGGGAAGCAGGATAAATTTAACAGGGTTCTGTATTTCTTCTTCTATAATAAACATGATTTTTTGCTCTCTTGCTAGCGTAAGTTTCTACGAAGCCCTTTTTCCAAAAATAAAGCACTGTAGAATAGTGACAACGAAGCGTTAATAGCCGGAACGAACGAAAGAGCCAAAGAAGACCGAACTGATTTAGCAAAACGAAGGAAAAGAGTTATCAACCCTGATGCTCTGACTCATAAAACCAAACATCACAAAGAGAGTGAAAAGGGCAAAACAACACACACACACACACACAAGTATTGAAAATCGCACAAAAAAGTAAATGTTTGTGCAGACTCGCTATGCCTTTTGCGGTGAGAGGATAATTGAAGTAATGAATTTCGAGATTTGAATAGAACAATAATAAACGTTGTCATAATTCAAAACAGAAAGCTCAACCCTCGTTCTGCTTCCCGCCGCGGAATGTATGCGCGAGGCTATCTTGGGAATTGCGTTAGATTGTCCGGATCCTAACAGGACGATAATGTGGTTTTCCGACACACATACACACACAAATACATACGCAGTTAAGCTTTACATCTGTGAGATTGCGAATCGTCGTACTGATTCCGTTGTTTGAAATGCTGATAAGAGCTGAATTCTCGGTTTCGGGGGGCCTATGCCGTACATGTGAAAACATACCACACATTTGGCATTGCCACAGTTTACCAAATACGAACACACCGACCACACAAACGAATAACAAACTGTTAAAAGCGTACTTTCATGCGCATGTTATTCAGAAGGCGTTCAAACAAATTTACCCACAGCCCAGGCCGCGCCATACAACGCAAACGCTTGCTATTTTTCTCAGGATTCATTACAAGGCTGCAGGCCTCCCCCCCACACCCTGGCTCACGGTAGTCAACAGCACCGGATGAATTTGGTTGGCAAAGGTGACGAAAGGATGCTTTTTCTTCATTTGTGCCAAAGCAAAGCAGGACAAAGCTCCTTGACAACGTGTTTTACCACCATCGCCAGGGGCACGTTTTCGGCGGGTGCGATCCTGGTTTTTTTGTGTGTGTGCTGGTTTTAGTTTGATTCGTCTTCATCTCGATATTGAGCAGGGTTTTTTTTTGCAAGGAATACGCAGGAAAATGGCCAGAGGCTTTAAGACTCTCCGCTCACAACAACCTTTTTCTTGCTCACATTCTCCCTTTTGGCAACTGTGTGACTAGGGCGACATCGAAGAAAACGAACCGACAAGATGGGCAACCGGCACATTCGTGCAATACGCAAAGCGCACATACACGTTGTCAGCCAACTGTACTGAAAGAGGCTGGGAGTCACGCTTTGCGCGGTTTGTGTAAAAGTAGGGCGAAACGATTATGAAGATTTTTCAGCCGCCGAAAATAATGAAAGGATCGGTTACGCTGGTGTAAAAAGAAAAATATACCACCAAAATTTAAAAGAAGCCACCCTTTAGAACGGCTCGCTGTGTTCTTCACAATGCGTCACAAAACCCGCCTGTACAGTGTGTGTGTGTGTGTGTGTGTGTGTGTGTGTGTGTGTGTGTGTGTAAACCATACCGAGAACCGAGATTAAGAATCTGCGTAAATATTCAATTAGTATGCACCGGCGATTCTGTCTCCCCGATCGGCCGGCATGCATGAGAGCGTGATGTGTGTGTGTGTGTGTGTGTGTGTGTTGGCGGTCTGAGCTTCTTAGCAATTTTGTTTGGGCGGCTCGTTTGGATTGGGACGGAGGCAATTTTTCTTACAAAATCGCCTCTGCTGAAAAACAGCTTTGTCGCAAATGAAAATTGCAATGAAAGGGTGTGTGTGTGTGGGTTTGAGGGAGAATGTGTGTTTAAGCCAAATGGAACCATACAATATAATTTAATGTAAAGAATCCGATCCTTTCCGAGGAGAAGAGAAGGATGGGGACAGGTGTAGCATGCAATTAACATGAGAGCCGTGGACTCGTGCAGGTTTCAAGAACGGAAGCTTAATATCTGCCCAGTGAGTGCTGGATGGCTAAATGCTCTAGCTGTTTGGACCAATTAGTCTTAGATTTTACATATGGTCGCTAAGCAAGGCCCTATCTCTGGCTATATCATTAGTGATGGAATTTGTGCAAATTGAGCAAGGCGAAGGAATGAAAAACAGGATGGAGGAAGGGTGTTATTTTGAACTGTATGGCGGAGGCAAGTGTACGATAGAAAGCAGGGAGAGTTTTTTTAGATAGGGGCGTAATAAGGATGGTGCGTATGGGTTTTGTTGGTCCGAGTTAACCCAAAACAGCGTTGTTTTTCTGTGGGTTTTATGGTGAGCGTGTGTGTATGTGTAGGTATGTTGATTGAAGAAAAATTGAAGAGAACATTTGATTTATATCATAACTGATAAGAGTAGGCACATAGCATACACCATTTGTTGAAGAAAATGATTTTACTGTCTTCTTTATATTACGGTTAGACTTACAAGGTTTTCGAGGATTATATAGACATGTTCAGCGAGTTGTAGATTCGTTCAGGCATATAATAGACTCTTTCAGCGAGATATAGAATTGTTCGGAAGTAGGCGTAGACATGTTCGGTTATACTGTAGAGCTGTCACTTTCGTACCCCTTGGACTGCAGCTTGGATCATTCTCATCAGGAGGTAAACAAACAGTTTTCGAAAAAATAAGCTTTTTCAACTAATTTATGTATAAAACAGCTTGGGGAATGATTATCAGCTACTTTTAGGACTTTTAAGAATGAAAAATTGAACCCTGCGGCACAGTGTGTAAACAAAACAACTGACAGCTCTACAGTATAACCGAACATGACTACGCCTGCTTCCGAACAATTCTATATCTCGCTGAAAGAGTCTATTATATGCCTGAACGAATCTACAACTCGCTGAACATGTCTATATAATCCTCGAAAACCCTGTATTTTCTTCATATTTGGCGCAACAGCAACCCTACACAGCAAATTTTCTCATCTTGCTTCAGTAAAGTTTTTTTACTGAAACGATTCAGTAATAGAATATTTTACTGATTTGCAGCATAAATGTCATGTTTTTACTGATTTTCAGTAAAACAATTTACTGAATGCATTTGAGTGATACACATTTTACTGAACATCAGTAAAATCAGTGTCAAATTAGTCGTTTCACTGAATATCAGTAAAACATATTACTGAAAATGCATTCATTCTGTCAAATCGACTTGTCAGTCAGAACATCAAAACAAAACAACGCGGTGTGCTCGTGATGTGCAAAAAGTTAATATGGTAAAAATTCGATAAAAATCCAGATGATATTACAGCGCGCGGGGTTCATTTAAAAAAATTGGCAGCCGTGTTAGTGTGTACAATATTGGCTACAACTCACTGTACTTGCTGAAATTTCGTGGTGTCTGTGAGCGCTTACTGAACCATCAAAACTTGTTGCGATAAAATACAGTATAAAAACTGTATCAAACAACATAAAACATGTATGAATATGAACTGAGGGGCTGGCAATCTCTGCGCATCAATAAAAACGCAAGATTAAAGAAATATTTTGTCATTTTTTAATCGCTACCAACTATTGAAAAATCAGTAATATGAGAATGGCTTTACTGGGATTTCAGTAAACGAGCTGTCATTTTGGTGAGCACCAGACATTACTGAATGATTCAGTAAACATTATTTTTACTGAAAGAATTAGTGAAACTTCAGTTAAAAAAAATTCAGTAAAATTATACTGAAGTTCAGTAAAAAATGTTTTCTGTGTAGTTGTTCAAGGTCTGCCTAAGCCATCAACTGGTTGGGCTATCTGTGACTGCAAGTTGTAGTAGTGCGAGTTGACGTCTGTGCGACTCGGATTAGCTTTTCGTTACTTAAGTATAGTGTTTTGTTTTTTTTTTAGCTTGTAGCATGTAATGAAATGTCTGTTTTCTTTTATTCTATATCATAATGCCGTCAAAGACCCAGTAAAGTTGTAAATATCATAACTTATACACCACTTAAATTAGGTTTATATTTAGCTCGCTTCTAGATGCCTCATAATCAATGATGTACCAAATCGAGCATAAAAAAGGTACGAGGATCGAGGATCACGGTAAAAACGATATTTTTCCGGGTAAATTGGGATTTTTTTAATGGCGCAACAGCTAATGTCAGTTTTTGGTTGTTGGATGTAATTGGTATCTATGACTTAGATACCGTGGTACAGTCCTCAACTCTTAAGACTCTAACAATTGCCCGTCGTGTGTTCATGGCTGGAAAGAACCGCTCATCTTCCGAAACTGATAGTTTTTTATCATAATGATAATTTTATAAAATATTTTGTTGCTTAGACCATAATTGTACTAAAATGTTTCAGCTCGATCAGTGGATAAATTGTACATTTTTGTGCATACACTCAAACTTAGTATATTAATATCTTTCCACTAATGTCCATTTTCTTTTAAAACAGCTGTGTTATGTATAAACTCGTTTGAGTCAATTTTTTAACAGATGCTTGTCACGTTCCTTGATCTGATAAATTTAATTTAGAAGAAGCCCGGGTAAAACGGTTTGATTAATCAAGTGTTCAACTTTTTGATACAACATGCTTTCTTGGAACCCATAACAATCATAGAGTTGTCATGTTGAGGAAAACGTAAGTGCTCTCAATGATTGAAGATGTTGAACACTTGAATGAATAATCCGATCGTGCTTTTGAATACTGTGAACAAATCGTTTACATACCAAGATCTGATAGCACGCCATCTTTAATGGGAAAATACAGGTGTTGAATCATAGTCTCATTAGACATAGAATAAAATGTATTGAATATGTAGGTAAAGAGCCCATCTATTTGCCTGAACTACGTATAAGTATATGGACACATTTGGTTTCAATAAACTTTCGAAATATATTTGTTTTACATAAGTGACAAAAATAATTCAAAATTCCATTAAAACGAAAATACCCAATATTTACCTGGGTAAAAACGAAGATGGTTTAAACCCGGTAAAAACCCATAAAATAAATACCGAGTAAAAAGGTATTCACCCCATGGTACAACATTGCTCATAATAGATATTGTAGTAATTATTATATTCTATTCTAGTAGACATTCTAGTAAGAAACTATACATTCTCTCCACTACCTGTCACAGCTTTTGGTGTATTTGAGAAAGAACGGCTGTAAAAATATTGTTTAAAACTAAATTTAAATGATTTGCAATATTTTGTATTTTGTTTTCCACGTAAATAATTTGTTTTATAGCAGTTGGTGATTTTTAGATTGGGCTGTGACATTTTAATAATAATAATAATAATAATAATAATAATAATAATAATAATAAAAATAAAAATAATAATAATAATAATAATAGTAATAATAATAATAATAATAATAATAATAATAATAATAATAATAATAATAATAATAATAATAATAATAATAATAATAAAAATAATAATAATAAAAATAATAGTAATAATAATAATAATAATAAAAATAATAATAATAATATTAATAATAATCATAATAATAATTATAATAATAATAATAATAATAATAATAATAATAATAATAATTCGAATAGTGTGTCGAATAGTGTGATTTATTTTCTGATATATCATCAACCCATGTATCAACTGTCATCATCCGGGCAAGGGAAATACCTTATAACGTTTAGAAGCAGCAGACAACGAAATAATGAAGCAACATTAATATTCAATTCAATAAACTTAAATTTATGCAAAAACGTCCTTAACAGCAGAACATTATGTGTAGACCTTTTCTTTAGTGGCAAATTTCTGGCAAAAGCCACAGCAATGAGCCACATTTATTACACCGATTAAAGTGTTCCAAACATAGCTCCCATAGCAACCGATGGTACACCGCGCTGTGTAGTTATTAATGTGAGTTTTAAACCACTGATTTTCTGTGGCTTGCAAAACAAGGATAGTACCAACAAAAACAAAAAAAAAACCCCTTCGGCTTTTCATTCCAAAAGTGGGGATGGAGAAAATAAACCAGCAGGACACAGTTGGCCATTTATTTCCATCGTACGTTCGAGAAGCTAGCAAGCACACGGCAGCACACCAGCAACTGGTTCCAGTAACCTCCATCAATCAACTTTAAACTCGACACAAGATTGAAAACTCGACTTTGTTGTGCAGTTTTTCAACCCATCTTTCATTGCAATGCAACCTCGGCATGGCGCACGCGAACAAAGCGGCACGCGTCGTGTGTTGAGGGGGGGGGGGCGGGGAGCACATTGAATGTACAAGTGTAAAAGGAAAGCGAAAAAAGTCAGCAAACACAAAAAAACACACACACATACACACACTTGTTGCATACATACACAGATTGTTGTAAAGCTAAGTACTTCGTAATTGAAAACCGCACACACACACACACGCATGTACTCTACATTGTAATGGGGAGAAGTTTGGAAGTGATTTTATTACACAATTTTATAAACCATACCCCGGTTGTTGAAAAGATTGCGCCTTTTGCATCCTTCTTCCCTTTTCAACCCTCACTTTATTTTTTTTGCACCACAAAATGGCGATCGATGTTGTGCCATTCGTTTCCATTACGATCATTCATTATGGAAGTAAAATTTATTGCGGCAGTGGCACAATTCTTTACTCCGCTCCATTCGTGTGTGCGTGTGTGTGTGTGTGTGTGTGTGTGTGTGCAAAATGAAAAACGGAATCGGGGAAGTACCGAGCCCGGTTGCACGGCGGAGACACCTAGCACCGATGTAACTTGATTACGGACGCGCACCCACGCAGCCAAGGAGTGAGGAAACGGAACGCGCACGTAACAAGGGAATCCAGCAACTGCCTCCGAGAAATGAATAGCCGGGTTGGGGGGAGGGGGGGGGGGAAGGAACCGATTTTTATTGTCTACACTCGCACGGCAATCCTCGGCAAACGTGAAATGTCATTGAATAATCAATATGTGTGCTCTCTCTCTCGTGACGCATCCACTGAGGGAAAAAGTCGGCAAGAAAATTCTTCAACGAATCAAAAAAGAAAAAAAAAGTCACACACACACAATCCACGCTCTAATGCAGCCGAGGAAGACAAGAACGATGATGCGCTGGTTCTCGGAACGTTTGCGCGATGATACTCGGGATCGCACTGGTGATGAAATCAGCGACAGGTGGGCAGGCTGGTGGCGGGCGCGACGATAAAAATGGTCGATTTATCTCATCACCCCACCACAACCACCCGCCAACACCCGCGCTTGGTATTCGCTCATCGCAAGTTGACCTAATCAAGCGCAATATGGTGTGGCCGATAACGAACGAATCCGCACGTGACGGCCAAGCGGCTTTCCTACCACCCCCCCCCCCCCCCCCGCCGAATGCACCGGAAAAATGGGCCAATAAATAGAGCGGGAGGAAAATTGATTTCACAAACGGAGCGTAATTGAGGTTAAATAATTCCGCTACATGTGGAAATGATAAATGTGCATGCGCTGCTTCACCGAAGAGCGCGATCGGTAAGCATTGCAATTTTACATAGCATTATGAAAAGGCATTTTCCAATTAGAGAGCAGCGAGCCGCTCTCGTCCCGAAACCGGGATTGGTTTAATTTCAATCATAAATTGCATTTCAAATCCCAACCTCATTATGCGCCATATGATTCCGGCAGGTGCAATGTGGCTCGAGCTGTGGGGAGGGTGAAAAGGGTTTAAAATACGCGCATTAACAAATCCCTTCTCTGTTTCACTAATTATGTGGGCAGTTCTACCGTGGCAAGAACATCGGCCGGTGAGTTGCTGCAAATGACTCGAGCATTTGTTTGACCTACTGCATATTTCATATACCAAACCGTAGCAAATATAATCGATCGTGACTTATTTGTTCGTTGATAAGGGTTTTTCGATTTTCCGATAGCAGTAATGAAGCAAATCAGTCATAGCAGTGCCACGTAAAATCAAATCTTAATTATAACCATGCATAAGTTGAAATATGGAGCATTTGGATAAGATTTCAATAATGGCCCCTTCCATGTTTAAGGACACAAAAGCTGAAATTTCAGAATATCAGTGGAACAATCGATTCCTAGATTTAACTATAGTTTATATGCAAACAGCCTTTTTGGCAAACGCTCTCGTATTTTAGCAACCTTCGCAATGAAATGAAACAAATACATAATTAAATCATTGTATCAAAACACTTAAAAAAAAATAGCAAAGCGCGCGCCTTTTAGTGTTCGAGTGAAACATACCAATACACCACAAATGATAGGTCAATAAGTGGCCCTAATTACGAACCATCATTGAACCTCATTGACTCTCAGTTTCATCGTGCACCCTCTACTGTCCAGCTTTCGCCCAATTCGCAGCAGCTCGCTCGTATCAAGTGCACTTCAGCCAGCGGATGATGGAGCTGATGTCTCATCGATTCTGTTATTGTGTGGTAGCCATTTTCCACCTCAATTTTTGGTATTTGACAATTCCCCACCTCACCCCAAAAGTCTTGAGAGAAAAGCTCCAAAAACCATCACGCACGCACAAGATCTGAGAGGCAGGCGATGCTGGGCGGCATCACGCGAAATGAAGATTGATGGTGGGTTGAAAAATTTGCAAAACACAAGGTAGTAGAGAGGGCGAGGGATAGAAAGGGCGTGGGAGTTGAAACATGGCGATACACTCTTATGCGTACCATAAATCGCCCATTTATGGAGGCTGGGAAGAGGTTTGAACGTTTGCGAACGTTCGTCTCAAGGGTGCTGGTTGGAATCGATCTATGCATCGATTTTCTCGCGAGGGGTTTGGTGGAAAATGATGGAACAATTTGGGGTGATATCCAAAGGAGGTTTGCTGTTAGTCAATAAATTGTATACCACTCACCTCGCCATGATCCGCCCCAGTCAGTCAAGCTGCGGCCGCTGGGGAAGGCATTTCCACAGCGGTGAACAGCATGCCGTTATGGTTTGATGGCGGAAGGCTTCGGGCCGCGTGAGCAAACGAAGCTGCCCGTGTTGGAACAGACAGCAAACGACAAACGCTCGCGGTCGCTGTGCAAGTAGACAATAAACTTTGTCTTTCACATTTGTTCGGCGCTTCACGTCATGCCCATGCGCTTCGGTACACTTTTATGCTGCCGCGCAATCGCCCCATCCACAACGCCGAAAATTGCCTGCCAGCACTTTAGCGGCCCATTCTAGCCCCAGCCTCCCAGGGACCGTAAGTGCCTCGCGGAGCGGTGTACTATTTTTCGCCAGGACGTTTTACCCATCACATTATGACCGCCGAAGACATTATGTGCAACGGCAATTGGGTGTTGTCCCCCCCCTTCGTGCCCTGGTGGCGTGTCGTTTATGCTGGTGGGTGCGCTCGTCTGCCCTGGTAAACATCGTAAATATGGTTTTATTTTCTATTGCACCCCAAACAATAAAAACCGTGGTGGCCACTTGTGGTTTGTCTCGATAAACAACGGAGGTAGCAGCAGCAGCAGCAAAATAAAAGGAACAAAACCCAAATACGAAATAAACAACAAAATACGCGAAAGCTTTAAAGCTTCAAGCGAGCGAACGCTGTGGAATGGATTCTTTATTTGCTTTCGCACGGACCGAAATGGATTGTTGCACGATCGGATGCCGTGCGACGGTGCCCTTTTCCCCTGCAACGTTGCGCAGCATAACTTTAACGCGGGAAGTGGTTTGATTTTGAATTCAGAAACAAAAACAAACCCTATCCAACTGTAAACCGAATGGAAGAGCTGTCGGAATTTGGTGCCTGGAAATAATTATATTCTCGACACAAGTGTTACATGTTCTTAATTAATCCCACGCCTCAATATCACTCTTTGATCTGACCGTACAGTTTCTAATGAACAGTCCATATGATACACCACATAAGCTGGCTATAACAAAAATTCTGATGAAATTTTGCAATTAATTTTAACCGATGAAGTTATGAACTGATTAATTAATTTTAATTATTGCTGCACATGCATGCCACTCTTTGATTAGATTTTTTTGTGATTCTATTGAACAGGTTCATTCCATGTGCCAAATAGTACCGTTAAAAAATTCTTAGGAAGTTTAGTGAGCAAAATTTACTTCGAAAACAGAACTTCATCGAGACAGGGTTGGAAATGTAATTAATAATATTCCCTTGTGGTAGCGTTTTTTTTGTTTTCCACGAAGAACAGCTCCCACCAGTAAGTTGTGCACGAGTGAAATTACAGTGAAAAAGAAATGTACCATCGCAAAATATTGGACCTAAACGGAATTACCACCCACTACTGAGTTCTTAAGCAAAGGCCTGGTTCCCGTGTGTCGTATCCCGATCCGGACTCTGTTTGACTGTGTTTGCGCAGACAAATTGGGGCACCCTACTGCAAAGTTTATGATTTAGGGGTACCGCATCTTCGAGGCGGAGCTTCCTTCCCTCTTTCCGGGCGAGCTGGATGATGTGTTTTTCCCGAGCTGGAAGTAATTTGTTTGAGTAGTCTTTCAATCTAACACTGAGCGGAGTTTTGTTCCGACTTATGTTTTCCCCCACTTTGATTCCCACTTCAACCCAGGTTGAGCCGGGACGGCCGGTTAGATCGTCCATTTTTCTGCTACATAATGTCTATTTATAGAGCATATAAAATACACTTCCCAAAACGTTACGCAGTGGGTGAATGGAGTGTGGGGTCCGTGGTGGTGGTGGTAGTTCAGTGCCGTGATATCGCATTTTCGTTGTTTGGGTGTGTGTTTTTTTCGGTTCGTCGTTCCCCCCCCCCCTTTCCCACCTTGAAGTTCAAGGGCGCTTCGCGGGACGAAGCGGGCAACCTTAAAGCGGGCGTTGCACTCTCTCGCTCTCTCTCTCGCTTATTCGAACCGAAATAAATTCATTAGCTTAAGTTATACACCGCAAAACGCTAGATTAACTGAATCGCACACGATTAATTTGGCAGCAAAGTGCGGCACAGACCGGTCAGCTCCATTCGGATAGGCGTGGGGGGGGGGGGGGCGGTTCCATCGGTTTCGATTCGATTCGAGCAGCGTGACCAGCGTGATTTATCTGCCCTTTTTTCCATCCACTGACCGGTGCTTGTTTTATATTGGACTTTGAAAACTCACCCGCAGCTAGAATGCGCCAAGCCCAACCGTTTGCAACATCCAGTACAAACGCCAACAGCAAACAGCTTCCCCGGGCGTGCCACATCGTACCGGGAACGGAGCGGAACACACGAAATTCCGTCTCTGTAGCTGTATGTATGTATGGGGGAGGAGGTATGTAATGCATATCTCGGAGCTCGGAAACCGGATGCAAAACTGACCAGCTTGCACGAAATTGCCATTCCGTATCTGTGTGTGTGTGTGTGTTTTTTGCAAACCGTGCGTCTCAATGCTTCCGGCCGAAATCTGCTGGCCGTCTGCCAACCAGTGAGGCGAAGGTGCTGAAATATGCTGCAGCTTCTTCCACCAACCACCGGTATAGAGCAACAGAGTCTTAGATGCTGGTCGTCCAAATGGACCGAACCGAACAGGCGTGGAATGGAGGAGGCAAGGCAAACACATCAAAACTAATAGCTACCGGCCGAAGACAGGGTGTTGCGGAGCGAATCAGTGTGTATGCTCAGCGCTCGCATCATGCAAAGACGGGTCATCCGTTTAATATTCTGTAAAAGAGACACAGGTTTCACCCGATTTTATGATAAAACCCGTCCAGTAATGGTTGCGCAATAGTGCTCAATTAAACAAAGTGAAAGGAAAAGGTTATCAAACTGGTACTGTTTGCTCAGGTACCAACTATCGTTTTTTCTCGGTAGGTCCACTGTCAGAAGTGGATACATCGCTGACGACGGTCACTGCCCTCGACCGACTTGGTTAAGCATTGTGTTTTTGAGAATCGTTTTATTCAATTTGGAAGGTCTTGCTGGACAGAGTTGAACCGTCTGTATTGAATTAGGTGCATACGATCTAGGATCCAATTATAATTGTACAAAACATTCTATAGCCATAAGTAATAAGGAAAAAAAGTAACAGAATGAAATAATAAATTTCCTCAATTTTGTTTAAAAGTGTTTATGCGATTTACATCTGCTTAATCTCACTCTTGTTACGGCCGGTCTCGTGTTACAGTCGTCAACTCGTACGACTTAACAACATGCCCGTCATGGGTTCAAGCCCAAGTAAGTCTCACTGAATGCCAACCCCGCAAGCCAAAGAAGAAGAAGAAAAATCACTTTCTTAATTTGTTACTTACAGGCTTTGCAAACGAGTTCTCATAGTTGATGGGACACTTATTTTACTCTTTCTTTGGGGAGTGAACTTCCATCACATTGGACTTCCATTGGACTCTATGGCACCCTTTTTTGACAGGCTCCTTGGAAATTCCTATTGGATTAGTCCGACAAGGGCGCTATCGAGTCCAATTTCCATTACATTAAGTTCATTTCACGTAAGAAGGAGTCAATAAAGTGTCTCACAGCTATGACAACTCATGGAAAAACCCGGTATCTGTAATGGCGCTAGTAAGTAAGCATGAAGGCACGTTTAAGAAAGCCGATAAAACACATCACGGCTGAATTAGAAATCATGAAGTAAATGAGCAGTTTTTCAATATTTTTTTTTTTACAGTTCTTGCCTATATATCCGATGAAACTGAAGTTTCGTGTAAATTTGTTTCCAGTAAAAAAGTGTATTGACCAATTCTTCGAAATGCTCTAAAACCGTCCCCGTGTGCACCAGACGCCCGGACGATACATTCATTATTCAACCACCGCAAACAACAAAAGCACCCGAAACAAGGTCCATATAATTTTATTTGATCAAACAGAACGCACTCACCCACCCTGTGCGAACACAATGCCCACAAAATAAAGCTCCATCTGTTTGCTTCCAGTGGTTTCGTGTGGCTGCTGTTTCATTGCTCTCCGGCAGGCTAATTTCGCGTACCCCCTCTCGCTTTACCATTACAATTGACCGTGTAAAAATCGAAAAGCAAACAGAGAAGAAAACACACAACAACTACGGGGGCAAAAAAGCGACAAAAGCGACCTCTAACATGGGGTTGGCGCAAGGCGTAAGACACGCGAGCATCATCGACTGTTGGCAGACGGAGCGTGCAGAAAAGCTGCACCATCGGCTTGTGTGTTGGCTATTGAGCAGGATAGTTATATTTGCATGCGAGTATCGGCAGGTCGGATAATGGCGCATATCCGGAATGATTCTGTTGCCTAAAGCAGCCACACGAAAATTCCGATCGGCCGGTCGAAGGTAACGACGAACGGGTAACAAACATGAGGGAAAAACTTTCCACCACAATCTATTGCGAATTTAATTGCGCATCAGGCCCCCGTCTGGGCCATTTCGCTACGCGTCATCCATTGCACGTGTGTGCGGTTTTCTAACACTTTTGTTCGTTGGCCTTTTGTTTTTCGGTTTTCAAATTCGATGTGCTGTAGATTGAGCAATGAGCGGAAATTGCACGAAAAATCCCCGTTTTAATGGGTACGGTCGAAAGGTTCGAATCAAACCACGCGAGCTCTCTTGGTCGATCGTACACGATCATTCTACGCACAAAAAAAAATCTTTGGGGATACCGGCAGCGGGAACAGCCAGACAGACATGTGTGCATTTCAGATTGAAACGCACATGGTAACGAAAAGAAAAACACAAAACAATAACGATCATTACTAAACAATCAGCGCAGCACATTAAATAAAAAAAAAACATACTGCTGAGATAAAAAAAAAGTTCAAACAGATGCTGAGAGCCAAACAAAGCGTGCAAATTGTCCATTTGAAGGCTTAATTTTGGCAGAACCTCCTATTAGTCATTCTGGAAAAAATATCCAATTTTTTGTTGCAGCTTAAACAAGACACTGAAAAAAAACGGTTCTTTTTCGTTTTGTTTTGCTCAACCTGCTTTCCGTACAGTAGAGCCTGTTAATGATTGTTTGATTTTGGTAATGCGATTTTTTACAGCACTTTAAATACATTATCTGGCAGAAGAAAAAAAAAACATCCCAAAGCCCTCGAACGCCTTTGAGCGGACGGAACCAGCCACACGCTTCATCAAGTGCCATCGGACAGTCCCGCACAAAGAGAGATCATCAATTGAACATCAAAAGTGCCCTCGACAGAGCGCACTAAGGCGGCCCTCCGCAAAAAGGGTTCAGGACGTCAATGTCAATAATACGAACGAAGCAAATCGTAACCGAATATTTGACCTTTATCGTGCTGCTCTGTTGCCTTGCTCCGCCGGTATGTGGTACGTGCACAGAGGGCAGGCAGGCGCACTCGCATGCGAACTAATTGAAAATAAGTCCTTTGGTTTGGATTTCCACATTGCCGGACCTTTGGTACCGAAGTAGAAATTGATTTTCCGGTACCGGGGGCAGTGGATGGAGTAAGCGATTACGGGACGCAACCGGTCGGCATTGAGGTTGCGCTTCACCATCGGTTGGCAATTGGCTTTAGGTCGGTGTTAGATGGTGCCTAAATGGGTTCGCTGTATCTACCCCGCACGGCGCCATATAAGATTTAAGCACACTTTTCCAGTTTAGTGACAAATCCCCCCTTTTGGTGGTGGTGTGTTGGTGGCGGATGGAAAACGAAGCTTACAAGTGACAAATTTTATGGGAAGCATTAAAAGTTTGCGCACCGAATTCGGCCAGCCCGAAACACACCCCGCTCGTTCTGCTGCAGTTTGCCGTTTGCCCCCTCGCTGCTGGGGAAGATTCTGCCCTTTCTGGTAGCAGTAAGAAGGAAGGAACAACGGAGGCTTTATCGAGCCGAATGATGCTACAGAAGGAAGAGCAACGAGCCACCATTTACGATGGAACCTGATTCGTCGCCCGGGCTCGTGCGTGTGCTGTAGTGGTGGGCGATTGCGACATAAGAAATGCAAATTTGAACAGCTTTGAAGGTTCCCGCTGGCCTTGGAACGGTGGACAATGCCCAAGCAGGACAAAACTTTCAGTAGTTTCACTCACTGTAGGAAAGCGAGAGAAGGCGACAAAATGAAAGTGAAATATTTGCTCCATATTGGCAGTTAAATTTAATCAATGTACAGCCATCGCTTTTATGAAATGTTTGCTAAAAATGAAACAAAAGGCATAATTGGATTGCTTGTGCACAGGCAGATAGGCGGACGGGCCTGTTGGCAGAGAAGCAAAAACAACACGAAGGCAAGTCTCGTGTCAATCAAATGATACGACGATCGTTTTATTTACAATAAAAAAAATAACCATTCTCAAAACTTTCTCTCTTTTGCTAGCTTGCAAAGGGATGCTGAACGTTCCAAAAAGAACAATTTTGGAAATGAAATAAAAGGTTTTTATGCTGAACGTTATGCTGTTATGAGTGACAGTTATGATGAGATTATGTTAGTTGAATTCAGTCCTATGTGGAAACACTGTCACTAATTGGAAGCACTTTTGGAAAGGTTTCGGAATTATTTTCTTCTTTGAATTGTTAGGGGTTCTGAACAATTTGAGCACAAAACATTAATTCGTTTTTTTTTACAGTGGTCGGCAAAACAAAGTGCCTACTACTTAAAATTTGTTGAAATTACTTGGAGCTTGAAGGTCGTCACATCTGTGATGACCAGGGGGCATTTTTATTTAGGAGTAGCGAGAATACTGGCGTGAATCGAAGGCTGATATTAATATTACATTCCGGATGAGCACTATTAATAAAAAAATCAACTCGTATCGAATAAGAATCCTTTAATGTCCTCTACGAAGTCTAAATGTTGGTGCCATCGATAGTTTGTGACCGAGATCGGTGCGAGAGTAGATACAACTGGCGAAACAAACAAATAAATTCATATTTAAATCTCTGGATAACGCTTGAAAAGATGTAACCAAGAGACCAGATGCAAAAACTAGCTGCAGAACTAGATCGTTTAGCTGCAGACTAGAGTTTAGAAAAATTACGCCAAAGATCCCGAAACAAGTCTGGAATGCCAGAGGAACACCTGTAACGTATAAGGTTGGTGTTATATTTGTTCAAACAAATATTTTCTCTAGAATGATTAAAGCGGGCACTTCATATTTTCAGAGTTATTTTGATCAATTTTGGAAATTTCTCTATTTTCTATTTCGTTTCATGGTGTTTTTTCATAGTTTTTTTTCCAAAAAAATTGAGTTCATCTCACAATGTATTGATTCTGCCTAGAATTCGTTACACAAAAAAGATTGGAAAATAGTCATCATATCGTGGTACTGACGCAAAATATGTAGGGACTAACTCAATAATGTAAGTGGTTGATTTTTAATCATCTGGAAATCAAATATTAAATTGCTTACCAAATTAAAAAGTTTTAAATGGCTGTATTAAATTGAATGGCCCCCTAACATAAGTTCCATACGCGCTTTCAAATGTGTGTAAAACAAATCTAGAGTAGAACGTTGAGGCAAGGTCTATTTGAGTGTAAACGATGTAAAGGATTAATCACCTGTTATCTTTCATGGAAACTCGCGCTCCTCAGCCACATACCAACGAGGTAACATTCTCGACTGTTTCCCATGCCTCCCTTCCATGGCTTAATTTTTCCCTCGCTAAGCGCTCGTTTTGCGCAACCAAAAATCTCTCCAAGCGTGATTCCACCACACCCGTTCGTGTCAATATTTAGTTTAATGTGAAGCACGCTCCCCTCATACATCAAATCGGGTCCCTCTGCTTACTACTCCTGTCTCGTCAATTTCTCATAATCATCCCTTCCTCCCTCTCTGGCTAGCCTTTTAAGTGCCATTGGACGTGGTGTTCCAAACCGAACGCAACACGAGAACGCCGACGGTGTTTACACGGATGAGTTTTGACAGAATTATGGCAGTAGCACTCGATCACACTCGGAGGCTGAGTTTGGGAAAAAGGGATGCAGAGAGAGAGAGAGAGAGAGAAAGAGATAGAAAGAGAGAGAGAGAGAGAGAGAGAGAGAGAGAGATCATCAGACCCCATCATCACCAGTACGACCGAGCTTCAACGGATGGATTTCCATCTGGCGTTTGGGAGCGATTCGTGCGACCTAACCGCCGGCCCAGTTTAATTGCCCTTTCGGTCTCGAAGTGTGTCTATGTGTATGTGTTTTTCTACCACAGTGCAATGGCAAGTGCAGCAAATGGACAGCACGGAAATTGAAAACCTTGTAAACACCATCCATCCCATCCCCCTCCTCTCCATGAGCGCGCAAATGCATCTCGCGAAACGAAGGGCGCGCGCGATGGTAGCGATGGATCGTTGAGGATGGGGTTTTTGTTTTGTTTTGTCACTTCCGCAAACAGGGACACGACACGAGCGTTGGCGCCACTAGACCGACCGGACACTCGGGAGGGGCGGAAGCGCATTCACCGCAGACGACCGCGCTTAACTGCAATTGAAATGACCGCATAATGACCGTCAACGATCCATTTCAATGTCGTTCGATGAAGGGGGCCGGCCAAAAGGAGCTATTGAATCTGGGACAGCCGGGCGAAAACAGTAGGATGTAATTACCTTCATACGCATCCGCTGGTGGCAGTTAGAAGCACCGGCTGACGATCCCCTTCCCGACGGGGACGTTGGCAATGGGCGGTAAAGTAAACTGTTTAGTTTAAACACGACCCGCCACCCACTGAACGAGTCGTCATCGCAATAATAAATTACCCGCATTCGCTTTATCGCTCGACTGGCAGGATTCAACAACCACGCTGCCACGTGCAGAGTGAGGTTTGGGTTCCCTTTTCCATTCCACAACGAAGGACGGGACAGGGTCGCGCTACCAACATTCCCACAGCCGCTGCCAAGACCACTTCCAGGACCACCATCCCGCTTCGCTACGGGAGGGCGTTAAGTCGTTCCGATACGCAATCGAGAGGCTTCTGTTTATCGTACGGAAATGATTATACATTTCCCAATTGCCTCATGCCGCTCGAGTGAGGGCCAAAATAAGCCAGAAAGGAGTCGTTTCCGAACGAGTAGCTGGTGGGCAGCAGCTGTAAAGTAAACCTCTTTAGCGCCCCCGTGTATCAGTCATCCATCACGGAGGTCGGTCCCTCATGCCTTGTTGATTTTGACGGAGTTTTGACGTTTATTTAAAGTGTGTTTTGCATGCTCGTGCCGGAGGTACACTAAGGCCGAACCCTTGCCAAAGCCTAGGGTGGTGCGTGATGAGAGACGCGTCGTTTACGCTCAAATTGAACGGTAACATGCCAGAAGTATTGATTGAATGCAAAAGTGCCGGCAGTTTTGGGAGGGGACGTACGGATTTTGATACACAACGGCACTAATGTGGGCAGGCAGGCAGACCCTGTACTGGTAATGTGAGCCACCGTTGCGTCCCACACCGAGCCGGTAGTGCTCAATACGACCGAACCACGTGTCTTCGTGTTGTTGAAAGGATCGGGGCAGGTTGTTGTTAATAAAATAAATTTAAAATAATAAAAATACGCATTCACAACAACGGCAGCACAGTTGGTTTGTTTGTTTGCCACAGTTTTGCGCTCACACACATTGTTCTTACCGGCTTGGCCGTTTCCTTCAAGTTCCTGGTGTTGAGCTGTTCTTGTCTTGATCGTCCTGAGCGTTGCGTTCGCAAAGCTTTTGCATAAATATAAACAGGCGTATTCGTTGCCGTGACAGTGTGTTGCGAGTTTTGTGTACCGAACAAGGCAAAAAAAAAACGTTTTTATAAAAGCAAAAACAAAAGCGTACAAAAGGAAATAGCGCTTGTTTGGCTCCTCCTTCCTTAAACCGTAACTCTCAATCTTTGCAGTGTCTTACAGCATAAGGGAGGGAAAGGATCGTGCCGTTGACTTGGTTGCGGCCCTCGGGCAAACGGCGGGACTGATTGGGACGGATTGTATCGATTTACGACGCACCAGCAGACCACCAGCGGCTGCTATGAGAAGACCCAGGATGGAAACACCACACAACACGCACCACTTGGGCGACCCGTTTCGGTGACCTCATGTTCACAGAGCGTCTCTTCTTCGCTGTAGCGCTGTAGGGAGCATAACTGTGGGGTGAAGTCGGGCATAAAAAATGATGTACCTTCTTTGGATGGGGAGAAAAAACTCCGCTCGAAACATCATCAGCTCGAAGTTAAGCCGCTCCAGTCTCGTGAGACAGGACGACGACAATATTGATTGCCATGTTACGTCAGCCCGCAGACCGTGTACCAGAAGGGTCATCCAAAAATAGGACATAGGAAGTGTGGAGGAGTGTTGCGAAAGTTCGGCGGAGGTTCAGTGATATTTCGATCGTGGCAGGAGGGCTGCTCTACAATCAATCTCGTGTGTACCGTCGTCGTACCTGTCGCTGTCTATCACTGTTGAAAAGGTCCTAGCCACTTCCGGCTTGAAGGACCGAAGCCCACACACACACACACACACACACACAACACTCTGCCGTTGTTCCGTTGTTCGGTAATCGTTGTAACAAATCGTCTCGCTTGACCATCCGCACACACACACACACACACCTATAGCGAGGGTGGCGAAAGTTGTTGACCACGCAACACTGTTTTGCGGGAGGAGAACCACCCCAGGCGACAAAAGGACAAAGAGTGCACCGAACAACCTGATTGGCGTTTTGATCGTGTAGGTGTGTGTGTGTGTGTAGCGGCAGTTGTGGCAGACAAACTAACAATTCAATTTAATTTGACCGTTGCTTGCAAATTTTCGTTATAATTTGCCTAATTTTCGGGCCATTTTCTTCTTGTAGACTTTAAAAACTGATCCACACTTTAATGTGTGCGCGTGGATATAACGTTAAACCAGCATGGCACATTTCTATATGTGCAAGAGAGAGAGAGAGAGAGAGAGAGAAATAGAGAGAGGTAGTGGAAGCACAAGATGTTCATCATTAATCATTACCGTTTTAATGTGAGCTACCTCCCCCCTGTCTGTTTTTGTGATGACATTCAGGATTGATAAATGATTGCAAATGCAAAAAAGTGGGCCCAGATTGGGCAAACGATTGGGAAATAAAGAAGTCATCTCGACTTTCCCGGCACACAGAACACAAAAGGCACAAAAAGGATACGCTGTGATCATGCTTTGGCTTCACTTGTTTTGGGGTGACATAAAACATCAACACTCGAGATTGCGAATCGATTCTGCTGCTTTATACACCGGATACTCAAGCTGTAAGGCAGCGATGTCAAACTCATTTGACTTCGCGAGCCAAAATGATACCGAAAACAGTGTTTAGGGGGAAAATAGGAATGATTTTAGGAAAACAGGGCCACAGTCTAGTGTTTATATGATATCAGATGATACAAAAATCAGATCGTTAGTAGTTCTTTCCATTTCATTTTGGGATAACGGATATGTTACAATAGTTAAAACTTTAATGTAAAATAAAGTAAAATAAATTAACTGTAGAAGATTACAGGTGAAGCTCGAGATACGACTGTATTTGGGACTGAAAAAATAACCCAAAGCAAGGCGTAAGTCGAAATAATCTTACGCCGAATATCTGCTAATATAAAGTTAATAACTGAAGTTGGAGAGTCAAAATCTATGATATCGTGTATTTTATTTAAAACAAGGTTCAATAATGTATTAATTTTACTTTAAAAGTCGTTTCCACGATATAGATATACAAGATCGGATAGTTGGGGAATCTCAATGACAACTTTAAACCGTCAAAATCAAATCGTCGTATCTGTGAATCGTCGTAGCTCAAGGGGGTTGTAGCTCGGGGGACACCTGTATTTTCAATTGATCATAGGCGTCTGACGACTAAGTGCATTGGATTATTCAATGCAAAATAGTCAATTTTATGTTCATATTGGTGTGATTTTAATTCTTCTATTTGGCGTAACGTCCTACGCGGACATGCTGGCCTATACAGGCTTTCGAGACTTAATCGATTACCACGCAGTCGGATAGTCAATCCTTGCTACGGGGGGACGGTCCATTCTAGGATTGAAACCATGACGGGCATGTTTTTGAGTCGTTCGAGTCTTGACGACTGTATCACGGGACCGCCCCGGATTTTAATTATCAATATTGTTGTGGATACCTTGGGCACTGAGCCTTGCTACTCAGTCCTGTCGCTAAGTGCCGTGTGCTAACGTACGCTACGCCGGCTCTACCCGGAAACGAAGGCCTCGGGCCGTCGATCGTTCTCTGGCGCCTGGCCCTTCGTTCGGATCGGACGTGAGCGCGCTCCCACGTCGTATCGTCCAGTGTGCGTCAAACGCGCAATTTTATGATCCGTACAACTTTTTATTCATAAATAAAAGTAGCTTCATTATTACATGCACAACCGGTCGAACGTCATTTTCCATTTACATTGAGGACACAACATTTATGAGTAGGTGTTGATTGTGAACAGCATTTACATACGTTAGAAACAGTGAATTCTTATTGTTGATGCTGCCCATGGTCCAATTAGTCGGTTCGTGCAGCCCAGTCTTAGGCAAATATTCATTTGACAGTCGGGAAGTGTAAGGTGTCATACAAGCCCTTAGAAATCGCTCCCTTCCTACCAATCTCCATAGAAATCCGCATGGATTATGACGACCAAAATCAGAGTCATTAGCCCATCCGCAGTATATTTAGTCTTCTTGGAAATCGTTTGTAACATCATATCAAAAGTAACACGTGTTTGTGCTGACGTCTGATTTAAGCTGATTTTTAAAGCTGTTTTGCAGAAGTATAATGTTCTAAGCTGCAAGCATACCTCAATTGAGAGGCTCAATCTTTCCCAAAACAGTATTCCAAAAAAGGGGGTAGTAGCTTGCGTTTTTTATTCATTCATTTTAATATTTATTCATCGGAAAGGGTATAAACATGTCTGGAATTGAATGCTCATTTTCATCAAAATAAACATTTTTGGTTTTTCTTCAATACCTCAAGCAGTTATTGGAATTATTCTCTTTTTTGTGGGAAAACTCACGGACAAGGTTTTATGACGATGATAATGACAATTAGTGTAGAAACCTGCGAAGTTGAAAACTTTTCATATTTCAGGTGTCCGGAATTGATTGACACGTACTGTAGAAGCAGATATGCTTCAACAAATAAATTTTGGCTCAAGACCTCGCGGGCCACACAGAAAGACCTCGCGGGCCACATTTGGCCCGCGGATCACCAGTTTGACATCTCTGCTCTAAAGGTTATGCCAACAGACGAACCGCATGACCCTGCTCAGAAAGCAAAAAAACAAAATGTTTATCAACTTTATGCAATGAAATACCGTTTGGCGCAGTACTGCGCTATCACGTCGAGTCACGCGTTATCACTTTGTCGAATTGTTTTTCCCCATCGAAATGTATTTTAACCGCGCGGGTTCGTACGAACCGCAAATCAATTCCACGAGCCGCGCGACAGCTTCTCGCCACGAAATGCCCGATTTTCCTCATTAAATTATCGGTGCGTGCATTCGCGGTAGGGCGGCGCCGCTTGTGGAGTTTCGCGCTGCGAACACGTGAACGACGAATTGCGCTGAGCTGCTGGTTGCCGCAAAGGTGCAGTTCCACGAAGCTGGCAAATTACATTCCTGACTTCGTTTTCGCTAATCTCGTCAAATTAAACATACACACACAAACACAAACATACATTTACCCCTCTATCGAGAAGATAAATAGGAAAGAAAATCTCCACCGCATCCGAATGTCGACTCCCAACTAGTGATGGGAAAAATGAAGTTTTTGACGGAATCGATTCCGGCTAGCTCCGCAGTTTTCTGGAATCGATTCCGGATAGTAGGTCCGGAATCAGTTTCCGGAATCGATTCCGGAATCGGCTCCGGAATCGGAATCGACTCCGGAATCGGCTCCAAAGATGATTCCGGAATTGGCTCCGGAATAGGAATCGGTTCCGGAATCGACTCCGGAATCGGCTCCGGAATCGGAATCGGTTCCGGAATTGGCTCCGGAATCGGCTCTGGAATCGGCTCCGAAATCGGCTCCGGAATCGGAATCGATTCCAGCATCGGAATCGGCTCCGGAATTGATTCCGAACACGGAATCGGAATCGGGTAGGTCCGATTCCGAGCTCCCACCACTACTCCCAACACACCCACAAAAGTTGCAAAAAAGTCAACAATGGGATGGAAAGGGAGGAAAAGCACACAATCGTAACCCTAGTCAAATAATCGAAATATCACGATCCGGAAGAAGATTTAGTGGCCTTTCTTTTAGTGAGCCGTGCCATCTGCTGGACGTGATGATGGTGCTAGGCGCCAGGCACCCTCGCTTCACGCGCAAACGTATAGAAGGCAGCAGCAGCAGCAGCAGCAAAAAAAAATCAATATCCTTCCAGGCGGCCGAGGCAGCAACGGCACCATTGAGTGACACAAATTGGCCACTGAAGGAAGGATATTCGCAGCGCGGAGCGAAACTCTAATCGGGAAGAGGAGGCTGCGTTTACTACCAAAACAGTCCAGTGGGGGCGGGGCGGAACGCTTTCCATCCGGAGCGATCAAAAGCCCAGAAGATCGATAAGCGAAAATCGATGTTCCGAGGGTGAAAGCATGCCATCGGACTTAGTAGTGCATCGTAAAAATCCGTTTGCGTAAAACCGGGTCGGCTACGCTAAATGATTATTTACTCCGAATGCTGTCCTTGTTCCCCCCCAGTCGTTTCGGCCAGTTGTTTAGTGGGGGGGAGCCAAACGATTTCGGACGCACGTCAAAGTGGGATCAGCTGCCCACTCCCAAAACGCGCCCAGAATGAGGTCGGGTACGATGGATTGAGAGTTAAAGCTTTGAGGAGGTCGGATCGATCTCCCGTTTTTTTTTATGGCGAGAAGGGCTTTTCCGTATTGCGTTTTAATGGGCAAGCAAGTGGTGTGATTTACGGTGCGTGATGGCTTTTTATGGATCAGATTGAAATGGCACGAGGGCCACCCCCGCCTGTGGGATGTAGGTGGAGCAAAAGAAGCGACAAAAACAAACAAACTTTGATTCGTATGCTGCTGCTATCTTGTGACGAATGGTGTAACACGGCTACCTAAAAGGTGAAAAATTGTTTCCCGAAGGTCGCGACAAAGGTTTCCTGTTTCCCCCGAATTCCAAATATTTACTTTTACGAGCTTTACAACATTAAAGGTTAGCAAGCAAATGAAAGTCCCGCGACCGGTGCATACCGAACGAAATTGAGTTTTGGTGTGTGTGTGCCGTGGAAGAAGTGACGAGTAAGGTAAAGCACAAGAAAAATAAGTCCCGCCAACAAAAAGGGGTCCTTTGCATCGGTAAGGAGATTCCGCCTGTACATAATGCGCTTTTTGTAACCCATCTTTAAAAATGGCATCGGGAAGGCTTGCACTTTAATTTCCCAAAGAAAAAAAAAACATCCATCGGAAATGTTGATACCAAAAGATATTGAGAACGCAGAACGCCCCTACCAAATTGCCTAAAGATTTGCAACTTTGTCAGCACGTGGTACGATTCTGAGGAAAGCCACCACACGTGGAACCGTTTTATACAGCCCAACACACACACACACACACACACACACGCAAAAAGTGCGCCGGAAAGGCTACGCCTTCCGTCATCAACGAGCCGGCCTCCTGTCAACTGCAGCGCACTTCAATTGCGGGCAATAAATAAATTCGCACATCAACACGGATTCGTGTGCGCAGAACCAGAAGCACGACACACAGGATGGGGAATGGGGGGGGGGGGAGGATTAATCCGGACCAATATGAATGAAATATTGCACAAACTGGAATGTCATAAGAAAACACGCCGGGCCACCGGGGTTCGGTGGCTTTCCACAAAAATGACAGCAGACAACAGTGACACCGTGACCGACACGGAATGACGGTCCCGGGTATGAAATATGGGCCCCTTAAAGAAACCGGCACACACGCACGGGCGAAGATGTATATTTAGCAGGTCTCCATGGAGTTCCGTAGACGGTCGTCTAGGATTCTTAACCTTCACGGCTCCCGCTACGCTGTCCTATCCGAAAGGCACGACCTAGGTGTTTGCCGGTAGAATAGGTATTCCATGTGTTCCACACGCCAGACGCAACCGATCCGGCAACAGCCTATCTGGCGACACGCTAGCCGCTAGGGTGGCAGCGAGACCATGCCGTAATGAAATGTTATCTCTGACACATCGTGTGACTTTTACGAGGGGTTTTTTCCAACCTTTCCATGCATTGCCAGGGTGCAAAAAGTCGGCCATGAATGGGACCTGGGTGGAAAGATCCTTTGCGCGAACGTTTGCAATTAAAGGTACGGCACAGCAAACAGCAAACTTGACATTGAAATTGCTACATCCTGCACCCTACACAATCATCACTCGCGATTGTAGTAACGGGCATGTAAACATGGGTCTGTAATCTAACGTACAGGGAGAACAAAAACCGGCTCCAAGTGGGAATGGGATTTACACAACACATTAGCACGAAAGTTTAAGTGAAACGACTTACCGTCCCGGATGCTTCGGATGCTTTTGTTGCCCCTTTTGGGGTCGCCATCGGTGATCCTTTCTAGTGCGTCTATCACGTAGTGTGTGAGTGTGTGTATAATGCACGCCACATCCTTCCTTTCGAGCACGGCACGGCAGCGAAGACGTTGGCAACATTATTGCACGACCTTTACCGCGCACTAAACCGCAACCGTGTGCGTGGCAGTTTCGTACGGTATTGGCTTCATTAAATTTTAATAGACACTGCCTGTTGGCAAAAAAAAGGCGGTAAGCAACGTATGTGTTCGTCACGATTCGACAGCGGAATGCAAGCGCCACACCGAAAATGGTTGCAGTTGGAATTTGGCACACGACGCCGCACAAGAGCGGATTTGGGTTTTCCTCCGTCAACGAATGCTGTATTTGCAAAGGCAAAAGAATCACGTACGACGTCAACGGCTACTAGATGCTATGCGGGGAAAAAGGTCCCTTCTGAATGTTTGCCTCTACTCGTTCGGTTCAGTTAAGGTGCAGGGGTTCAACGTATCAGTGGTGATAGCAGTTTTTCGACCACACTACATCATTTCCTTCGCAAGAACGTGTAAGTACGTCTACCGGTTGATGCAGTGACTTTTCTTTCCATACAGAGCTCTATCTACACACACACACACACACACACAAACGCCGTAAAATATTACACTTGGCATGCTGCCAAACACCGTCGCGTTCGATTCGGTACTGCTGGCGGTATTATAGATTTTTTATTCCAACCTCTCCGGGCACATAGGTCCGTACCAGTCGGTCATGCACTTTGTAGAGCAGCGTTTTGGCTGGTTCGCGCAATGCGCCCAGCAGCGGGTACGAGGTGGACTGGCGGCGGTACACCGTTAAGATACCGTCCAGCTCGTGGCTGGCACCGGACGGGAGCGGTCCCAGCCCGACGATCACTTCCGCCAGATCGGCCAGGAACGTGCACAACCGTTCGTAGCATTCCGACACGTTCACCTTCAGCACGCAATGGGCGGCCGCCGGGTGGAGCGGCAGAAGCAGCCGTTCGACAAAATCGATCACAGCATTTTCACCACTTCCGCCGCCCATCATGGCACCGAGGCAGGTAAGATCGTCCACGATAATGAGTGTGGTGCTGGTGGGGCCAGCCTCGGCCACCCGGTCGCTGATAAGCTGCAGCAGTGCCGGTCCACCCGTACTGCCCCCGTACACGGCCGCCAGCACGTCGACGATGCGCAGCTGGCCCGACTGGATGGCGGATGTGGCGTTAAACGTAAGCTTCTGGCAGGCGGCGGTATAGTGGGCGGCATTGTGATGGGCAGCGAGTAGTAGCACACGATTGTCGCCGCTGCGCTTGAGATGGTTCGTCAGCAGCATGGCGAGCAGGAAGGCTCCATCGACACCGGACTGCTCCTGGACGAGGGTAACGCGTGGCGGTGCTTGCTGTGGCGGCGTTTGGTGGTCGTTCCTGCTGCCGGCGATTGGCCAACCGCAAACGGACAGTATGTCCCACGCCATGCTGACGTACGGTGCGGTGGTGGGTCGCTGTCTGCTGGAGGGGTTGGGTCCGTTTGTACAGCCGGTATTAGCCGCTCGGTTCTGTGGAGAGAAGATACATTAGTTTCTACCGTCTCAAGCCGGGGAAGGTTAACGACTAAAATGTGTAAATGTGTGTTGCTTGTTTTTGAAGTCACGAGCAGAGTGTAAAAAAAACCCCTTAAACCATAGTGCCACCGGCTCTCTAACCGCAACGGAAGCCAACCGGAAAAAAAACATAGCCGGGGTGGCGAACCCTTGAACAGGGGTTGTTGCGGTGCGTGCGTAGTGGACCGTCGGATGGGTGTTAATAAGCTGCTAAACCAGAGCGAACCAAAAACCAACATGAGATCCGCATGCGTGAAGTAAACAAGGGTACGGGCACTTTTAAGTATATTTGCCTCAAACAGAAGCGACGGGTCGTGGTTTCCTCCCTCCCGACGTTCAGATGAGTTGTGTGAGCTTTAGAAGGAGGGGGAGGGAATGATTTGAGCAAATGCAACCAATTTCTCATCTTTATTTACACCGCACGGTTCGGTACGGCTTTCACGAAAATAGCTCCAGCATGAACGTTATCCTTGACCCTCCCTCCCTCCCTCCGCTCAAGAATGTTTTATAGCGTACCAACCGTTTTGTACGCAACCGTTACCGAGATCCATCTTGTATCAACAAACCCATTTTTGTCCATGGCATCGTACCGTACCTCGAGCGCACCCCGGCCGTGGGTGCCTCATCGCTTGTGTTGTTTCATCAACTTACTATGCAGTGAGCGGAACGAGCGACGACAGTGCAATCTTATGCGTGGCAAAAGCGAATGGCTTCCCGAATGGCATTAGAAAAGAGATCCCCGCACGGTGCAATGACAGGAATCCAGCACCAGCAGCCGGGATATAAAATTCAATTTATTTTCCAGCTCACATTCCACACCAATCAGCCACTCGCTGGCGCGCTCTTGCTCTCTAAATCCCGATGGCAGGCAAGGGCAAACCGGGTGTAACCCCGGGCGCTGGACCAGAGCAAACCAGACACCGCCGCGCACCGACAACCGAGTGCATCGGTCTCCCCTCCTCTCGTGTTGCGATTCTTTGTCTTCGTTTACCGACACAAGGACACGGTGGAAATAGCATTTCCATTTCTCCTGTTGTCTATAGCTCCGCCGCTTTTCCTTGCGCCCCAAAAACCGTGCATCAATACAGAAATCTATACCACGTGGCCAACGTTACAGTCGACTTTAAATGGTGTTCACGCGTCGGTACCGATCGTGCGAGATGCTTGCGAGCGAGAGAACTATGACGGAAGTGGATGGTGTGCAAATATTTTAAGAACATTTTCCAGTCCATGTCATGAGTCAGCTATGCATTTCCCATGGTTTGGTCACGAAATTGTAATTAGGATGCACACACGGGTGGCAAAAAGGGGAAACCGATCGATCATGCCTCCGCCTCTCCAATCGCTGACTATTTCTTATCATAATATTGGTAGACAGTGCGTCCCAACATCCCGCGCAAAGGACGCACCCGGAAGGGTCGTGACAGATGAACCGTTTCACAGGCGGCTTACAGTTCCGGCTGGTGCACCGTCAGTCACCCCAATTTACGATATATCCCCAAAAGCGGGGGTTTTTGGTTGAGTTTGGTTTTGTTTGCCGCCGGGCTGCTGGGTGAAAGCGGGTGTATGATGTAGCCGCACACACTATCGCTACAGATAAGATATACCCGCGAGTTTTATGGTAGCAATCGGGGGAAGACAAAACCCTTACAGGTGGTGTGTATGTGTGTATGTGGGCTTACATGAGCGCTCCAATCAAATGCGCTCTACATCCAGCGCGCGAAGTAAGAGAGCAAACGGTTGATTAGCAATTCAGGAACCGCTGTTTACCGCAAATAGCGTCGTGCTAGCGGGCAAAACTTTCTGTCAAAGCTTTTGTATTCATGGGGGAGTTGGCAGGCACTGAAATGGCTTCCTTGGGTTGTGTTATTCTAGTTCCCGATGCGAAAAAGAACTCGAAGAATTATTCAGTAGTTAAGACTCCCCGGTGGGGAGGCAACCACCACACTGGAGTACAAAAACTTTTGCTAACCTCTGCTGTTTGCGTCACATACAAAAAATAAAAAAATAAGTACATACGCACATCCCTATTCGCGTGGTTGCGACCCCAGCCCACCATTGGGTACGCAAACAAATCTTTAACCGCACGTGTGGAGAAACTTTTTGCCCATGGCTGGCGGGCGGAGTTTGTTTTTCCCTTTGCTCTTAACGAGTCGATAATGTGGACACTTCTCCTGCCCTTCCCGCCGAAAATGGGGTTTGGCAAACTTTATATGGATCTTTCCTTTGGGGGGACGACTACTGCAGGATGGGTGAACACTGGGATTGGGAAGATATAGCACCCGGCAGTCCGGGCAAAGATAGCACCAGCAACTCGGGGAAGATGAGTTTTTGTTCCCCAGCTGGACAACCGATGACGGGTCCTGCTCTAATGAAACAACGCACACAAAAGTGGGCAGCAGATTATCTCTTAAAACCTTCTTTGAAGCAAAATGGTCTGCTTTTTCTTGGACTGCTGGACTATTTTCGTGGACGGTACCTCCTTCTTTGCCGCTATCGAAAACCCGTTTCACCAAAGGAAGTGGTCCGATTGCGACAGTGGTTCGATGTGCCAGCACTACTGGAAGGATCACGATGATGATGATAATGATGAGAAGGATGACGCTGCTGATGATGATACCATTTTTGTGTGGCATGGAAGCGGCGGCGGCTTCACGCAACCGATGCGTTTGAATGTTGTTCAATTTTTCGCTTCACTGGAATGCACTTGATTCTGGGGCACCCGGTAAATTCCGTCAATTTTCATTCGGAGCATCTCTCATATCCAGCATGTCTGAGATTCAGTTTCGTTTGAACCAATTTCACCGGGAGCGACATGCTTATGGCCATTTTGTTGTTGTTGCTTTAATCCGTTCAGTGCTTTGATAGGGCCTCCCCAAAGTGGGTAGAAAGGAGGTGTCGTCATGTAGAACAATTGGGCATCGAGGCTTTAGAAAAAAGCACAAAACCAGGATCGACGGCAGTTGTCAAATGCGACGAATGTTGCTCGTATTTGGATATGATAAAAGAATTGTTTTCGTTTGATAAACATTTGTTTAGCACTAAAAAAATGTATTTTGCATCCACACTCCATAAATCGGCATTTTACACGTTATAATGCAGCTGCTGCCTGTAAACAAATATCGACGGCTGTTGTCAAACTGAATCTCAAAATGGCAACATGCCAAACGCTAAGAAGACACCTCCTCTATATTCCACCTTGGGGCCTCCCAAAGAGGATTCGTGGAAATTGATCTTAATTTTTGATTTAGTTCGTTCGTTGCTTACTAAGCAAGCAAGCAATTGGGGGCATTTGTTGCATAGTTGGTGAGCTTTTTTTATCGCAAACACCGTAGATATCACTTTGTTCATGGTTTCACTATCTAAATGAGTAGACATTTTACAAATCTGAGTCGAATGTTTAACGCATTTGTACTACATCTTGATAGTGTCAATTAATACAAAGGTTTACCGAGTCAATTTCTAATACCAATGACATGTTTTCATTGCTTGCGAGATGTTTTTCAACAGCTGTCAAATGTTCTAATTGCAGCACAATATTTATTTAGTTCTTCCACATGATTTTCAACACGTCTCAAGCTGGGTTGAGTTTAACAGTTCTTTGTCATGTGTTGAAAATCAAGTGTAAGAACTGACATTTTATTATGATGCAAACACACCATTTGACAGCTGTTGAAAAACATCTTGTAGGCGGTAAATAATGATGTGCACATTCGAAAATGACTTGGAAAACCCTGTAAGATCAGAACTGCTACTGCTTTCTGACCCACAATATACATGTGTTGCTGTTTGTTTAGCCCAGTCCTTGATTACTTGGCATAATTTGCAGCTCCTATATTGTTCATTTTTACTCTTCATCAAATTAGACAATTTCATCCATGTAGTTGAGCAAAATGTCTACCAATATTGATTAAAGACTGAATTTTCGACACTTGTTAGGATATATCATCCAATAGCAACTATTAGACACTTCTTCGACAGGTTTACGACAGTAAGTCTAATAAGGATTATTAGACACTTTGAGACGGCTAGTAGATTATTAGCTATTAGCTATTATAAATCTTATTAGATACAAAAAGACAACAATTCGATAAGACGTCTAATTAGACAATAGACAGTTAGTGGGATCGGTTGTTTTTGGTTTTAGTCTGGATGGTAGGGCATTCATAGCATGTATTACAGACCGCTATCTGGAGGTGTTTTACTGGAGTTTATTTTTAACTGTAAGTTCGCTAACTGGAGTGATTTACAGGTAAAAAAAAACATATAAATGTCAAAACATGAAACATCTGAAAGCTTACGAAGAGAAATTCATAGCAAATGTGCATTTTTCTCACAAATTTAACCTCTCAGTTAGCGGTGATCTATGATTTTTCAATCCGGGAATATCTGAAGTATAGGACAGTTTTACAGTTTTACAGTTTTACTAACAAATTCCAATTGTGGTAAAACTGTACACCAATACTATTGTTACGACTAGTACGAAAACGAAATATATAAGATTTAAACACTAAAGATAAATTATTTTCCTAGCTGGCGTAGTGATCTACGCGCATTCATTGTCGGCCAATACATGCTTCCGAGAATTAATAGTAAGAATCAGCATCCGGATAGTTCTTTACTTGCATACGTTCCAGCAGGGAATCGATTCTGTTCGGCCTTGTAGAAACCGATGCATCTACCTAATGGCCAGCGCCAAGGTATATTATGATATAGCATTATTATACAATTAAGCTTCCCGAGACCAAATAGAAAAGCAACTAAACAATGCTGGGACGAACGTATGATGTGTCCGGCACGATGAGGAGAAGATTGTCCCTTTTAAGTGGATAACGCGTGACGGGATGAAAATATCACTGTCATGTCACGAGTGGATGGCAGGGCGGTCAAACAGCAAACTAAATTTGTAAGCTCTTTAATAAGTGGATTAAGCTGTGCATACCCAAATCCTCGTATTAAAGCTTTCCCCGAAGATTATACTGACGGGTTGAATTAAGGAAAGGTTAGGCAAACTAGAACATAGAAAAACCCACACGAAGGCTTAGACTGAACGCATTCAATAATCCACCCGTTTTGCTTGGATGGAAAATGTCCCGTCACCTAACGCATTGAACCATATACTGAAAGGAACGCTTCATGTAAAGGTGGTACGATTACGAATGATTGCCATAAATAAATAATAATTTCATATGACATACAAATTTGGCTCTTTACGGTATAAACACGATAGAAAAACCAATCGATTCATACATTTATAAAACTCAATTTCATTCCCAGGATGGTGGTGACACGTGTTTGGGGGGGATAAATAATAGGCAAAAAGCAAAAAAACGAAAAAACCAAATGCCAACCGAATCCCGCAAAGTGCTTTGCTCTTATCACATCTTCTCACGCCGCTCACAATTAAGGGTGGGGGGACATTTTTTCACCAAACAATTTTGGGGAGGGGATGAGGGACGGGTCCGGAAAATGGTTGCGTCAGAGTCAAAAGGCACACACACACGTTCATGTGGTGTCGGCTGTCCTGTCGGCGTTCCACACGACTCTACCAAGCAGCAGTCAATTTTCTTCGACCGATTGACGTTATCTTTGGCGTAGGATGAGAGGAAACGCAACTAAAAAGAAGAACACAGTGAAATGCTCACCTCAAAACGGTAGACGCCTGTGGATGAGTATGAGAGAAGAGACAGCAAAAAGGCATTTTTCCTAATGCAGATTTAATCCTTTCCACTGTCATCATCGTGTCTTATCGAGCTTTCCCTGATTCCCAGCGCCATGTGCTCTTATTGGTCGGCCTGTTGGCGTTTTGTTGGCAACCCGCGCGAGAAAGTAATGATGATGATGATGAAGGTGATGATTCATTTTGAACAGTCTGGTGGAAGTCTCCCAACATCATAATCTGTCATCAATCAACCAAAGTGTAGGCAACCATTCCACACGCACACGCCAACCATGCTTTGCAGCCAATTGGTGCGTAATGGGACGGTAAAACGTTACCAAAAATCAAAAATGAAACACTCTCAAAAACGGAAGCAGCGTAACGGCGCGCAGAAGATCATCCCTATCCGCATACAATGTGCGTCAGAGAAGTAAGAAAGGGGGGGGGGGGGAGATGGAAATAAAGCGAAAAAAAGAACATTCCCCCCGCTAGGACCGGTACCATTCCAACATATTGTCACTGACAGAAAAGTCGTCAAGCGATGATAAATTTAGCAGCCCGGTCGTCCCGGTGGACGGGCAGCTGATAAGTTCTCACTTCAACGCCGTGAGCCGTGCTGAGTGGGTGTGCGCCTGGCGCAATTACAACTCCAACCCCCCCACTGAAATCGGAAGCATCGCATCGGAATCTAACCTCCCCGCCCAGAGTTCGGTGGAATTCGGTGTAACGACCTGCAACAGCGGTAAGTACACAGGTGCATCATATCCGTAAAGCAAATGAAGCGAAAAAGTATAATTTTGTGAGTGATTGCCGTTTGATTCCGGTTACTTACTTAATCGAAATCGATTCGTTAGATTACCGTGTGAGTGTGTGTGTGTGTGTGTGTGTGTGTGTGTGTGGTAGGGGCAGTTAGTAACAATACAGCTCGTAAACAAACCCTTCAACCATCGTGCTACCGTGTGCACGATTCAAGGCAAAACGATACGACCATTCCTTAGTAACAGCCGGTGGAAATACGCCAGCAAACCGGTCAATGTGCTAATGTGGAATGCAAACACAGCTCCGGCTTCTGGTGCCCACCCTCGGACTCAGACGGTTGGTGTAATGTGTAGCACCACGAAAACCGCGTTTATTGAACGATTAACAGGGTACACTTACCGAAAAGGTCAAATTATCAGCTGTCCGCTAAACGCGTATTTATCCTGTGGGCACTAATATTGGGCGGTGCGGGCGTGCGTAGGTGTGCGCGCGCGCTTGCACATTTGGTGTGTTGTTTAGAACTTGGTTGGTGGCTCGTGGTTGTTTTTGCAAGTTTGTTTTGATTTTGCGTTTGACGTTCCATTGGAAGGTTGGATCATGCTGAACTATGGTGGGATTGCCGTTCCGCCATCTTGAATCAAGCCAGATGGTGCGAGCCAGTTTGATACGGCCGTTAAAATTTCGTTTTACTACATACATTTTGCGTAAAACTGAACTGAAAACACTAAATTATTATATGAGCGCAAAAAACGAAAAAAAAAAAAAAAATTTTTCAATGAGTATGGTATCAGCTAGTTATTTAAAGAGCAAAATTCCAAATTCCAATCAAAATTTCACGAAAGTTAATTTTTAACTGAAATTCACGGTTGTGTTCGAATTACGCGAAAGTTGTCTGCGAAAATTGAATGAAAGCATTAAACAATTATGTACAGGCGGTCCCCTAGATAATGGTTAATGGGGATCGAAAACGATTGTAAAATACCGCGCATCGCGAATTTCTGCGTAAGTCGAATCTCGTGATTTGTAGCCAAAATATTACCAATTTTTGTGCAATTTTGCAAGCAGGGAGTACAACAGTTTTAAACCTTTTGAAATGGTTTTTAGCATTCGATCAGGAGGAAATTATTTGCATTTGACAATTCAAATGTAATGAGTCAAATCAGTACAATTTGCTCAACGAACTGTCAAATTTTAAAAAAACCGCGTATCAGAGGTAGTGTGTATCTCGAGGAGTACCTGTACTTGTATTGATTGCATAGTCATTATGACATTTTCAATATTTTTGTCACCAAGTTTTTGAAAAGTTTAATATTATGCTCAATTGTTTTTTTGTTTTGCTGCACTAAAAGAAAACAATTTCCCATTCGGCCAAATTTAAAATTATTCAGTAGTCTTAGTCTTCAGTAGTAGACCAAATTTCGGCCAAAAAAATATTCAGTAGTCTTCAAAATTGTAATCTTCAGTCGGATTGTAATACAAAAATTTAATTAATGACTAAAACCTGCCATTAGCAGCACACTTACAAGAACATCGTTCTGCATCGCCAACAAATTTGCAGTGAAACTTTGCGCACTTGCCGATGCAGGTGCACCCTAATGTCATTAGCGGTGGAATTTGTTAGCTGGGTCGGGTGGCTGACAATTACGTCACGTTCCCTTCTGGTCGTTCATTGAAAAGCAGTCGAGAGTGTTCGTCACCGTTGCTGCCGTCGCCTGTCGCCATCGTCGCCACCGTCGTCGTGGTCGTCGTCGTTGTGTCGTATTTTTGGCCTTAAACCTCCCCCAGCCGTCCCCCTCACAAGCTACCTGGTAAGCCTAACTTGCATCGGGGCTGGTTTCGTGGTGATGCATCCCCATTATCTTCCGCAAACAAATCCGGCGTGGTGGTTTTATCTAAAAATAACGTCTCGCCACCTGCGCTCGCGTAATAGCAGCCGTTTTTGTTGCTGTCACCTACGACCGTGGTGGTCATGACCTACCGACAAAAAGCGAACTTTGTAATGCCGTAGAAAACCGTGGGGGCCCGTGTACCTTTGGCTCAACCGCAAGCGACGTGTGTGTATGTGTGTAGGGTTTTATCATTTTGTGCACTTTGTTTACATCCCACTCCCTTCGCGTACACAGTGTGACAAAACACTTGTCAGCTGATTTCGGTCGTTGGTAGCGCAGCGAGCGCCCACTTTCACGACCTACTTTGCTGGACCAGCCACTGTGTGCACGCATGTCAGAACATCAGATATCAGAACGGCTATTCTCTCATTTTCAGCCACACAATGTCCGACGACAAGAAGAAGCGTGTTTCGTACTGGTACTTCGGCGGATTGGCCAGTGCCGGTGCGGCCTGCTGCACCCACCCGCTGGATCTGCTCAAGGTTACGCTGCAGACGCAGCAGGAGGGCAAAATCTCGCTGCTCCAGCTGACGGGCAAGGTCGTGCGCACACAGGGCGTACTGGCGCTGTACAATGGCCTGTCCGCGTCACTCCTGCGCCAGCTGACGTACTCGACGACCCGGTTCGGCATCTACGAGGTGGGCAAGCAGGCGATGGGCAACGACTCCGGCTTCCTGGGCAAGGCGGCCCTGGCCGGTGCGGCCGGAGCGGCCGGCGGTTTCGTCGGCACACCGGCGGACATGGTGAACGTGCGAATGCAGAACGACATTAAGCTTCCGGTGGAGCAGCGAAGAAAGTGAGTGACTGTGTCATAATTTGTTGGCATAAAATATTGACAAGTGACCCTCTTTCCCTCTTTTCTCGCAGCTACAAGAACGCCGTCGACGGGTTGTTCCGGGTGTATCGGGAGGAAGGGTTCGCCAGGCTCTTCTCCGGCGCGTCCACCGCCACGTCCCGCGCCGTGTTCATGACGATCGGGCAGCTTTCGTTCTACGATCTGGTGAAGGATCTGCTGCTGCAATCCGGCCACTTTGGTGACAATCTCACCACCCACTTCCTGTCGTCGCTGACGGCGGGTGCCATCGCCACCACCCTCACCCAGCCGCTGGACGTGCTGAAGACGCGTGCAATGAACGCGAAGCCGGGCGAGTTCAGCGGCGTCTGGGATATCGTGCGCTTCACGGCCCGGCTCGGGCCGCTCGGGTTCTTCAAGGGCTACGTGCCGGCGTTCGTGCGCCTCGGGCCGCACACCATCCTGACGTTCGTCTTCCTGGAGCAGCTGCGCATGAACTTTGGCTACCTGAAGCCGTAAGCGCGGTTCGGTTCCCCCTTAGGCTGTGTGTTGCGGGCCATGCCGAAACAACCATGCCACAACCATCACACACACATACCCACTCACCTCTACTATCCACTAACGATTTACCGGTTACGGGTTACCGTGAGCTTTTAGAGCAATTTTGACACATTCCACTAACGAACAAGCATCAGTCACGAGTCACACTCGCGTGTAGGGATTTTGGCATTGCATCGAATGCAGTTACCGTGCAACGGGCGGTATCGAACTTGTTACGGAGGTTTATACATATTTTTTGTTGGTTTTTCTTTTAATTTGCGCAAAAAAAGAACTAGAATTTTACGACCGTGCTACCTACGCCCACAAGCGACGGGAAGTGCAAAAAGGAGTAGCAATAGTGAGGTACGGGAAAACCATCCCAAAAGGAATCGCAATAAATATTTATCAACGTTAGCTTCGGTGCATGAAATCTTCGCTTGGTGTGTCGTATGTGCGGGACGCATTGTCCATGTTTACGTCAGTGTGCGAGATAAAGTTAGTTTTGACGTAGCGGATGCGGCGTAAGGCTGTTCGTACCTGTTTAATCGTGTCCTCGGTGAAAAAGTAAGTGAAACGGTGTATGGTGCCGCTTGCCACCAACCCCGGCAGGCCGTGCACCAGCCGGTGCTGCAGGTTCGGCCTTTTGGCAGTCGAAAACAACACACGGAGCGCGCAAAGTTAGATAAAATTGTGCGATAACAACACGATATTGACAATTGGATCAGGTGATTGCGGTCGGCTGTCAAAAAAATCCGGTGCACAGTGGTCGCGGGCGGTGTAATTTGGACCAGCATTGTTTGTTTACCTTGAAACCTGGTTTGGAGATAGCGATTGCTTAAGCTAAGATAGTAAAGTATTAAAAATCGTGTAAAAAAAATGCAGAAGAAGAGAATATCAAGTGCATTCCTGGTTCTCTCGTTGGAAATCTTTTGATTTGCTGCAAACACATCGCTTGATGGTCCCTGTCCGAAGACCACTGTGCAACGATTACACCGACCGACGGTGGTTGTACAGACTATTCGGTATAACAGAAACGGATATGTAGATTGCGCTGGGCGCAGGTGTTATACCATTTTCAAATAACCGTTCTACCGCGCTGTGAACTGTGCTTGCAGGTGCTCATTTGTTTTCACCTCCAGATCCAGCCCCAAATGGAATCGAAACGGCTGGAAAAAACGTCCCGATGGTACTTTGGAGGATTAGCCAGCGCCGGAGCGGCCTACTGCACGCACCCGCTGGATCTGCTGAAAGTGCTCTACCAAACGGACATTCGCACCAACCTGTCGATGGTGCAGCTGTCGCGCGAAATCATCCGGGACGATGGTGTTACCGCCCTGTACAACGGAGTAACGGCGGCGGTGCTGCGCCAGCTAACCTATTCAACCACACGCTTCGCCATCTACGAAATAGGCAAGCAGTCGGAGTACGGCAAGGATTCAGGCTTTCTCGGCAGAATTATGATGGCCGCGATCGGTGGCACGGTGGGTGGATTTGTTGGCTCGCCGGCAGATCTGATCAACGTGCGCATGCAGAACGACGTGAAGCTACCGCCAGAGAAGCGTAGAAAGTAAGCGTAGTTAGGTTGTTCGTAGCAAATAGTAACACGCAGCATCGGACGAATTAGTAACCTTCACGCTTCACAACAATTTTCAGCTACAAAAATGCGCTCGACGGCATCGTTCGTGTGTGGCGCGAGGAAGGCTTCCGGCGGCTGTTTGCCGGTGCGAGCTCGGCCACCGCACGCTCCGTATTTATGACGATCGGGCAGCTAACGTTCTACGACCAGGCAAAGTACACGCTGTTCGAGACGGGCCACTTTACCGACAACATCGGTACGCATTTCCTGGCCTCGGTCATTGCGGGCGGCATTGCGACCACGATGACGCAACCGATCGACGTGGTCAAGACGGTGATGATGAATGCGAAGCCGGGCGAGTTTAGCAGTATCGGGGCGATCCTGCGCCACATCAGCCGGCTCGGACCGGTGGGCTTTTTCAAGGGATTCGTACCCCGCTTCATCCGGCTCGGGCCGCACACCGTGCTTACGTTCATCTTTCTCGAGCAGCTGAGAATTAACTTCGGTGTGCTGAAGGCACAGTAAGGGGGAAAGGGGCACTGTTCCGGTACGGTTGTAACACGCACCAGAGGAGCCCCGGCTGTTGGCTCGGTATTTAAAACAAAAAAGTAGCACCAAATAGCAAATGTGATTGTTAGTTTTTGATAGTGAAGGTATGGACTGATACAGTTAGAATAGCGTTTTTGATAAATAAAATCATAAAATTTAATTTCATATTATTTCGTTAATCTTTATTTATCTTGTGTCGAGTATTTATCATGTTATTCATGATTTTAAAAGGTAAAATACGAATGGTACGTTAAATATTCATTTAAAAAACCAAACGTATGCCAAACGTTTGATAGCATAACTTTAGGCGCAAACCGCATTTCGCTTGCCTTTAATCAGCTTATACATTTTCTAACATAATGTTCATGCTTAAATCCATCTATCTATGCTACTGAAATGTATCATAAACCAATCCATGCACCGCGGTTTACCCACGAACACTACGGTGAGCCAAAAACCTGTTTTCATCACACACAACCAAACGCCATCGCTGTGTGCGTAGAGGGTTGTTTGACAGACAGAGCTTTCAGAATGGGGCGAGAAGGGCATCCGGAAAGCTTCGGAAAACCAGTTTCCCTTACGTTCCCTTGTGTGTGTGTGTATGTGTGTGTGTGTGTGTGCGCGTATACACGCATACACAAATGGTGTCGCACCGCGTTTGTAAACAGGCGAGCGGATGTGTATGTGCGCGTCTGGTTGCTACGATCCCATCACCTTTGAGTGTATGGAACGATTCAACACGCCCCGTCCTGCTCTGGCACAATGGTACAGGGGTCGCTCCATCGCTGCACGTGCGCAAGGGATGGAAAGCACACTCTACATCGGTTCGAGCAGGTGTGTGTGTGTGTGAAATGTGTATGCATGGGGGATGAAACGGGTTTTCTAACGGCGGGGGGAGGGTGCGAGTTTCTGTTCGGTTTTTCGAAAGTGTTTGCCACTCCGGCACGAACCGCGAGCGATGGGAGATTTTGTTTTAGTAGTAGTTGAAACGTAGATTCGAAAGGACGTGTCCGGGCTTGCACGACGGACAGACGGGTCTCGCACTGTTGTCGTCGTCGTCGTCGTCGTGGTCGCCGTCGTCTTCGGTGTGCAGAACACCGTTTGCTCTCTTCTTGTGTTTGTGTGTGTGTGTGTGTGTGTGTGGTGCACTGGAAAAGACACCATATTGTGCAGGTTTGTTTTCCACCTTTGTTTACACTTCATCGTCGGAAAATAGTGCAATTGTTACTTGATGACTAGTGGCCTGTTTTGATTGTGTCTGTCCCCATCATCTACCCCCCCCCCCCCCAATGAAACCCCGTCATCATCTCCGTTACTCGGAAAAAGGGTGTGTGTGTGTGCGTGTGTTTGTGTGTAAAGCAGAAACCGTGGGCAGGGGTGCGGACGCATTCGCAGAGTTCGCTGCTTTCATCTCGGAATTTGCAGAGGCAAGAGAGCGCAGTTGTTAGACAAGCTTTCGTGCGTTCTCTGTTCTCTGTTAGAAGTGTGCGAGTGCGCGAGTGTGTGTGAGTGTGTGTTTTGGTGGAGCCTACTACCACTACCACAACGCCGTAGCAGCAGCAGCAGCAGGCCGTGTTCGACATACCAAAACAAGCCCCCTCTTCGCATGCTCCTTGCACAAGTACCAAAGCGGCCGAAGGGTGAACCGGGTGCGGCGAGTTTACGTTCTGGGGGGGCAAACAAAAAAAAATAGAAAAAGAAAAAGGAAAACAAAACCGTAGCGAAAAGCTACCGAGAAACCAGCTGGGCGGCATTGCGCTTGGTCTACGAAATGCAGCGTCGTGTTGGGTGACTGTGCCGGAAAAACAAAATCCCCCTCCCCTTCCCGGGTGCGCTGTGTGGGAACGGCCACTTTTCGCGGCCAGGTGTGCGTGTATGTTTGGCGTCGGGAAACCCGGCCTTTGGCAGTGACGCAATTTTTGGCCTGTCCCAATCGTTGTTTGCAACTCCGCGTGTGAAGTGTTTGCGTGCCCTTCGCTCGTGGTTGCAGAGATCAATCTTCCGTTGTTTTGTGCCATTTTCCGAATATTTGTGTGTGTGTGAGTGTATTTGTCAGAGGGATTGTGGCGCTGTGTGACCGTAGAAACGTAAAACAAACCCGTGCCGAAAAGAATTGTGCAGCGTCTGCAAGTGCATTCGAGTGTGGCAAAAAGGTAAATTTTATTGTGGCTATTTTTAATTCCGTTTTTTTTTTACGGTGAAATCGGTGGCACCCCAACAAGCGGTGGGTTTCTTTTACTCCAAACAAAACAGCAGAAGAAGTATTCGGGGAGATGCGTTTGATACACTAAAATAACATTGAGCGAGTAGTTGTGTGTATCTGACTGTGTGACTGATGTGAGTGTATGTTTTCCATCTTCCATCATCACCATCTTCTGCCATATCTGCCTTGGTTACTTGGACAACGCTCACACCCATGACAACGCTGAGCACGAGGGGTGCGGGAGCAAAGGGGTGGAAGTGGAGGAAAGCGAAGCGAAGATGGATCTGCTTCTTCAGCCCCAAACAGAGCCTACCTTTTGCTGTACGCTCTGCAGCATGTGCCACCAGTAGCCGAAGTAGGAAATGGTGTGCCCCGTTTTCAGTAGCCCCAAACGTGTGTGTGCTTCCACTTTCGAACATCTGGTTGTCGTACATTGCGTGTGTGTGTGTTGTTTTTGTTTTTCTCTACAAAGCTGTCGGAAAAGCGTGAAACACGCCGTAAAACCAACGCGATTTTGCTCGCAACTGAAGGAAGGAAAGTAATACCACGAGTAGAGGAGCCAGGCCGGATTGCTGCGGCACTAAAGCTTCTTTGCGCAGATTACAACCTGTGCTCTGTGTGTGTGTGTTTGGTTGTTGTTATTGTTGTGTTTCTTTGGGACCAAGGAGGAGGTAAATGCTGCTGTTTTTCCGCACGTGATGTTGCAACGTTAGAATATGGCCAGCTGCCGGATGTGATTTGGTGTGTTTCGGAAGGTTTATAGTCTCGCACCAAAATGTTTGTTTTGCAAGAGGCTTATCAGGCTTATCACATACATACCAACCAAAAAAAAAAAATAAAAACAAGCTTGTTAGTAAGAAGTTTAACGGATGAGCCCGAATCTTCTGTGCAAAATTCAATCAATCTTAATAAGGAAAGCAGGAAGCATGTTGGTTTTGTTTTTGTATTGTTGTTGTTGTTGTTGTTGTTGTTGTTGTTGTTGTTGTTGTTGTTGTTGTTGTTGTTGTTGCTGTTGTTTTTGTTGAAAAATATGGTAAATAATCTTCTCCGGGAAAATACAACGGGCAGCGGTGGCAAGAAAGTTGTTTATTATTATCCCTAATTCGCTTGATTTGTGTGCGCGTTGTTTGATTGACACTGAGCGTAATAGGAAAAAAAGCAAAAATGTTTTACAAAAAAAAAAAAAAAAAACAGAAGCTCAATAGCGAAACTGTAAACAGTCCAATTCACTGGACGAACGGAGCGCACTCCCTACCCCCACGCAAATTCCCCAAACGCAGCGTGACATTTTTCTTCGCGAAACAAAAGTTTAGCCATCCCGCCGGCTTTTGGTTCATTTTGACTCCCATCATCCTCCCCCTCAAACTCACCCCCCCCCCCTCCTTATTGTGCTCGGTGCCCTACTGTAGGCCAGCACAATACTCCAGCCACAATACAAAAAAAAAAAAAACATACAAGCCCCAAAACCCTAGGCCCACTGGACCGGGTGGCTGGGGGCCTCTCTGTATCATCGGTGCCTTTTCATAGATAAGTTGCCGCCCGGGTGGTAAGAAGTTTATGGAAATTTTCCTTCCCTCCCCTTCTTCGAACCGTGTTTGCTCCATTGGGCAGGCAGCAGTCGTCTCCGTACGAAGCGCTGCCAAATATGTATAAAAAAATAAATAAAACAACAAAAAGGAAAAGAATGACCCCGGCACGCCGGACGCCATTATGACGAAGGATTTTGATTGGACTGTGCGAACCCGGGACTAGAGGGCAGAAGAGGGGCCCATCCCAGCTGCTTTCGTACTGTCCCTTACTTTGGCGAGACGGCGAAAGCCCCCGACAACAGCAACCAAAGCCTGCAACAACAGCACCGCAACAACGGCCGCCAACCTTGGCCACCACCGACCAGCCAGAGGGGGGGAGGGAATGGCGATGGGGGACTTGAAAATGTGTCAGAAACTCGGACAGGAAAATCCCACCAGGCGCGTGTGGGCGGCGAATGTCCCACGTGTTTGCGCCCAATTGCGCAGCCCAGCCATTTTCCCTCGAGTGCGGACAAATGGTGGATACTTTTATTAAATTTATTCACATCAACCATGTCCTGTTTTTTCGCCTGTTTGTTTGTTTTTTTTTTTTCCTTCTTTCGTTTCATCCCCACCCCATGTCTTGGCGGAAAACGAAGATGGATTGGGAGGGTGGTTTGGGTGGTTGGTAGGAAATTGTATTACCCTGGATGCAGTTTGGCGCCTCAAGTCCGATGGTCCGCAGATACCGGATCGGTTGATTTTGTACGCGAGCGCGCGCGTGAAAGAAAATTGACGTTTATTACATTTTTCCCATTGTTGTTGGTTGCAAGGAAATGGAATCAAATTAAAAAAACACAGACACTCACACAAAAGTGTGTTTATTGATGATTGCAAGTTGAACGCGTTGAATTTGTGAAATGCGCTTTTTTTTAAAGAGAACAGCATAGTGACAGCATGTACTGGTCCACTGTTGCAAAATTGTGCTTAGAATAGATCTCATTGTCGGTTCAGATATTGTACTAAATAAGTTAAACTTTATCTATAGTAGCAGAACTTGGTTCTAGAGTCCTGGAGCCACATTCTCGCTGATGGATCTTGTCTACTTTTCATCATGCGCACAGAGGAATGACAAAGAGCGCCACAATGTTTCAGATAATGTGAAAAATCCGATAATTTTTTGCACGGATTGGAAGTAGGTAATCGTCAATGACCTAACAACATGCTGATGATAGGATCAAGCTCCGCAATGGCTGGAAGCTTCAAGAATGCAGCCTCAATCAAGCTATCGATAGTCAAGCCCATGAGTGGTATCGGAAGACCTAGATGGATTACAGTTGTTGTTTGAGTTAAATACAAAGGAAGAGATGCGTCGAATAGTGTAAAGTAGTTAAAGTATACTTTAATAAAATAATGAATAAACTACTCTTGATAAGAAAGTTCCAGCGATATTGCGATCAGTTTTTTTGTTTCGTAAATTACAGCAAAAATCATAAGCTCAGCATCAGCTCAAGCATAACAAGCATCTGGTTCTGGTTCTGTAGATCGGCATACAGGGTTTTCCAGGAGTTCTCATAGCTGTGGGATTGTCTGTGGGGACTTTATTGACTCCTTCTTATGGGAAATGAAATTCATGTGATGGAAATTGGACTCTATGGCACCCTTTTTGGACAGGCTCCTTGGAAATTCTTGTTGGATTTGTCCGACAAGGGTGCTATAGAGTCCAATTTCCATTACATTAAGTTCATTTCACGTAAGAAGGAGTCAATAAAGTGTCCCACAGCCATGAGAACTCCTCGAAAAACCTGTAAGACATGTTTGTGTTCTGCAATGACCCCGAATTCAGTTTTATGATGAGGATATTTCATGTCTTACGATGCATATACCTCCCGATATTCATTTGCCATTGAAACAGGAAAGCCGATACTTTTAATGTTTACTAAAAATGCGTTGAACTAAAGTTTGGAGTACTAAAAGTAGGTTTCGTTGTACAGTAAACATGCCAATACTGGTGATAGTAATTCACCAACATACTTATGACCAACAACATATGATAGACAAGAAGAGATTCAGTCATCTGGCATACTTTGAATTGTCTTTCCATCCAACACCAACTGTAGTGGCGTATTTGTTTCTGTATTCGTACCAAGTTGTGAAAGGTAGAGCCTAGGCCAATCCTCGACCGAAGCGCTTCCGTGCGTCGGCAGCGACGCTGCTCCAGACTTTCGGGCTCAGGGGAAACAGCTGCACCAAGATTATTGGCTGCATCGTTGGGTCTTTATCAAATCAGTTATTTAAACACAACATTACAAAGTGGTCGAAAAATCAAATAATTGTTAAAAGCTTCAGCCTCATTCCGGATGGTTTGGGTATTTCGTGAGAAATGTTTTATTGACACTCTAAATGATTACCAAATAATGAAATGGATGGTTGTTCATTTCAATTAATTTGTGTTATTTCAATGCGGTTTGGGATGAGTTGTTTTTATTTTTAAATGTATTTTTTTATCATACTGTGACTATAGACATTGAAAGCAGACATTCTCTTTTAGTGATTAAGGTACTACAATCAATTGTATCAGTTTGTTCTGTAAATATTAAATTTCAAACATAGGGGTCCTTTCCTTTTCAAGTTGGTAGGCTGAAATTTCAGCCTGTCAGCTGTTTGCATTGTATAGCAGTTTTCGAGCAGCTATCAAAGTGGGTATAATATACAGATGAGCTTATCCCAAGGTGTATGAATTTAGAAGGCTGATTTTTATCGCTTCTGTTTTTGAATGAAGATTTTACGAGTGTTTTGTGTATTCGTCAAGCCTCCAGAAAGCTTGTTTGAACAAAAGTTTTGACCCATTCTGTCAAAAAGTGATATTCAAATTTGGTTATAAAAAGTCCACCTGGACTACATACACTTTGATTCTGGATTCCATCACCAGATCTCTTTAATGCACCTTGGGATAAATGTAAACATCACCTTGTTTTGCCATTTTTCGAGCAGGTACTCGAATCAAATTCTAGCTTTAAGGCTCGAAAAATCTAGACTGAAAATTGCAGGCTAGTTTTGTGTATGGTTTTGTATGGAGTGTTTACATGATTTCAGCCTCCAACTGTCAAACTCCATACAAAAAACTAACTAGAATCGTCAAGGGCCCCATATTTGGTTTATTTGGCATGACTCCACAATATGAGCACAATGAGCAAAGAAGCCGTACTACCCATAACCGCGTTAATTTGCTATGTTGAGTATGTTGAAATATCCTAACGTTTGTCCTCTTAACACTGCACTAATCATTTAAAAAATATCTATTCGACCACATCTTACATCACTATTTTATGCATTTACGCTAGCTTCAAGCGCAAATATCACAAATGAGACGAATCGACATTGAACACTTTCACAAAATAGCACTGAAAAAAAAAACGAATTATGAAAAAGGGCCCTTTTGAAAGCCCCAACTAGCATGAATAAATCATTTCGCCCACTGGTTTGTTTACCGATTTGCAATCTTTGCCGAACCATTCTGATTAAATTTCCACCTCCCAATGTAATTACCACTCTGTTTACAGCCGCAGGGGCTGACCGGAAACATTGCACCAACGTTCTGGAGCAAACAGATTAGCATCAGCTTTTTTTTACTATTTATCGTGCTCGACTAGTTACGATAACTAAACTGTTCGCCGAATGGGCATTTTGCCTTGCTATCAAGCAGCCAGCCAGCCACCAAGCGAACAGGAGATGCTCGTACGGCCGGCAGCAACTGGCACAGCATCTTCCGCCGCAAGTATGTTGGGTGGCGAAAAATCGATAAAAAAAACTGCCAATCGATTCAACGATGAGGACAGGAACGAAACGAAAATTTCATCCACACCCCCAGCAGTGTGTGCGCACAGCACAAACCACCACTGTGTCTTCACGCTAGTTTCCCTCTTTATCACTCTATCACTGCTCGCGGTGAGTTGACCCTCGGGTTTTGTCGCTGGTGGCGACCCCACCATTTCCTAGGTTTTCCGTTTCGACTTCCATTTTCTTATTTTCGTCCTATTTTTCCGAGGGAGGGAACTAGATTCTGCGCCACCACAGCCACACCTACCCTCCTCCCCCCCGGACGGGTTTTGATAATGCCACGGCAGAGCGAAATTTAATATCTCCCAAACGACAGCACAGTACCGTGCCTTTCCTTTTCTTGGTTATATTTTTTTTTTATTTTGCTAACATTTTCACGCGATGTGTGGCGTACTCAAATTCCCATCGCTTCGCCGTGCTCTCTGTCTTTCGATTTTTAAGCACGTTCTTCGCTAACGGAACGGGAAAACGCCTTGGCACCTTTTTCTAAAGGACATCAGCGGTTTCCTCCTCCTTAGCCCCTTTTTTTCGCACTTGACTTTGGCACGAGCAAACCTCTGCTCTCACCCAACCGACGACCTGCTGCCGATCGCAACGCGTACAGAGAGTGGCTATAAAATGCGTACACCGGCGAACCCTTGCAAACCGTAATAAGCAGCATTTTCACCACAAACCCTCCTTGCACACACACAGACACACACACACGTGCCAATGTGTGCACAGCATGCATTTAGTTCGATACAGTCTCGGGGTGTATGGTGAAGGACAGAAAGCAGCAAATAGAAGGGGCCAAAACAGCCGTACCGAGTGCGTTCGTTCTGTGCTGGCTGATTCTTCCTTGCGCGAGGGTATGAAAATGGTTTGGTCGATTTTTCTTGCACGTGCCCCCCCCCCCCCACTATTGCTCAAGACACACCACATCGTCCCGTAGCCGCCGTGAGCGAGCCGAGACTGTGTAGACAAAGAGCGACTTTTGAATAAATGTTTCCGCTTTCTTTCCACGCGTCAAGTGCACAGAAGAAAGAAGGGAAAACTATGGGGGGAAAGGTAACGAACGGGACGAGGGTTGGAAGACAGAAACAAACGCAAGAATTGGTGATAAAAACACATACACAAACATACGCATCGCGTCGGATAGGGTGTGAGGCACAGGAAATGGGAAAATCTGTAACATATGGTGGAAAAGACTTCCGTTCGCCCTGCGCGCCAAGGTGTGCGGGCTGTTCGTTTGATAGTAATAAAATGCTGAACTTGAAAATAGTATCAAATGGCACTGCCCCAAAACCCAGCGCCCCTTTCCCCCATCTCCATCCACCAAAGGAAGGATAATTTTAACAAGGAAATCAGCATCTAACGCAACCAGGGAGGGAAAAGCGACATATATCGGCCCAGGAGAACGGCGACCTATAAAAACGCAAGCCGAACGCGCATTTTCCCCCTTCCGTTCATCCACCGAGGGTTTGCGGTTGCGGTGCGTGCTCTGTTGTGCTGTGGTTTTGGGCTAGCAAAATGGAGGGGGAACGCTGTAGTACTTTGGCGTCGTTCACGATAATACCTCCTCGTTCTCGTGGAGTAGAGCGGAGTAAAACAAACAACGAACTCCCTTCGATATGCGTGGTGGTGGTGGTGGTGGTGCTACGGGACGCCGTGCGGGAAATGTATCCTGTGTCCTGCGTACCCGTACCTTCCGAGAATTTCGGCTCAACACCAGCTTGTTGGAAAAGCGAAACCAGCGGAAGAGTTCAACGATCTCGCACGGGGATGTTGAAAATCGAAACCAGTGCCAGTCAATATATCACCTCATTCACCTCATTCTCAAAAACCTTGGGCCAAAACATTGATCCTTGAACGTGGCAGCGTACGGGCGGGCACGGATTGACTAACTCGAATTAGAGGAAATTATGTGCCGGTGTCGGTGGTAAGGAGCCACAGGACCGTAACAGCAGCACGCCAGCGTGCTTTTAAAGCGAATGGATTAAAGGACGACGCACGACTCGGGCGCGTACTCCAACATCAAAGGGTTCGCGCGTTCGAACGAAAACGGCGGTCGGGCTGTGGCTGTGTTCCACTCATCATTCCGTTACGTTTGCAAAACTGTGTGAATTTTCAAACCGACAGCTCCCCCAGCATTCCTATCAGCTGTCCATCACAGTTGGAGCGCTGCAGAGTGACGCCAGGCGAGCGTGCTCCTTTGAAAGAGGATCGATTTCCTGCCCCAAAGGATGCTATTATATATGTGTGTGTGTGTGTGTGTTTGTGTGCTTGTGCCTTATCGGAACTCGAAATAGCAGAAGGGCATCGCAGCGGGACAGATGATGTATCCGCTACACACAACCTTTTCCAGTGGATTTAATCCGCACCAAGTGGGGGATACCCGGAGAGCATCATCGCTCGGTACCTCGTCCGGGTCTGGGAAGATGCTTTACTTAATTAAGTGATAACATCGGACGGGTAGTAATGTGATAGGGCTGTTTGGATGTTGCGCGATGCTTTTCGAACGCTTGGGTTTTGCGTCTGGAAATGCGTATTTATTAGTGCAAGCGTAACATTTCGGAAACACGAGCACATATGAACAAAGAGGTTTGATGAAACGTTTGATGTGTGCATTCTTCAAACCGGATTTGGGGGTAAATGTTACAGTAAAACTTGGATTACCGGTGTGTCTTGTAGAAGTGGACAACTGACTCATAGTATCTATAAAAAGGGGGGAAAAACTGCAAAATCTAATTTCAAATAGCAAATACTACATTCTTGGAATAAACACAAGGTTCCGAGCGATCATTTTGCTGAAATCTACCTATAGGAGGCTTTTTTTTGGCCATCAGTAACAAAGATTCAACAGCGCTATTACAGGGTTTTCCAAGACACTTTCGAATGTAAACATTGTTATTCACCGCGTGCAACATGTTGATCCACATCACAATAAGTTTTAATTCCTTCAGCAAGATTTTCAACACGACTCAAGCTGGATTGAATTTGACAGTTCTTTGTTATGTGTTGAAAATCATGTGTTAAAACTGAAATTTCATTTTGAAGCAAATACACCATTTGACAGCTGTTGAAAAGCATCTTGGATGTGGTGAATTACAATGTTTACATTCGAAATTGACTTGGAAAACCCTGTAAGGTAGTAATCCATTCAAAGATTGTGTTTAGTCAATTGTGTTTGATTTACATGTATCAATTTCAAAGCTAGAAACGATTAATGCCTCATTTCGCATCAAGAAAGTTATCAAGTTTTCTACAACTGTTTCGTGGCCGTGGACGGCTGAATAATAAATATCCTACGAAAGTCCGAACGAACTAGAAAACGTTTGTGCCTATCACAGCTTGTGGACGACGTCCAACACGACTTTGGCCGCTCCAGTGACATATGTATGACGTGTTCATCTCACCCGCGCAGCTGCAAGCTCGCCAATTTTAAAGCATGTAAAGTTAATTAAACCATCCACCTATTGCCTGACCGTTCCCTTCGCGGTAGGTAATAGACGAACTGTCACTAGAAAAGAATTTCCAGTTGCACCATGTACGCGGGGAGAAAAGTAATTAATAAAATTAAACCATAAAATGCGCACATCTGTGTGTTTGTAGGTGTGTGTGTGTGTGCATGTCTGTCTGTGCTATGGTGTAATGCTGTATAAAAATTCTTACACACACACACGTACGACCGCCCGACAACGTACCGGGCACTGACCGTAAAATAATTCAAATTTGCACCACCCTTCCCCAAGTCGCGCGGGCTCCACAGTCCCAACTATGTACGTTTGTGGCAAGTGAATGAACCTCCCAAGCGTGGATGAAAGCAAGATGAAAACGCAAGTTCAAAGCAGGCATGCAGTGGCAGGAAAACATACATCAATTTTGAACAAAAACAAAAAAAAACCCAACCCCGGTACAAAGTTTTCATCCTCTCCTTTCCTAGAGCTGGTGCTCGGGGAACGGCGGGCCGAGCCCCCTGTGCGCAAGGAGGCAGCAACGTACTAATAATAATTAATATTTATTTGTTCTTCTGCTCGTTTCTTTCAGATCCATCCGCTCCGCTCCCGGTTATAAGGGTAGCAAGCGGCAGCATATAAGTGGCTCGCCGGGTTGGGGCACGATTTGCGTTTCCGGCGAACGCGAGGTACGGAACTAACCTGCGCCGCCCCCTTTCCTTTTGTGACGCAGACGCCATTCCTTTCCACGTTTGCCAAGAATCTTTCGACGCTGTGCACGTTGGCGAAAGCCTGGGTCGTTGGAACGGAACCAACCAGCACCGCCGGTTGTTCCATGAACCGAATGTCCGGCCGGCGGATGATTCCCGGGTGCCACCAGAACTCTCGCGTGTATGGTGTGTTAAGCGAAGTGTTTCAAGCGAAAGAGGAAAAAAAAAAATGTAGAAATTCTTTCATATCTCTCTGTGTGCTTTTGTATATATATATATATATATATATATATATATATATATATATATATATATGTGTGTGTGTGTGTGTGTGTGTGGTTTATACATTAGTAGAAAGGAGTATGATCATTGTAGTTTTATTTAGATTTTGTTTTCTTTCTTTTCTATCGGAAAATTATCCAGCGTTTCAGTAAAACAGGGTGGTTTAGCTAGTTAGCAACGAATGGTGTGTGTGTGTGAGAGTGTTGTGCTAGTGCGGTTGTGTATATTTACATGAAGTTCATAGAATTTGTGAATCCTGTTCGATACACGAATACAGTGAGTTGTTTCAGTGAGCGGCGCAATCGGAGCCGTTGAGCGTGCTGAGTGAGTGAGTTGTGCGAGCGGCAAGCGATGAGCGTTCGATGCCGGTGAAAAAGCCCTCAAGCCTGGTGAGATTGTAGTGCAAAGCGTACCAGAAAAGAGCGCCGGAGTTAGTGTGTGCGCGTGTGTGTGCTGCAAGAGTGGCTGCCAACGGATGGCAAGTGTGATGGTGATGGCCATCGCGAAAGCATCTCTAGCCGCGGCAAGATGAAGCATTCGGCCGTGATCGTTTCGCACATTCGCCCGGTGGCGCCGTAATGGTCGCTAGTGAAGTGTGAAATAGTGCTAAAATTGTGGTGTATTAGTAATACGTGGCACCCGTAGCGATTAGTAGTAGTAGCAGCAGCAGCAGCAGCAACAGCAACAGCAGTTTGGCACTACCTACCTCTTCAATTGCCGCAACGTGTCCGTAAACCGATCCCGTCAGCCGTTGCATTCCTTCCTCCCAACTTCAACCTTCTCTCCTCTCACCTCACACCTTTCCCTCCCCCATCACCTTGGTAACATACAGCCGTGCATAGGTCATGGTTATCCGATGTGCATTCAATTAAAATTTAAATGAGCATTTGGTGATGTCATTACGTTCGGATGATAATGAACAGGATTATATTCGGGGTGTTTCTCATCCTCACGTGCCGGCCCCCGTCCGCACCAAGGGCCCCGCTAGCGGACCACCAGCAGCAGCGGCCAGCGTCCGGCTACGGCACAGCAGCACCGGGAGGAGCGGGTGGCGGCATCGTCGCCGTCCAGGCGACTCCACTTGCACAAGGTTAGTAGACACGGAACGGAACACTCGTTTGCACTCGGCCGCGTACTGGCCGCGTGTCGGAACGGAGCTGCGCGTTAAATCACTAGCTAAATTGATTCATTTTATTTGTTCAGAACATTCTGACGTTTCGGGGGGTTGCGCTTAGTTTTGGTGGGTGGTTGGGTTTTAATTTCAGCGTGCGTGGGAAGAAATAATATTAGAAGTGATGCGAGCCATTATTGTACCCGTTTGTTAGGATAAATTGGCGTGTGGGAAGTCGCACGAATCCCGTCGATTAGGGGCGGACTAGTGTTACGGGGGACATTCTTTGGGTGGGGGAGATTGAAACGCTGGGTAAAGAGGAGATAGTTAGCAACACAACACGAAAAATGTTACGGTACAGGTCAGTGAACCTATAGATCCTTTAATTTCTGTTGAAATTTGGTTTTTGAAGTTGATTAAACAAATACAAGGGACATTCGGAGTTCGTGTGATGGTGATGGACGGCAACAGAGAGAGACTCGTTGGGTTTGTTATTTATCTTGTGCTGATCTGCTTTGCTCTCATGGGTTGAAGCACTATTGTACTTTGGTTATTGTTGAATGGCAGTTCAGCCCTAACCCATATCATCCCTGTCGGTTCATTATAGATTCTAATCTTTAAAGGGATAAAACACATTCACATTCTTTAGCGAATTTTATCTCACGTACAATAATAATTTTAACTGGTTCCGAAAACCCGGCCTTGGATCCTGCTTATAACCCTTATCGGTTCTACAACTGATTCCGAACTCATATTAGTCCTAGATCTGGTCCTGAACACATACCAGTCCTGTAACTGTGCCCAAATTCATACCGGTCCTAAACAAAAATTCATCCTGGAGCTGATTCCGAACCCTTAGCGGCCCCGGTACTGTCCACAATTCTGTTCCGGCTTTTTAACTGAGACCAAATCCAAGAGCAAACCTAGAACTGATTCCAAACCTAAATCCTAAACTCACTCCGATTATAAATAATGTAAGACAATCAATTTAAGTTTTAAGAAATCAATTCCAGCTACAAAATTATTCCTGATAACAAAATACAATAAGAAATTAAAAAAAAACTACACAAAATAATGTAACAAAATTACAAAAGATGGATTGTAATGGTTGAAATGAGAAGGTACTATTACCTATAGCAGAAGGAGCAGTTTTGCTAGAAATTTGAACCATAAAATAAAAAACCTGCAAGTGCTAGCGCATTCATCTGTTAATTTATTAAGGATAATCCGCTTGAAGTCAAGCTTGCAAGGTGGAATTGTCATTTGAGTATAAGCTAGTATACTACAACACATGCATGGATGAAAGAATAAGCATGGATGGGTTTGCATTTTTACGAGTGCTCTTCAAATCCTGCTTCAAATCATAGCCACTTCCAATGCTGTATTAATGTATTGGATGCACTGAAGTATTCATTAACTCCTCCGTTCCAATGAGTGCATCATTGTGAAAAGCATACTCAAATAAACATAACTGATACAATCCTCCAGCGGATCCTGGATGGGTATGGATGCTGTGGCGTGCTGGCGCATTATTCGATGCGTTCGTCAGATACGTTGAATTCTAGTTGCCACGGAATTAGCACTGATGTTGCATCCCCTTGGAGAATATCAACCCGATACCGATGAGAACATCGGGTGAATGTGTGACATTCATTTGTATTAGTGTTGGGAATTTCGTTAAAAAAAAGGAACGGAACGGAACTAGTTCATTTTCCAAAAAGAACGGAACGTGAACCTGGGATGCAAAAGAACCTACCCAGAGTTTAGAAGCCAAACTGTCATCCGGGGGGGGGGGGGGGGGGTGGTTTACTTGTTACAGGATATGAAAGGCTTTTCTTCAATCTGATATCATGTCTGAGACCAAATCTAGATGGGTTCAACCTATGCCCAGTAAGCTTTACCAGCTGTGCTAATATAAAGCATGCATTTATTATCTAGTATTTTTTTAACTTTTTAGATGCGACGACCATTTTCGGTCAAAGCCTTCCTGTACCACTAATAGGCTTGGCTATCAGTAACTTAAATGCCCATAGCAGGATAATCATCCCAGCGTATGGGGGCACGATCCATTCGAGGCTTTTACCCATGCCGATGTTATTGAGTGCTACGAGTTGACGATTGTATCACGAGATTGACTAATTATTTGAATTTCACTTACTATTTAAAACAAATAGTTTTTTTTTTTTACACAAATCGTTTACAAGATCACGGCACTCAAACGGTTGTCGAATGGAACAGAATGCTTCGAATCGAATGGCCAAATATTGGAATCATGCCGAGTGCCAAGATCAAGTGGATATCGTGGCATAAAAAATAAATACATTTTATTTTTCGTTGTTCATACTCGCATATTATAATACATCTTTTCCAACCCGTTCTGCCATATGAGTACAGATTTAAATTTTATAATAGTTATTTGTCTAGTTAAGACAAGCTAAATTATAACAAAAAGTATAATAGATGTTACAAATTGCACCATAATACGTTATACAAAATCGTTCCGTTCCGTTTTGTAGAACGGAATGAACGGAAAGAACGAAATGAACAGAACGGAACGGAATGAACCGAATGAACGGAATGAACGGAAAGAGCGGAATGAACGGAACGGAACGGAGCGGAATGAACGGAAAGAGCGGAATGAACGGAACGGAACGGAGCGGAATGAACGGAACGGAACGATTTTGTATAAAGGATCGGAACGGAACGGCCTACATAAAGAACGGAACTTTTTTACTAGGTTCGGACCGGAACGGCCAACACTAATTTGTATGTATATCCTCGCATTCGCTTTGCTTGACTGCACAACTCATCCAAGCGTTGCCTTTTTGCGTCGTATTGTCGGAGGAAAAAACGCAAGCAAAGTTGCTAATATCGAAACCGAAACGATTGCACTTGATCGAACATTGACTGACAAAACATTAGGTCACCAGGGAGAGAGAAAGAGAGGCATTCAAGCGGAAGAAAACGATTGAAAGCAAATGTGCCATGGGAAAATTGTAAACAAAAACACACACCTTTGCCAATATGGCACTTCTTCTCATTCGCTTTGCATCGGCTGTTTGTGTTTACGTGTGCGCGCACATCACCTGGAGTTAGCAATGTGGTAATTGGTAGGCTTGGAGATTTATAGAAAAAAAAAAAGAAGAACAGCACTACTAAGGATGCTGACTCGGAACATGCACGCGTGTTATCCGTTTTATTTCATATCCTCTGTAATGCTACGTTTCCTCTGGGAGCGCAAAATTGAAATCAAATAAAGGCACAAATTGTTACTTATTTCGGACATATGTGGCAGCGGCCATGATGGTCTCTAGGGGACGAAATCGCAAGTGGTGGCCGATGGCGCTGGCGTGCATGATGCAATTTGCACTTTGACACACGGCGCACGGAACGCGTGGCTGAGCTGATTGAATTAAGTGCAGAAACTCGGTGACCCGATTTTAATAGCAACAGAGCACTCTCACACATACACACCCCATCACACACACACACACACACGTGAAGTGGACGGATGGACGGCCTGTCCGATTCTATTGCGGTTCAATCAACTGACCGATTTTAATGATTCATTTTTCTGTGTCCTGCCTTTGACGGGGCTGCTTTGCGCTTGTTGCATATATCCTATCCAAACGTCAAGCGGTGGTTGCATTGATATTGATGTGCGTGTATGTGTGTGTGTGTGTGTGTGTGTGAGAGAGAGAGAGAGAGAAAAGTTTTGCTCTGCTTTGCACGCTTGAAGCCTCACATTAGTGCTTAACAAGGATGTATTGGAAATGATTTATTGAATTCCCTTGTTAATGATCGTTCGCTGTATTATCTATTCATTGGAAGCAAACAGCGTAGGCAATTGTTGTTGTGTGATGGGCACTTTTGTTAAGCCGGTCTCGTAGTACAGTCGTCAACTTGTACGACTTTAATAACATGCCCGTCATGGGTTCAAGCCTCAAATGGACCGTGCCGCCATGCGTAGGACTGACTATCCTGCTATGGGGAGATCATTAAGTCACTGAAAGCCAAGCTCACTTCACTAGTGGCTACAGGTAGGCCTTGACCGACAACGGTTGTTGAGCCAAAAGAAGATGGGCACTTTTGTACGTGATTCATTAGAAAAAGGGGTTTGGCTGTGGTTTGAACATCTTACCGAGCTGTAATTGATTTGCAGGAAGAGTAATGATGCACGAACGTGTCTAATTTTTTGCAAAAGAATGTTTAAATTTCAATATAATTCTTGCCAAGTTTACGATCAGATACACACCAAGGATGTGCAATTTAATGCATCTTATTCAGAACACATCCATTTCTTGGTAATTTGTTTTAGTTTCATGTAACATATGAGGCCATTAAAATATGCTATGCAAAGTTTTAAACAATGCACCCAGTATCACAACTATATCATTACGATTATGTGCAGCTTAGCATTCGGGGGATGCGTTTTTTGACGCATTGGCAGTGAAAATTCAATTATCTGCTCTGTTTAATAATTCAACGTTCGATTTCACGGCGGTTGCGATGGCAGCGGCTGCTACACTAACCGGCAGCACCACCACCAGGAGCACTGCAGTTGTTTGAAACCGCGCGCGGGTTGATGTTTGTTACACTAATCCTATCAGCGTTGCCTGAGCGATATTCAATTTCGAACGGCTTCGCTTGCAGTGACCGGCAGTGGCCTTCTCCCGGGAACGCTGCTCAATACCGGACGTTCCTGGTGAGGACATTCGCGTCGAACAATGTTCTATAAAGTGAGTTAATTGAAACATGGAGCACGCAAACGCACACACACACACATATTGCAGGTTTGTTGCACAACACAACGGCCTTAGCGCAGCTCCGAGGCGTTTCGGTCTGGTCAGCATGATTGCAGAATTTGCAGAACAACGAGTAACGTGGGATGTCCACCAAGCCTTTGGGGGCCGGTGAGAAATCAACAAGCATTACGTGTTTGTGTCTGTGTGTTTCTGTGTTGAGCCTTATTGTACCTTCCGGAGTGGTTTGATGCGAATGCTGCAAATGACGGTGCCTAAAGCGGATCCATGCGTTGCGATGGCTTACAAACAAGCTGGGACACGGTCCATTGGGCTGTGTCTGTTGTCAGTTGTCAGAATAAAGGTCGATTGCGCAACATCGATTTGTGTGGTGTTTTTGTCCCCATACTGTTTAACGCTATCGGCAATAGAGAGGAACAAATCGTTGACCGTTTTGAAGCATTATTGGAGTTGTGCGCAATAAAACGGGAGCCTTAACTGGTAACATGAATGAAGATTTTTCTTGATGGATGTTTTTTCTGTGATGTCGGGAAAATTAAAGTGTCACATTTTTATTTTAACGACATTTAATTTATTTGAGAAGGTTCGATTGAGAAAATGTCACGAAAATCACGTGATAATCACCACCGAAAACAATGAACATGTCAGTGGTAGTTTGATGTTAGTTGCTGATACTCAATGGTCGCAAAAACTGTTTCAGTATCACCTCTGATCATCACAGTAGATCTCTTGACGCTGACATTATTTTGCTTCACTCGAAATTTGTCATGTCAGTGACATTTTGCAGAACTGATCACAGTGAAAAAAAAAGTCACGACAAAGTAACTGACCAAGCGTTGGTTGCTAAAATGTCACCAAGCACGTATTGGACACACTAACTGTTTGAGGCTCACCTCTGATTATCACAATTGAGTATGTGACGCTGAAATTAAAGGGGCTTCGGGCGTGATTTCCCACGCTTGCCAATGTTTCCTTATTACATGTTCAAGTAGATGGTATGAGGAAAAAAAAAAAGAAAATTGCACTATTATTCGAATAACTTTTTTGCGTAATTATGCGTACAGGAGCCAACGTTGTTGTTTAATAATAGGTGTCACACGAAACGTGTAAACAGACTTACTTTTTTGCCTTTCTCCACACACGTAAACTAATAGTATCGAAAAATAAAATAGCTACAAATAAAACCCTCAGTGTGTAGGTTTCGATGCCGCTGTGCACTCCAAATTCTGTTAGTAGCGATTTGACCATGATTGCTGTTCAAAACCTACGCTATAATTAGCTAAAAAATCTTGCGGCAGTTTCGTTTTTAATTTGTTATTACACCGTTTGATTCAATTTACCTACCAACACCAATGCCCCTCCTGGTATGCGCTGGACTGTGCACAACTGGTTGCGAAACAATCAGAAGCGTGTTAGCAAGAGGCGTCGCGAACGTTTCGACTTTATAATTACCCGTTTCCCGTTTGCTGAATAGTTCTACTCGAACGGCACTCCGAATGTTGCAGTGAAAATGAAATCTAACATTTTGCCAATACACATCGAGTGGCATGCATCCACCGATTGTGCTAAAATCCAATTCCACTGTTGAAAACTCCCCTTCCAGAATCCTTAATTTGTGCGCACTAAAACACTTCCTGTAGCAGTTACGCGCCCTCGGTCGTGCGTGGGTGTGTGAACTATACGTTCAAAGAGCATGTGAACAAGTTTAAACCCTTTTTTACCAATTGCTACTGTAGCCAATTGCTGCCAAAAAAAAAACACACACACACACATACACGTAAATAAAAATAACCTATCGAAAACGAAGCGAACGGGCAACAACTAACTATTGAACCAATTGACTGGGCGTTGATTTGTTCGCTTCATTGTTTCGATTTGGTCAACACGGTCATCCATTTTAAAGGAGTGGCCCCAACATCAACCCCTCCCAACCGCGCGGGGGGTGTCCACATGCCGGTTCATTTCACGCTGCTATATGCTCCGGTTCTGTGAGAGGGGAGGTTGGAGTGTTTCTGCTGCCTGTTGTTGTTGTTTTTGTGTGCTGCATAGTGTGTCGCTATTGCAAATAGTTTGTTGCGTTTGTACCGCTTGTAATGGAGTTGTACTTTTTGCCATCCATTTTTTGTCGTTGTTTGCAATCAATAGGAGGCAGTAGTGCAATGGACGTTAGTGTTTGTGTGTGTGTGTGTGTGTGTGTGTGTGTGTGTTTTTTTTTTGCAATCTGCCACCGATTTGTTTAGCGTGGCGCGATTCGCCAAGGTAATTGTGTTAGTAGTGTTTGGCGCGTTGGCGTGTTTGCTCTTTTGTTTGCCGCACCGCGTTTGGCGTGTGGAGTGGCGTGCAGGCAAAACAACCACACGGGAACATTCCCGGCATTGAGCGGCGGTGGCGCACAAAGCTCTCACCCTCACACCCTCGAGCCCTTGTGTGTGCAGGGTGGGATGGTGAGGAAACACCGTCCCAGTGTGATTTCTTTGCCGCTTTGAATGATTATTACTAGGTAGGGGAAAGCGGGGCAAAATGAGCATGTTAAGCAGTTTACTGAATATTCCTTTGAATATGCCACAAAACACAATTTTTATTTCATTATTGTATGCCTCCACCATTTATATGTGGATTAAAATTAAATGCCACATAGAATGAAAACAACTTTAAAACATGAAAATAATGTAAAATAAAAGTTGATGTTTTACGAGAAGCTTTTTTGACACGCGGGGTAAAATGGGCATAGCCCTGGGGCAAAATGGACATATGTAAACAAACTGTGAAACGTCAAAACACTGGGGCAAAACTACAACTGCGCTTAGGTAATGGTCTATGCTTTTGCGCACGATTCGTGAAATGTATTTTCGTACTATCTTTTGTTTTGCTGCTCAGAAAAGCCCTTAAAATTCTTCCAAAAATATGTTATTAACAGTTTTACACGTTTAAATCTACAAAATCGAATCTTCTGAAGCTGTGCCTGTTATCATTATTGTGGCGACAAATATAACACCATAGCCTTACCAAGTGCCGTATGTCAAAAGTATCTTCCCATTTTGCCCCACGTGAAGCATTTTTTTTATTTTTTGTTATATTAGTAAAAATACGCATTCAATCGCCTTCCTTTCTTCAGACAAATTGTAAAGAAATAGAAGAAAAATAAAGAAAGAAACTTCAACGCATCCCTGTGACACTGGTTTAAGCTTATTTTCGAAGTGGCTAAAATTACATCAATATGCTACTAAATCTTATTTTGCATTTTTCTTGATTATTTGTTATATAAGGGTTATGAAACTTACATGGTGTTCATAGAAAACTCTAATGAATAACTCTAGTAATGAGCATTGGAAAGTATCTTTGTAGTCAAATAATGCTCAAAAAAGATGGTGTCCATTTTACCCCACATGCCCATTTTGCCCCGCTTTCCTCTACGGTGCATTCTGGGAACAAAATCTATTAAAAAGCTATTGAGCTGGTTTGATAAACGGGGGTAGTGGAGCTTTTGTTTTGTTTGCGGGGTTTTTTTAGAGTCTTTGATAACGTGTTGTTTGCAATATAAAAAGAGCTTTTTAATCCAAACACTTTGTGTTGTACCTATTTTACCTTCATGTGTACATTTTTCAACATTATTGGTCGTGTAACATCCACGTCCATGTCTGGTGCTGCAATGCGTTACATCGTTTGAGCTGTTAAAAAAGTTTTGTTAAACGTGCTGTTTAAAAAATAATGTGACTCGAAAGCAAAAGAAAGAAAAAAAAACACGCCACTACAAATGATGCACCATTTTTCACGACCGGAAAAATGTTCAATTTACACGATGTACTACCTCGCACCTGCACGGTGGTGAGTCGCTGTGTGAAACCATTTCTCTCCTCTCTTCCCACTGCCCGCCACCTTCCCCGTGCTGTGGGTACACCCTTTTTGGCGTGCATCAGCAATGCCCTGTTGAGCGGAAAATTGAACAACACTACACTACGAACGCTCGAAGCAATCATGCGTCCATATTGTATACAAAAAACGGTTTGGGGGGAAAAACACAACACAAAAGTGACAAAAAAAAGCTCTTGCCCTCCCTTAAGGGTAGGTTGTGTTGTATACGGTAGAGCATTAATATTTAAAAAAAAAACAGGTAAATTTATTAAGTACAGAATAAATGCCGAACGAGGGATGGGAATGTGGGTGAAGCAACAATAAAACATGACGATTTTGTTTTGCCGCTCTCTCTCTCTTTTTATGTATGTGTGGAAAATGCAACATGCAGGTAACAGGTTCCCAGGTCCCGTCGTGTTTTTCGCACGAGCAGCTAGTAGTGGGTAGGTCGGTTGGCATGCCGCCAAGCAGGACAGTAACCCTCGTCCTTTCGCGCTTTGTACCGAACACGTTTACTGTGTGATTTTGCTAAATACGCGAAATACTCTCGATGAAGGACTGCTCCACCCCCTCCTGGACAACAAAAAACAGCTACAGAATGTAGGCAACACAGAACAGTAGACCCAACAACCGAATGTGCAGCAACAAAAGGCAGTGGCTGAATAAAAAGTATGCCAAGAGCACATAATCACGGTAGAGGTTTATTTTTCGCAATTTATTAGCATTCCGCTTCGTTTGATCCACTTCCCCGCTCCCCTGCCTTCGGCAGCTGCACTATTTGCCCATCGTCACCCAGACCGCCCCCCCCCCCCCCCCCACCCTCTGATGTTGCTTGCCGGTGATGGAGAAAATGTACCGTGAAAACGGTGGCACGCTCATCAGGCGAAGAAGCGTAAGGAATCGTGATTGTTTTCCATTTCGTCGTCGGCTATGCACCAACGGCGCAAGTTTCGGAAGGAATGTCGTCCTAACCCACCACTCCCTTCCCCTCCACTGCCGCATCGCATTGGATGCCCTTCCGAAACGTTAATGATTCGTTAAAATGAAGATGAGAACACAGTCGGTCTGGGGCATGGGGATTACGGTGGGACGCCGCTGTCGTGGAGAAGCCGTTCGGGCTCGCGGAAGATAATCGTGTACGGGGAAATACGGGAAAAGTTTTGGGGTGGAAAATTTTTATCACCATTGTGTCAGCGAACTAGCACCCTTGCCGACGGTTGCGAGGACAGGGCTCTGTATGTGTGTGTGTGCACGAATTGGAAATTGAAGCGGAAATAGTTGCTAAACTTGGCGTACCAATCGCAGTTGCGAAACTGTTTCGCTACTAATTTCCCAATGGCTGTGAAAAGCTTTTTGCAGGCAAGCGAGGGTAGTATGGGGTGGGAGACAGAGCGTGCTTCAAGTTGAGTGTATGCTGTCGGTGTTGGCGAAGTTCATCCTTAAGCTGTGCGGCGTGCACAACACTCTTGTGAACGGGTCGAGAGAATGGTGCACCTCCGAATGCTTTTCGGGCTGGAGAAGGACCTTCGTTCTGCGCCGACCTGTTCCGCCCAAGCACAAGCTTCCAATCGGATCGCGAGCGCCCGGGACTTCATCAAACCCTCTAGCCCGGGCACTGGAACGGTGCCAAAACCCAAATGGTGATCAATTTTTAATAAACTCTCGCTCTTGCAGTCTATTCGCTGGCGGGCGGGAGGAAGAATCGTACTATTTCGGGTGGGCACTTATTAGGCACAGGACGACGCGATGATCCCAGCCGAGGGCGGGGAGAGTGAGAGCAGTTGTTTTGTAATTAAAATTTCCCGTGTTCCGTGCGGCAGCCTGCTGCCGCCCTGCACCATCCAGTGTGCCAACAAACTTAGTCCTATTCCTTTCGGTGTGGGAAGGTGAGCGAAAGGCGCACGTTGGGTGTCTTTTCCGGTGCTTTCAATCTCATGCGAGGGGGAGGAGGTGAATGGGAAGGCTTGCTGCGAGAGGCCACAACGGGTCTGCCCCTTGACCTGGCGGCGGGGGGTTGGTGATGGAAGAGTTTCGAAATATTCGCAGCCTTAGAATGGATGGAAATTGAATTCAATTCCAGCTCCTTAGCACGTTTGCCCGTCCGTCCGTCCGTCTGTCCGTCCGCTCATACCGTGTCGGTCACCCACGTGTCTTCTGCAGGTGTGTGTGTGTGTGTGTCTGTGTGAGCTTATGCCCAAGTGCGCATCATTTTCAGGGCAGGGAAAGGTAGGCAGCGAAGCAGTAGAATTAGTTTTCGTGTGCGGCTACACGAAGCGTGCCCGGAATTGGCGCATTTTCTTTCGACCGTCGGCATGATTCGACCCTTCTACTACGGAACAACGACGTGGCGAGGACGGTTTCGGGTGTACAGGTAATACGGTGCTTACGGGGGGGTGCGATTACGATCAATAGCCCGAGGCCACCCAAAGAGCGTCGAACCAAACGGAGAGCAGGTTTTTCGGGAGCAAAAGCTTTCTCCAACGAAACGGCTCCGCCGATGCGGCCACCCGTGTACCGTAAGCACTGCGCCCTGATGGGAAGTTATAGTTTCCTATCGGAAGTTCCGGCTCTGCATTATTGCCAAACCGCCGTGCTCTCAGATATAGCATAGCAGCAGCAAGGGGAAGGGGGGGGGGGCACTGTTGTGAGTAAACTTTACGATAAATTAAGAAATAATAGCTACGGGATAATTGATTCGGTGCAAAGTTGTGCTACAGGTTCGACGTTCGTAGTAGTGTCTCGTTTGCGTGGCTGGCATGGACGCTTGACGCGGGACGCGGTGGGCGGGTGTAGTGTTTTCGATTCTCGGCCCTGGGGGGATAGATAGATATAAATTGGTCAACGTTTTCATTATAACTCCCTTTGCCTACGGGTAGACGCAACATTCCCCTCTCTAATGTTGGAAAGCGCTTGATCGATGTAGTCAAATATTGTGCTGGCTGGTCAACTGGAGTGTGCCGGGCGAAACTACTTCCGGTAGCGCAGAATTAACTGTACGAGTGTGTGTGTGTGTATGTGCGCTATTGTGTTGCCTTTTCGAGTTGCCTGCTGTCCGATACGGTTGGTGAGTGTTTGACTTTTATTGCATAACGTTTCTCTCTCTCTCTCCTTCTTATGCGCGAGATCGTTCTCGGTGTAGTGTACCGTTCGGCAGTGGCATAGACAAACCAAAAACAACACAATAGAGTAGTTTTATTATTGTATATTTTATTGAGCTTGTTGCAGGAATTTTAATGCTCAATTTCTATTCGGAATGGAAATTAAGGTTCTTTATTGGTTTATTTATTTGCTAACGCTATCATTCAGGTCAGTCTGTTGTTTGATTAGCAGCAACTAACTGTACACTAGTTTTAAATTGCAGGATCTAATCTGTTTCGAGATCGGTAGGAAAGTGTTGATTTGCTCAGAAGATCAATAAATATTCTTTTTCGAAGAATTGGCACGATATCGACCGCATGCGGTTAGATAGAAACAGCAATATTTCCAAAAATTGAACTGTCTGCATCCGGACATCCGGAGTCGTCCAGAGTCGTCCGGAGTTGGTTGGAGTCATTCGGAGTTGTGCAGAATCGTCCAGAGTCGTCCGGAGTTATTCAGAGCCGTCCTGAGTCACTCGGAGTCGTCCAAAGGAGTCACTCGGAGCCTCCCAGAGTCATTCGGAGTCGTCCGGTGTCGTTCAAAGTCGTCCGGTGTCGTTCAGAGTCGTCCGGAGTTATCCGATGCCGTCCAGAGTCGTCCGGAGTTGGTTGGAGTCGTCCATAGTCGGTCTGAGTCGTTCAGAGATTTTAGGAGTCGTCCAGAGTCGTCCAGAGTCGGCCGGAGTCATATGGACATGCTCGGAATTGTAGTCGGGCGAAGTCAGAACCGTTCGGAGTCTGTCGGAGATGGCCGGTGAAATATTTTTGTGATCAGGCACTTTATCTCCGTCTCCTGCTGACTCCGCTCGACTCAAACCGCTATTCTTAGCACAAAAGGTCTGTTGAAAAAGGACAAAAAGACCCTGTATCTAGGTCTGTACGTGCAAAAAGGACAAAAATACCCTGAAATGAAATACCTGCGGACGACTCCCAATGACTCCGGACGACTCCGGACGACTCCAGACAACTCTGAATGATTCCGGACAACACCGGATGACTTCGGCTCTAGACAACTCCGAGCGATTCCGGATGGTTCTAGTCTAATCTACACAGCTCCAAATACAGCTGGTCAGACATTCCTTCCAGAGTGGGTTCCGAAATATTAGGAGCCGTATCGGAGTCGATCCCGGACTTTGCCAATTTTACACATCACTAGTCATGACCGCTAGAATAAATACAGTTTATGAAATTATCTTTACCGTTGCACCTAATTAACTGATTGCGTCTAACGTAACAAATGTTGTTCAAATTCACGTACAAGCTTTATAATAAGAGTGTTTATTTTAAGGGTTTTATAAGTAGCTGTGTTTGTTTCGCCACTAGGAACTCGGTTTACTGATCAAACGTTTCCGTCCATACGCAGCAAGACGATTAGTGTAAAAAAAGAATCCTGAAAAGCGAGCTTTTAATTGCTTGCTAACGATCTACTCATCATTGTTTTAACTGCCCGTTGACAATTGCGTGCTTAATACCGTTTTCATAGCAACGCGACTCAAACGGTTGGTTGGTGCTGCGATGAAGATTTTATTGCTCACTGGAACATCGTTCTTTTCAAGAAAGAAGATGGACCCAGGTACCAGGGTAAAAAGGTTTATGTGCTGTAAATGTTCCTATTTTCATTTGTTTCGGCGTTGAAACAGGCCACGAGGTTGTAAACGGGAAATTGTAAAATGCTTTAATTTAAACTACCCGTTTTGGTTACTACCCTCCCCCTTGGACCTGGTTAGTAGCAATATACTGTACCGTAGTACAGTTGTTCAGTAGTAGCAGTAGTTGTTGTAGTGCGTGGCAAACCTGGCGACGTGCAAAAGGATAGTTTTGGGGCTTCACTTTAAAGCCATGCCTATCTTCGGAGCCAAGTTCCGGAGGGGTTTTGTATCATTATGGGCGCGCGAAAGGGATGTTTTGTAAAAGAGAAATTCAACTCCCTTGGTCAGGTAGAGGAAAACCTTATACAGCATAAGTTCCTTCCCGAGTCTAATTGTATCGTTGTGTGTGCGGTTGCTACTGGGAAATGGTTGGTGGAACGGAAGCGGTTGCGCTACCAAAGCTTTACAACGATTCGCACCAATTTTTGAGTGGGTTTGCCGGGTGTGTTCCATCCTTGTAGCAGATGTGCTGCAGACAGACAGAGCTGCGTATCGTGTTTACCATTTACCCAGCAGCAGCTCGTTAAACGGTGTTTACCTTCCATTACGAAGCCGGGCCATAGACGGGACTGGGGTTGATTTGGGGCAGAAGGCAGCAAATTTACATCAAGTAACGTACTCGAATACTAGGAGAAATTTATCTATAGAGAGAGAGAAAGAGATAGAGAGAGAGCTAGAGAACGAGAGAAATACTGAGAGAAGAATTGTCTGTGTTTGTTTCAAAATTTAAACCAAACAGTTGAAGGTTGCGACTGCTTCCACCCGGCCAACAGGATCGCAGGTGTACTGTTGTACTACGCCAGCCAAAAGCGGATATAAAAGCGAAGCAAAGTCACACCGAACGCCCGGGTTGGCACTACTCGCTCCCTTCCCGTGTGCTGACGCTCACTAAATAATGCATCAAAATTGTTTCGATATTTTCTGTATTCCTCCGAACGAGCGCTACGTGCAAGTGGGAATCGTGGGAATATTGAACGTGTTTCGCCATGTCCCGTGTGTGTGTGTGTGCATGTGTATCACTATACCGAAAGGAGGTTTCATAAAACTCGACATAACCTGAGCATTGCTGTCCGCTCTCGGCCGTGCTTTCTTGCTTCATTATCACCCAACCTAGGCCTCGGTCTGGCCGGGCAAAAAAGCTCCCACAAGAGCAATGCATCACTTCCTTTCCCGTTTTTCTTTCCCGGTACGAGTTGACACGGAAACGGGGCAACGAGTTTTGGCACAGGCCAAATGACAGGGCCCAAGGAGTGCTGTCAACGATTGCTTGTTTGTTCAGTGATTGGTAGAAGGTGGCTGGAAGGATAATGGGTTCCATTGCCGCATGCCAAGACTCATCGTTAGATGGAAAAGGGAATTACCGTGCTCGGGCTGAAATGATGCTGGCGAGTGTGTACTCACTCTAGTGTAGCCTTAACTGCCCGGCAGCAGGCAAGGTGTCCTTTGCCGCACAATGGTCGGCAACTGCACTGATTACGAGCCCACGCTCGGTAAACAATCGACGACGTAAAACGTCGTGCATCCATCGTGGACCGAGTGGCAGTTTTTGCCGGTGCTAATCGTTTTCGCCAAAGTGTGGCCATCCCGTCCGGCAGACCGTACAGATCAAATCAAGCCCAGTCTCGAATGTGCAGTGTGGCTGTGTCTCCCACTGCAGGTCAATCGCCAGAGCACAGGTGTTGACGTACGTTGTCGGCAAAGTGAAATTGCATCAAGGATTGACATTGCGAAAGGTGGGGAAGGGAGTGATAGGAGATGTGCTTGTCCTTGCGAACGGTTTCAGGAAGGACACATCTCTATTCTCCCCGGTTGTGCGGGATGCCGGTTCGGTTCGAACGTCCATGGTTGTGCACTTTTTTCCCCGCCTTCCTTGCCCGGTACAGCACACCACAGGCAGGGCACCCGTTATTATTCCGCCGCAAACGGATCGGGTCATGAATTCTCAATGACCGTTCGTTCTCGTACGTGGTTCCAGCCCCCGGGGCCAATAGGGGAGGGCAGGATCCTGACCTAAGGTGTTCTACCTACCGGGCTTGGTCGAGTGGCCTATTTCCAAAGTGCTGATGTGTGTGTGTGTATGTGTAGAGAGACAGAGAAAGATTGACCCTCTCTCTCCCTCTGTTTTACGCACTAACACATGCTCTACCCTCTTTTGCACGGTGTGATGCTTTTCTGCTTGGTCGAAAAAAGTTTTCATCCTTCAAGTGCGGAGATCTTACAGGAAAAAAGAGGATCCACGGCAAAGCCAGCTACTGCTGCTCTTCAACAAAAAATCACTCTCGGTTGGTAAGAGGGTTGCTTTTTAGAAAAGGGGTTTTTTTCCTGCCATTGCCAAGTACTCGTGCTAGCAGAGAGCGAAAATTCTTAACCTCAAAGCGAACCAATAAGCTTCTCCGGAGGGGGGAGAGTGGAAATTGAAGAAAGGTTTCACGTGGGCTGCCGAAGTGTACGCACGTATGTACGACACGGTAACAGGGCGAGCGTACTTTGATGATGGTAATTTGCGGTTTTTGGGAAGTAGGTTAGACCGTTCGGAAAAGATGGCTGAAACTGAACACAGCAGCTCGTCGGAATCGTATCGATCTGCGCGCTGCCGCTCGAAGGGAAGGGAATCTTTTTTTGTTCGACAGGTTATAGACTGTCCGAGAAGAAAACACGTGTCTGGGAAAGCTTTCGGACGTGGCAGAGGCTTTCCCTCGATTCGGATGTAGAACGTAAAACATGGCCTACAGGAAAAAATCTTGCACCAGAATGGGCTGTTGTGAACATTGGGATGTATAAGTGGAAGATCGGGGTGAGAGAAGCGGGAGATAAAAACTTCATCGAAAGGCGGGCTCTTACTTGCGGTACGTTAAAGCGGTGACACGAAACGGTACACGGCTATCGATGTTCGTAGTAAGGTGACATTTAACCCGGCCCGGGCAGGTCGACGATTAAAAGACGATTAACCAGTGCACATCACTATTCATTTGGAGCATCACATTTCCTAAGCGCATTTCCGTTCGTGGGCTTGTTTGTATCTCATGTCTTGAGGAGAACGGTGCCAATAAGCATGACAAAGGAACGAATAAGTTAGGAAAAATGAATCACATCGTAAAATCATTTTACATTTTTTTTACGAAACTTACCCTTCAAATTCGTTTGTTCTCCATTTAAACTAGACGATTCTCATGACGTAGTATGACGTAGTGTACATGACTACGAAACAGGTCGAAAGCAAGAAGTCCGCACGAAATAAGGCACCTTAATGATAAGGGTTAGTGTATCGTGCAAGAGAGGGAGGCAAAGAAAGAGACCCTCCTGGGACAGTGACACTTATTTGCCAGCCAGTGACTCAGGCTAATGAGGGTATAATCGGTACGGCAAACGCTGCATGATATCCCACATCGTCTTCTATGTTTTTTTGTTTGTGTGTGTGTGTGAGTTTTCACCACCCATATCGGCAATATACCGTTCGCTTTAGTCACCTCTCGATGGCCCATTTAACCGCGTTCACGATTAACGCAAGCTCACTCTCTCTCGCGCGCATCCGCTGCAATCGTGGTAGATGTCAGATCACTGTGAACACTTCAGCTCACTTGACGTTAAGCATGGTTCAGATTCGGGTGGCATTTTCGAGCGGTTTACTTTTTTCCTACTTTTTCGCGTGCCACCATCCACCCTCAAGACCCAATGTTGGCCAGCGGGATACGGTTGAACGCGACTTGGCAGCAGGGTGGACGCAACGGAAACACAAACTGTTATGTGTGTGTGTGTGTTTGCAAAAAAACAATACAAATAGAGCCAGCGTGAAGCAAAAGCAAAACCAGCATCACCAACACCTATGCCATGGACGGCAACTTTCTTGGAGCGGCTTGGGGCGGCGATAATCTGAAGATGATGACACATCCGGACAAATAAAGCGTGTCTCCCACGCTCGCTGTTTTGGCACCTTCACTTGGTATCCATGTTTTTCTGTTGTTGTTTGTATTGTTTGGTTTGTGTATATGTGTGTGTGTGCGTTTGTTTTGTGGTGGAGCGTAGGATTCTGGCCAGAAAGTCGGTCGATAAGATACATTTTTTGTAACATTTTTGTTTGTTTCTTCGTTATAGGTGGTTTGGAAATCGATGATGCTTTCATTTTGATTCGCACGAAAATTGTAAGCTGGTATGAAAGGTGGGCGGGCGCCATAAAGCTTTATTTTCTTACGCGTTTCGTGAAAGGTATTCTGCGAACAGGGTAGAATACGAGAAAAGTACCGTTTGGCAGATAGGGATGGCAAACGGCAAGATTTGCCTATTTCGACGAACTTTGAGCATTTGTTTATTCATGTGTAACGAAATAATATTTTCACATTTCGAATACACGATATTGATAGAACATATAAGAAAATAGTTGGAAGTTTTATGTGTTTAAGCACATATATTACGCACTTTATTTGCTTTTCTTACTCGCTTTGCGTTTAATGGACAGTTGTTTTAATTTGTCAAACAAAACGATGACCCAACAGTGCCCGAACTGCGTTAATAGACTGTCTCTGGTGCATTATTTTTTTTCTATCGTGCAAAGGAAAATCAGAGATAAAACATATCTCAGCTTTTAACCCAAATGCATGTGTGTGCGTGTGTGTGTATGTTACAACAGCAGCAAATAAACCGCCCCAAACTGAGACCGTACGTCTGGGATTCGAGCAAATAAACACCAATACGGGTGCTTGATCAACAAAAGACTTCAACCGGTACCGATCGTGCAAGTTTTGCAAGCGACGAACCCGACCCATTACACCCGACACACGCCACCGTATCGTGTGTGTGGCCTACATTTCGGACGGCGGACACACGCGGCGCGCGGGTGGTTTGCATTACCACGTGACCTATTTGCATTTTTGGTTAACGTTTCCCGGAGGAAGAAGTGTATTTGCTTGCCGTTTCTTTTTGGTCAAAAGCCATGATGTCATCTATGGTTGGCCGGGTGTGTCCTCGTCTCCTTATCGGACGCTCGGCTTGTGGGCCGTGTTTCACATTCTTTCCAGCAATGTGTGTGTGTGTGTGTAATGGACAACACCTAAAGCGACAACAACGCACGAGTCCTTGCAGCTTTTGCGTCTGCGGCAAGGCTGCAGCTCGGAACCGGACAGCATCCAGTTGCGGTGTTCGGTGCTTTTCCTATTGCCTTCCGGCAATCGGCGGCAAGACGTTCACTAAGCGACACAGCGAAAGCTTGTCGTTCCTGCAATGGGTTGCAATGCTTGGGAAGGGAGAAGCAGCAAATAGCAAGCCGTTGTCGTTCTTTCTTCCCGGAAACTGGCACTCCATTATAAGGACGTCGGCCATCCGGTAGCACTTCCTTCCGATTGTCGTACCGATGCGGCAAGTGAATACTATTTATCACGCTGCTGGCAGTGGGTTGTTCCTCTCCATCTGGTGCTTTGTGTCCGGATGTGTCCAAATGGTGAGACATCGAGCCAGTGGAACGTTCATTGTTGGTCGGATACCCCGTAATGGCACTGGCGGGCATGTGAATAGATGCTGCTAATAATGGAGTCAGTTTATCGGGATATGTTGACGGTATAAAATTTGAAATAGATTCACCTTCGTTGAGCGAAATGACCAGAATCTCTGTACATGTTCGCACGATGTAGCATGTTGCAGCATCATATTTGTAGATGTTCTGTTCTATTCAACTAATTTCGTACTTCTATGTTGCTTTTCTCCTTCTTTCCAGGTAAGAAGCTTTCGAGAACATCCCTTCCCTACTTAAAACTGCATCAGAGAAGACATGCAATCAAGTGTGTATGTGTGTTGTTTTGAGAGGATTTTAAACGAAAAGCTTCAAACGATTCGCACTAAACGTGCCACTCGGTAAACTCGGCCAAAGCGGTAGCTCATGTTGCTTACTCAACGCCCCGACAGCAATACACAAATACACTAAGGTTCCGTGTGGTCAGCCGCTGGCAAAGCGAAAGGTCATTCGTAGAGTGTGACCAGCCGTCCATTCGATCGTCCGTCCGCTTGCGCGCTGTGTGCAGCATGGCGAACGCTGACGGAAGATTGTGTCAGGGCGTGCTGACGTAGCAAAAGGTAAACCAAATGAGCCGTTCTGGCTATCGTCTGACCAGTTGGTGGTGGTGATGGCGGTTATTGCCCGCCGAACAATCACAGATAAATCGTACCCCCCATCCCCACACCCTAGCCCTTTTTTTGCACAGACGTGCGTGTTCTGGTGTTACGGTAAGATTTTCTTCTTTTTCTCTCCCTTTGAGATATTTCCATGGGCAGGGTTCGTTCCGTAACCGCTTGGAGGGGCCGCAAGCGTCAGGGGTGGAGATTTATTGGGCTCGTTAGTCGTCACTGCTTGTTGCTAGCTCCGTTCCGTTTTGATCGGTACGCTCGGCAAGCACACAAGAAAAAAAAAACCTCACAAAATTCCCCCTCAAACCCTTCAATTAGTCGAACGGAACGGAGAAAACATTGCAAAACGCGTACGGTTGAACTTTTGTACATCATACACATTGGCTCGCATGAACCAAGAGCGTGGAGAGTCGTTTGAGGGAGAAATCATAAAGAAAAGATGATAGTAAGATAGAACGAGAGAGAAAAATATTTTGAGAGATATAGGGAGGGATAAAGAGAGAAAAACCGCTACAAGCAATCGCAAAACCGCAATGGTAAAAAGAATTGGCTGGTTGGTACCAACACTATGACAGTTGCGTGGAAGGTTGATTTGTGTTTGACGTTTGACGGATAAACCAAGAAACGAGATGATCTTGTTGATATTAGTGAAGAACTCAAGCGGAGAAAGATCTTTTATCTCAAATTTGTTCGTGGTAGAATTTCATATTTTTAGAAGAAGAAAATGGATTTGGAAGACCGCTGTTGACTATTAGTTGTTTTTACGAATGTGGAAAAGATCTACTCTATAAATGAAGGTTTGGCTACTGCACCAAGTGCAAAGAGCTTGAAAGAACTAAAACGCAGCGAAACCAAGAAACCTGACGTACAGTAGACACGATCGCGTACAGCTCATTTTTTATTGTTGTGTAAGCCGATCACAGTGATGGTGGTTGTGCAGCATAAAGCTGTCCCGTTCCGCGTGGTGGTGTTGGTTATGCTGTTCAAGATGACCATCTGTATGACCACTGTATCGTGCTTGTATGTGTATGTGTGAGCGGAGCTAGTATTGCGATTAAATAATGCATTGTACACAGCAGTGTGCGCTGCCGCCGCGGTTTACACTTAGCGAGGGTCGAGCTTTTATCTCTGGCGCTAGACCTAAGAAAGCTGGCCCCCGTGGGTGTCTAGCGCGCTCGTTTCGGTTGGCGCTGTGGCGGTTGCGTTGCCGAGAGACCTTCTAAAGCTCCGCGCGACGACGGCGGGTCTTCCGGTGTGGGAGAGATGGTGTGAGCCTGAGACTGTGCGAGCTGGCCACAAAACTGGTTTCGCCGGACGGTTTTCGTTGCCGTTTTGCTCGTAGTCGTTTTGTTACTTTACAGCGGGGCGCGCGCGCGGGTTGGGCATTCATTTTACGCAGACATATTCGTTAGCTCACTGGTCGCGCATTTGCAGCGCCGTTTGTTTGTGAAGGTTGCGCGGTGCAGTGTACCATAAGAAGTTGTGGGTAGCTTTGTGGGGGAATGTTTTTTTTTTGTGTGAGCGGGTTTTTTTTTTGCTGTGGTTTTTGTTGTAGAAGCTTAGAGAGGGGTTGCCTTCCTGCAGCAAAAGCTTTACCAAGTATTAGTCATCCCTGTTGCCATGGAACCGATGCAAACGTTTGACGTTATTGTGCCACGTGATGGTGACAAAAGCAATTGTTCGTAGTTTTTAAAGTGCAATTTACGCTCTAATAGTTTACCTTTTGAGATATTGCAGTTTTATGCGATAGAATCTGAACGGCATCAATGTGCGTTCTACAGCGCAATGTTTGGACAAATCAGTGGATCTGATGGTTATTAAATTCCAATATCAATCTAGAAACAACAAAGCGTTTTGGTTGTCATCACATCAATAATCAATGTTCCTCAGTGTCCTCGTATTCTTTGTGCAACTGGCATGAAGTGGGTACGGATGTTCTGAGACAAAGGCTTCATGCAAATTGGCTCGATTGGCCTTTCCAACTCAAGAGGGAAATGACAATGCTGGCATAGTATTGATCATTGATTGGTTATGTTTCACCAAACAAATATCACTCGGAATAGAACACACAGTACATTCTTCTACTGTTCGGTTCATCATATAATTTGATTGCGAAATTTATGTCATTAAATGGTAAAACTTGCATAATTTATCGTAGAACAGTTTCTTCTCACTGGTTGACTCTGTTCCTTGCCTGGATAATGTTGCCTCATCGAAGCAGGCCTTGTTTTCCTATCATTATCATTCCCAGCAGAGTCTCAATATAGTTGGTGCACTTTGACGCTCTAGGCTTTAACGTATTGTTGTAAGAAGATCGTATCGACCGTCGGTTATGAGAATCTGTTTATACTTTGGTGCTAGTGCGAGCGCTTCGAAGCAGACCAAAAAGTGTGCCCTTCATTATGTTCTTGGGGCTGTATGCGGAAGGAAACTCAGACCAACTGCCGAGAACCTTGTTGTACCGCGAAAAGACTGCAAAATGTGGCAAACTTTTGATGATTTATCCCTTATTTGCCATCCGAAAAGTGGAGCGGCAGTGGGGGTTTCGGTCTCGAGGAAATGGGTTTGGCGTGGAGTACACCGTGTGACCAGTTGTTGTCACGGCCGTCCTGACCCTGGCTCGCTTACGGGACGGTAACTGTGGCAAAATTGATGTGAAAAGTTTCATCTCTTCGGTCCGGTTGGTTTTTATTCTGGGTGGTTGTTTTTAATTTTCTGCGCGCAGCATTCGGTGCCCGAAATGGGCAACCAAGGTATTGTTCTCTCTTTCTCTCTGACAAGCATGTCTCTGTGTTTCAAGTTTTCGCGTGATTCTGTTGCCAACCAAAATCGATGCCGGGTGCCGGGGCATTGTGCAGAGTTAACATTTGAATTTACGACAGCGCTGTACAACTTTGTTATTGCATCGTTCACTGCTCATTACAGTTTTTCATGGGCGGAGACCGGTAGTATTGCGATTAGCAGAAACAAGATGACCCTTACGCGGATGGAGCAGCGGGATGGAGCAGGGGCGGCAGGAAGTGGAAAAATGTAATTTGTGTAAAGGTGACCCGAAACGGTGATAAAGTTACGAGCATCTGTTTATGTAACTTTGTCTGGAGGCATGCGGGCGTTTGGGTTCTGGTCCAAAGCTATTGATAGCGAAGCGGGCGAATATATAGTTCCTCGAAACTGACTGATTCCGCCCACAGTGTACCGGGTGTGTTGGGTATTTTAAATGGTGGATAATTTTAAAATAATCCTTTTATGTTCAGCAATGTTTGCAACAGTTTTCCATCATCATATTTTCCGCCAACAATTGATGTGGCAGTTCGGTGTGTGAGTATTGCGTGCGTTGGTGCTGGTTTGTTGAAAATTATTTTAAGCCCATCAGCGTTTGTGAAATACCCACAATAAGCTTTAATTATTTACTCGCACGAGTGAATGCATTGTACTAATTCCAATACTATAATGGACATGGCAAATATTGCATGGGTTGTATGGATTAATTTGATGTTTCATTTGCTTCCCGGAAAATTCCCGGAATGTATGTGTAATTAATAGTTTTCAGGATGGTGAATACGTTGAAACGTACGTTTAATCCCTTTTGGTTTTCGTCGTGTATTATGTGCAAAGCTCATTAAATGTTACAAAATGGTTCAAAGGAAGAATATAGGTTTCATGGGTAGTAAAATGGGTGGCAGGCAAAATATCATAAAAAATACCGTGTTACTTTATTCATTTCATTATTTAACATTTGGTGTTTATAAAATTCTGCGAGAAAACTCATGACGAAGCTTGTTACTTCTTCTTCTATTTGGTGTAACCGGACCTGCCGGTCTTTATACGCATTCGAGACTTACTCAGTACCACGCATCCCGATAATCAGTCCTTGCTACGGGGGGATGTTGTTGCGTCGTACGAGTTGACGACTATACCACAGCTTGTCAAATGATAAAACAGACAAAAATGTATGGATATTGTTTTATTTAATTGTATGGTTTTCTCAGTGTCTTCTCTCACTCCCTTCTTCTCTCAGCAAATTGTTTTTTGTAGTCTTCTTAGGCTGTCACAAAAGGGGTGGCCCCAGCTCAAACATACTCACACAACATAACATTGTTGTTCATTCGTCTATTAGCTCAAATGATCACTCATTGTAGATATCCATCAATTAATCTTTAATCTGGCATGCGAGTTGTAGTAACGATAACACCAAGCAGATCATGCATCTAAATCGGGCAATTTCTTCCGGACGTAAACAATCGAAATCCATTCAACCAGTACTGTTAGCTAATCAAAAGCCCCATTCAACGAGTAGCGGATTGGCCGCCGGAAAGCTCTTAAAGTACCCACAGCGCAAAGCGAAATTCATTCTAGTAAAGGGTTCTATCAATCTAGTTTTTTTTGCTGTATAGAACACCGTTGGCTGGATCGCCCAAAATGGGTGGGTGCCGTTGCTGAAAGAGGAAAGAAGAAACAAACACATAAAACCCGAAAAACGTCACCCGCTGAACGAAAGCAAAACAAACTGCTTTTGACCAGCAGAAAAAGCAGCCCAAAAACATCTAGCATAGTTCTCGCTGCTTATTCACCACCATGTGTGTGTGTGTGTGTGTGTGTGTGTGTGTGTGTGTGTGTGTGTGTGTGTGTGTGTGTGTGTGTGTGTGTGTGTGTTTGTGTCGACAAGAACATGAAAGTCATCCAAAGAAGGTGCCAACGGGTAAACCCATGACTCCGTGTCACCTACAAGAGGCCAGGGAGAAGTGCTGTAACTCTGTGCTCGTGTCCAGCCGGTCATTCGTGTGCGTTGTTGCGTGCCTCCGTGCCTCGCGGTTGCTTTCTCGCGTGTGTCCCAGAACAAAACGACGATGACGCGCCCGAACCGGTCTTGGAACGTCGGGCCCGCACGACCATCTATCGACTGGAGGACGACCTATCGGGTGGTGCCCTTGCGTGGTCGGCTTTTGCGAGTTCTGCTCTCTCCAGCAAGGGAAGGCAAAGTTCATCGACCGTAACAGTACATGTGCATCCCGTACCCGGTCTATGTATGGTGCGCATGCATGACCGATTGGCGGACTAAACATCACTGTAAAACCATCTTCACCATTGCGAGATAAAGACTTTCAATGGAACGTGCCATTCGTTTGGAGCAGATTGAAGTTTGAGATTCAACGAATTAATGAGTAATGGAGTGCCAGATAGCTCGACGCGTTCTAAACACCGATTGTGATCTTCATAAAAATATATACCTGGGAAAACATCAATTTCTGCCAATTGATTAAACCATCAAACTTTAATTCAAACGTGAACGCATCAGCCTTTCATACTGCTGCTAATCATGATCGAGTGGCCAGTATTGCTGGCACGCCCGGAAGCGCAAAAGTTTCAACCCTTGTGGGTAGAAAAGAGAGAAAAAAAAATGAACGTAGAAAAAAAACACCAGAAATCGGAAAAACAAACAGACTGCAAACGCAAAACCCAATTTCCAACCAAGGGGTCATACTACCAGGGCGAAAGGGGGATACCGCATGTTGATTGAAACGTCAAGATAATGGCAAGGTCCTGCTTTCCTCCGCTGTTTCCGAGAGTGCCACACACACACATACACTACCTAATGAGTGAGTGAAGCAGTGGAAAAGTAAACTGAATAAAACTCTGATTCTATGCGGTAAAAGGTTGTGGGGCTGAGAGGGGAGAGGGAGGCATCAGAAGAATGCGAAAGAATGGATTGGTTTTCGCCCATTGAGGAAAAGGAAAATGCTTCCCACCCCGTAAGAGCGATTCCTTTCCTTTCTCTGCCTTCAATGGGGGTGGAAAACTTTCTCGAACTCGCGATTTCCGCGGGAAAATAAAATAAGCGGAACAAACAGCAGCCAACCACTGATAGGCAATCGCATTGGGTTTGTTGGGAGCGATCCGCCGAAGGAAGAGTTCGCGAAGGGTTGCGAAGGGGGGTCCTCTTTTCTTCGGTCCTCTTCTTTATGAAGTGCCGGTCCAATTTTGACAGCCCTTTTTCCTTCCCCGGGGTTTGCGGAGGTTGAGTGCGGAAAATGAAATATTTCTAATTGCTATCGATTCGCTCAACCGGAAGTGATTACCGATTCGATTTTACGACCTCCGTTGAAGTGGCTGGGAGAGCGGGCGGACAGGAGCGGTGAGTGCTAAATTTATTGGCGGGGCTCTAATTTAAAAATGCCCAGGAATCAGCCGCCACCAATGGAGCTGCGTGAACAAGAGCGACCGTTTCGTTCGTGCTTACTTTCGATAAGTGTTTCTCCCGTAGGCGGCGGCACCAATCATTGGAACATGGCAGTCGAGGAATGTCAGACGAATTGCGTAAAGTGGGTAACAAAGAATGCGATAAAAAAAAGTAAACTGAAATGTCTCAATGTGTGTGTGTATGCATTGTACGAAAATACCTTCTCTAATCAGAATTGGAAGTTGATTGAATTCATTCCACGATTACCTAAAGTGGGTCGACCGACTGTCCCCGGTAGAACGGCAAGAACGATAAAAAAGGGCCAAGAAGGGACCGCAGAGAGGTAGATAAGGGTTGATAAAGTGAAATGCTCGACATATTTTCGTCATATCATTCCGGCCGGATGGCGTATTTTTTGGCGACCGGAAAGAACCGTCACTCTGGGGTGAACTGCTGCTGCTTTGTGGTGGTTTCCGGTGCGGCAAAACCGTTGCTGGTCTGCCTTCGTGGTATCTGGCTAGCTACGGCTTCGCTTTGTGCTTTATCATTTCGTTTTACAAAACCACTTTGTTTCCTGCTTTGTTTCGTTACACGACTGTTTCATCAACATTCTTTCTACTGACCGGGTCAGTGTGAGGCTTTCTGGTGTATCGTAGCGCTGACTTTCGTCGAACAGCTTCGTAGTACATGATGCGGGTCCGACCGCGAGAGACGAGGACATGGGTTTGGCAGCATTTTTTAGATAAATTTTTGAACAATTGCTGCTGGAGTGATGCTTCGACTTGCAAATGGGTCCGGTTGTTTGGGCTTTTGAAGTACCATACCCCCCTGAATGCCATGCAATATTTTGTGAATCGGTCAGTTGAATGAGAAAAAAGCACATTTTTTGGCAAAACGATTGTCTGTTTATTCAGTTTGTATAGTAATTTACTCGTCTTTTCAAACCAATTACCTAATATTAGACAAATTGAGCGAAGAATGCGGGAATTGGATAAAGTAAACCGATCAATATAGTATGTAATTTCTTGTCAATTACCTTCACCTGCAAAAACGATGTAGTTGGCTAACAGCGGTTCTATAGGCAAATATTACAATCTTCAGCAATTTATTGATCAAGTTTGCAAAATAGCTTTTAAGCATCGTCTATTAAGCACTTGACGAAACTTCCATCGTAGTGAAAGGCTCGTAAAAGGTTCTCCACTTCGAACACACACACATTGCACAGCTGCAGGAGTTCATACTGCACGTGTGTCTGCATGTAAGCAGCGATGATGGCGCAGGGAAAACTGTGCACCGAAAACTATCCAAGACAGCGATTAACCTGGTCTTGTCTGTGGGTAAAAGGAGTACTGGAACGTGTTCGCACTACTACTACGAATATCTCCCATCTACTGGGGAGGAAATATTTTTCATCAAAATTTCAAACTCAATTTCTAGCCCGAGCTCTCCTGCGGGTAAAACAATCACTTCATATTCGGGGAAAGTACCATAGACGAACCCCCTTGCTCAGTGTTTATCAGAGAATAGCAGCAAAGCGGGTCGAAATGTGACTTAAAAGCAGTACCGAGAGGAGGGTATATGTGTGTTTTACGTATCTGCAGGGCGGAGAGTGCCGACATGTATGCGCTTATCCCGTGTTACCCGGCTATGGTGTTCCAGCCCGCAGACATAAAGCGGTCCTTTGCCCGTGCCAGAATGCACTGAACAGGTTCATGCGAGGGGGCCTGTATTTTGGTACCATTTTGTGCGCTTTTGCTACGATGCGACAGCATCGGTTGCGCCCATGACAGTGTCGTTTAATGTCAGCCCCGGTGTACGTACTGTCGCTAGCAGAAGACGAAGGACTCAAACATGCAGAACACTTCCTTCCAACTTGCTCATAATCTCTGTGCGGCCTGGTTGAATGCTGCAAAAGGATCGCTGGTCTGGACAAAAGAACCGTAGGCACACCGCTACCCTTTCCCATCGGTCTGCGGTTGAAAGCTGTATTTGGCGATTATGTGCTTTTTGCATTTAAGTTGCGCATATGTCACCCTGCGTGTGTGTGTGAGAGAGAAGTAGTGGTCTGAGCTAGATTACCACGCCACTGATGTGTCCCGCATGTCCGTGGGCCGTTTTCGCCTGCTGTTGCTTGCGTTGCAGCAGAAGTGCCTGCTAATCCTCGTTCAATTAGACCGTAATCGGATCGAAAGCGAATGGGCACAAAGTCTAACCACAATTCGGGCACAATTCGGATCGAAAGTGCATTCACGAAGATGATATGGTGCCTTATTAACGTGGAATACATAACGCGCCGAAAAATAGACCACATACACACACGCACACTCATGAACTCGCCTGAACTGACCATCTCCGTACGCCCCCCCCCCCCCCCCCGGATTGTGATGATGCTGACGATCATGGTTGAAACCACAGTACAGGCTCGATAAAAATCGAGATAAACAACCGCCGAGCATTGAGGTGATGTTGCGTACGCATAATTATCTCTAAGCCTGGGCTTGAAACGACTCGATTGCCTAGCACAATCCCCCGATTGCACTCTGCCGCCTCCTCGCTTCGTGGTGTGTGTGTGTGTGTGTGTGCGTGTGGATCTTGTGAAACTCGTTAGGGAAGGTCGATGCGTAAGCTGACATTAGCAGCAGTGCCCGCGTTAGCTTCATCCGGGCGACCCGAGCTGCATGCCGCAGAATGCTACCGAACCGTCGGTGTCGGGAGACGGGGTCGCGTTGAAGACGACAGCATTGACGGTAGTGTAACCTCTTTCGAGATGCAACGAGGTCGGAAAAGTTTTCCAATCTGCCGAGAGATCGTTTGAGACAGCGCGGGCACACCTGTGTGTATGTGTGTGTGTGTGTGTGCGTGTGTCTCATAGCAGGAAGCTCTTTACGGAGGGCTCTGCATTAGAGGTTCGTAATTTGTGTTGGTACGTTGAGCGGTAGAGAAACTAAGTTAATTACACGGTGCGTTCTGTGTGCCGCCATACGTACACGAGTCGCTCGTTCTGGTGGTTCGTCATCTTCATCGACCTGGCTGAGGGCTGCAGAAACTTTTGCATCGACGCAACCCTAACCTGGAAAACCCAGCAGAGGACACGGGAATCGTGTGTGTGTGTGTGTGTGTGTGTGTGTGTGTGTGTGTGTGTGTGTGTGTTTAATCTTACGGCAAGTGGTTGAGGGTTTTACCTTAGCCCAGGCACTGATATCGCCACTAACGTACTTCATTTAGAGTTAGATGGAGCGATTCAGGTCTTGGCTTCCTGTTGGGGGAACAGCGGGAAAGTAGTGTGGTTGGTGCTGGTGAGGCGCGTTCTTTCGGTGGGTAATTTTGGCTGCCATCAATTACCGTGTAACATTTCCGTACCGAACCGGCTCTAGCAATGGAGCATGCGAGCTTACATCAACCCAAAGCACACTCGCAAACAGGCGGCTAGAGGCGATATAGAGCTGTTTTTTTTCCCTTGCGGCAGCGAGAAATAACCATCAGCTCTCTGGCGTTTAAATACTGTTCTATTCAGTTGTCGTTTTGCTTCGATCGTCCGTTTCGTAGTATTTAGAATGCTCTTCACCAGCAACCATAGGGCAAGTAATCGAACATGGTTATACCGGCACCGACACTGTCAGTTTTTATCGATTTTGCCTCTGGCAGCCGTTGATGTTGAATGCTACGTCTGGTATGTTTTGCTCGCTATCGGATCGGTCCAAATCTGTGTACAGCGATGTAGAATATTAAATTGCTTGTCTCACGCACCCATCGAACAACAACAACCGAAAAACGGAGAAACCAATGCAAATTCTACCACTCAAGAGTGCTCCGCATGTGTAGAAACAGGAGAAGATTATTTGTACAATAAAAAAAGGGAACATGATAAAGATGCTGCAACAAATATGTGTCCCACGCAGGACACATGTTTCGTATCGAACCTTCTGTGTAGGGCGATATGGATCGAAATGGCCATGTTAAGGATTTTGCTCTAAATGTGTATGTATTAACAAATTAACAAATCATACAAATCAAGGCACTTTTTCGCCACAAATGTATGCCGAAAACAGGGAAAGAGTTACCTGTCGTAGAATGCTAGTCGTGTTCCTTTGATTGCGTATTGAATATTAAAACTCTGTATTCCATCACATTCAAACAAGTAAATCCGGACATTTTGCCCCGATATGGCCATTTTGCCCCGAGTAAACGGTAGAAGAGTAAGCTTTAAAGGTAAAAGCATATGGCTGTAGATCGGTCCGACACTGGCTAAACATATTTCATATTTTGTTTTCGCTGTTTAGGAACAAAACCTGTTTATTTTGCTTAGAGCTTTTGCTGTTGAAACAGTGGTGTGGAAAGTTTGTTTTTAACAGAATTGAAGAGCTGCGATTGAGTGATTACCGCTTGATATGCTATGTTGGAAAGATGGTACAGGATTCTTTGAAGAAATTAATGTACATCGATGCGGATCCGCACTTAAGGAAAATGAAATCAATTGAGACCGCGTTAATTATATTAGGGTTAACACATTAGTACATTAGTTAAGTACTTGTTGATGAAGCTTCATTAGAAAATGCTTTTGAAGCTCATTTTTCAATAAATTATTCCACTTGTTTTGTAACATTTTTAAACACTGCTATGCGTAATAGGCGCAAGGCACAACGATCGGAAATTCGCTGCCAATAGCTGCATAATTATTTTTACAGTGGCTTGCACAGCATTATTTATGCAACGATTTGGTTCGTCTTCAAAGTTCCTCTTCAACGTTCTACCACAGAGGCAACATTCCCGTGGCAAGATTGCCGACGAATACGAGATCCTCCACGGGAAGTGGATCGAAGGTCTCTCGGCACGACGCGTTGCCTGCCACATGCGCCGCCAATCCACTATCTACGGTGGCGAACGTGTTGTAACGTTTTACACTTCAATTTACTGCTCATAAATAATCGAAAAGGTCTGCTGTTGGCGCCGGGGAACGGGAGTTTCGACTTAATTTTAGGATTACCAGGTGCTTTACGCCAAACACGGTGCCTGAGTCCCGAGCGCGGTAACACAATTGGAGCAATTGGAATTTCCAGCTGCCTTTGGGGGTTTCCATAAACCCATCCCGGGGAAGGTTTTGTCGGTTTGCTCATCGAACCTTTCATACCTCGCATCAACCTTATAAACCTATCAATCTATCAGTGGGTGCGTGTGTGTCTGTTCAAGTCGTACATCATACGGTCTACGGTCTGACTACTAGGCTACTCTACATTGCCCGAAGCGAGGTTAGCGATTAAACGGCAACCACATGAAAACCACAGCAAACCTTAGAACGATAGGCGAGTGCGTATCGGAAACCGCGCACACACACACATATGCCGTTCCGTGGGAGAGCGAGGCTCTAGGTGGGTTTCCACAACAGTTAGCATAAATATTTATAATCCAAGAATTCCTCTCCACCGTGGGCAGACGCCGGATGGTTGTGCTTCGGTGCCCTCGCACGGATTTTCATTGCTTGAGGTCATTTTAGAAGCACACCGCACCGCATTACCGGTGATTGCACCCAACCAAATGAATGCGATCGGCCTGGCTTAATTGATTACCGGCTGAGGTGCTTGGTGCAGAAGTGCATTTGCAATTTCTTTCCTGGGGATAATTTGTGTGTGTGTGCAATTATAACGTCTTGAGGCGCGAGTGGGGTTTCGTGATGGTAGACACGATTGTTGCGTGCTGGGGCCGTCGACTGAGAACTGATGCATGACGGGAATTCTGACACGTCGACTGTCACACGATTAAAAACATGGACACCGGAAGAAACTCATCCAGATTGTACTGCACAAAATCAGCCGTGTCTACGGTGGTTGAAGATAGCGGAGGCCCAGGGATGGTTCAGACAAATGGCATCGTTTAATCAAAACACGCTCTCTATTATGTTGTGTGTGCCGGATGTACCATGAAAATGGCGCGAGGAATGGGGGCATATGTGTCGGAAAAATCATCATCAAACACAGTATGAGCTGTCGGTGATGGAGTAGCTGTTCTTATTTATGTTAGACGGAAAGTGTTTCTCGTGATTGTCTGTCACCAAGAATTCGCGAGTGCTTACGGGCGTTACTTGCATGATTGTGTTTTTACTAGCTTTCCTTTTTTACTAAAGCTATTTTTTACTTAATAAAACATTCGACAGGGTTTAACAGGTTTAATCATTCCGATATCATTTCGTACCTTTTTCTCACTACTTATTGCTATTTATAGTTGGAAATTGTATGCATCCCCATTCTGCCTTTCAGAAGCGATACTTCTTAAAGGTAACAAGAATCAGCAATGCCACATGCACTCCTGGTTTTAGCATTTTCATATGTTCCCATTTAATTCCAAACGACATTACGCCACATGGATGACATCGTGTTCTACTTACTCACAGCGAACGGGCTCTACTTGATGAAGATTGTATCATTAAAGTGCGTTACCATGGAATGCGACGCCCGAAAGCATCGTGAGTTTTATTTCATTCCGCAATGCTTTCAGTCAGCAGCTATCTCACCATTTTGGACAGCAGGGAGTAGGGGATGAGATGACATTAGCTTGAAGGTAAGCTCGTGGGGTTTTTTTTCCAACCTCTTTTTCATAGCTTGCCATTAACCGTCTGTGCAACGGTGTACATGAGTGAGGAAGAATGATTTATCCCCCGTAAGCTTATGGCAAAGGGAGGATGACTGCGTTCAAGGGAATGTGTGCTACTAGTACTGTGTGCACGGTACCTCGGTGGCCAATTTTCTTTGACCACATACTCAGCAAAAGCGGCACAATTTCATCAGCACTTTTGTGTTCCATATTAACCTTCGCAGCGCAGAAGGGTGCCCTCTCAGTCGTATTAAGCAAGAATATGTGCCAGTAGTAGAAAAAAAAGAAGAACAGCCACGTGAAAATGAACACCAAAATGGCTCTTTGAAGGGAAGGTTCTGGTGTAGGTGTGAGAGTTGCTGCTGTGCTTTCCGCTACCTAACCGTAACCGGAAGTAGAGAGATTTGCAGCTGGAAACTGATCCTCGTACCAGATGGCCCCGTGCACCGAGAACCTGTAGCATTGGTGTGTCTGTGTGTGTGCGTGTGTGTGTGTGTGTGTGTGTGTGTGTGTGTGTGATGGAGCTGGTATTTTATTCTTTTTTGGAGGCAACTTCCACGTGCTGGTTTAGATGATGGAGCAGAAATCGTCGTGTGTGCGCGCGCGCCATGTCATCGTCACATTTGCCTGTGGTGTGGCTGGCGTAGCGTGGAATTTATGTGCCAAGCGTTAGTTTTTGAGACATACACTAATCCACCTCACCGGCTGATGACACGTACGTGACGTTGGCATTTTTATGAAAATGGTCTGTTGCTTTTGTTTCTTTCTTCTTTTTTTTTCGCTGATCGCCAGTTTATGTGTCTGTTTTTGTGGACGTAACAAAAGATAACAAAAAAAGCAAAAAGAAAGCGAAATGTTAGCGCGATAATGTTTAGTGAAAGCATAATTGCTTTTCTGTGAAGTGTGCGCGAGCGAGTGTGTGTGTGACTGTGTTTATACGTTGTTTATGATGAGTGAGTGAGACGAAACCTCTTTGGTCGACATAAGGGATAGGTTTTGCTTAGAAGTTGCAATCAAAAATGAAACTCAAAACCAAACATCGCATTGTTTTGATATGGTTGTTTGCGTGAGATTTAATGTATATTTAATTATTTTTCCGAACTACGTTTATTGGTCTTTTTCATTTAGTTTCCGTAAGTTGCACAAAACGATCACGTTGGACATGTTCGTTAATGATTATGAATAACTTTCTTCGTTATTTTTTGTATTCTAAGCTAACTAAATATGTTCCGCGCTTGCGTCAATCTTTTGGCAACGTTTCTACCTCTATGACCCATGTGTCAGAACTCCCCAAAACGTATGGGAACAGCAAAAAAAAAAAAAAAAAAAAAAATTAGGCAATATTTAACATCCTTAGGTGGTAGGATTTTCTTTCATTCAATCCATTATGGTTTCATTCTACGGGCCCACCATACGGATGTGCGCCCGATTCTTGAACCGAAAGCTTGTTAAGATGATGTTATAATCATTGATGCTATTTTCGGGTGTTAGGTAATCGACAAATGGGACCCAGAACTTTACCCAACGGCCCGTAGCAATTTGGCCAAAGTGGGTTTCGCGAAAAGATGAAGCCGAACGAGTGGTGGAGCGTTGTAAAGTGTGCCTCCAAAAAGTAAGTGGAGCGCTGGCCTCGTTCTGAAACGGGGGCTTCATTCAGCTGGGCTGAAGTGCTTTTCAGCGTGCAAGAAGAAGAGTGCTGCAACTTCCTGCACGCTGTGAATGGAGTGGGCTGCCACCAGAAGGTAGAATGGCGCTGCTGGTGCTTTGCAAACACCGTCTAGCATCGAAACACCGCGAAACTTTAATCGTGCAAATGCATGGAACTAAGTTAAAATTATGAGCTTCCGTAGCATCAATAAGTGCCACTGCCGTAATAACCAGCAGCGCTCTTCTGTAGTGCATCGCGATAAAGCTTTCGTTTTTACAGATATGAGGGTGAGAGCGCAAGATAACTAGAGTTAGATTTCTGGCGTAAGAGATTTTTTTTTTGTAAATGTTTGTACGGAGTTTGGCGCACAAGCAGGGTTCGTAAGTGAGGCTTCGAAGAAGTTGTTCTAATTGGAGATGAGCCCAGATTGCATTTAGATGGATTGGTACGTCCGTGTACCGCGCTAGAGAACGTTTGCCGGTCGTTCGCTTATGCGCATGTGACGGGTTTCCTGCTAAACTCTGCAGCACGTCGTGGTGTAAGTGAGAGAAAGTTGTCGCTTGCAGTTGGCTGGAAGCCTGAAAAAGCAGCCCCAACTTTTCACATGCACCGCTAGGATCATGGTTCGGCAGAAACGTCGTTTTGTGGAGAACTCTATGAACGTTGTTATGTCATAACCGTGGTGGACCTTTTAAATTGGAATCAAGGCTACAACGAGCCACTTCTTGGTAATAGAAATAGTAAAAAATAAGTTCTAGTAATTCAGGTACATCAAGCGATCCTGTAACGAACAAATCAATACACCCTAACACCAACAACGGACCCATTGGTTGAAGGTTACGGTCACGCTTTCATTTGCCTTGGGGCCATAGGTGTACGAGGGATTAGCGGTGTGCATCGTAGCAAAAGCAAGAATAGAATTTTTAACGACCTATTTTAAACTTTTTTCCCTCCCTTCCATTTGAGTCGCGTGCTGCCCTTCTAGTTGTCGCCTCGGGTAAATCCGATTCAGTCGTGCAAGTGCAAATGAAGCCAACCAGGATAAAATCACGTGTTCCGGGTTCGTGATGTTTGGAATCGATTGAGATCTAGGGAAAGAAAGAAGGAGCGTACAGAAAACCCACGCAGCAGCAAGACGAAGCAAAAATCGCAGATAATTTGTGCAAATACACCAGCAATACTTTCAAATGGGAAGCGATGGGAAAGTAGGACCGCAAAGCAGCGAACTCACAAAAAAAACACGCATTTGGAAAAGTATATTTAGAACCGCAGCTTAAACGGCCAATGGCCAAATCGTCCTCGTCGGGAGCAGCGTAGAAGAAGCCCCGTCAGTAGGGATTATAACGACACTATTAACTTTTATGCGAATCGTTACTTGTGAAGGCTGCCCGACGGGGGGGTTTGGGAAGGAAAGGACTCTCGCTTGTCGGCCGTTTTCCCGTGTACACTTTCTCCCAACACCACCACCTCCACCACCATCGAGTGCGTGTTTCGGACCGAACGGACAGAACGGCAGACACAGGTTCTTGTGCTGTGTTTTTTTGTTGTTGTTGTATCGTCTATGTGCTTGCGGGTGTGCGCCGTGTGACCTCAGGGTTGCCTGATCTGCTATGCTTGGCACGTTCCTGGTGGGAAGTTTGCAACGTGACAGGATTCGACGTACACGAGGACGATGTGTAGCCGGGAGCGAAACCGGTAGCCATGACACATTCTTCAGCACCCCTTCCACGAATGCAGATGATTTGGTGTGTTGTTGTATGTTTTCCGCGCTGTTTTCCACGGCCGAGCTGAGCCTGATTCGTTCGAGAGAGGGGCGCGCGATGTTGGGCTTAATTTTTGGTTTCGATTTGTACCGTCGGCCGCGTTGGCGCATCATTGATTGATGTTAGTTGGGTAAGATTTTAGGTGGTACATTAGGGGGCTGCGTACCATTGTGTTCTGATGATTATTTTAAAACAATGTGTTAGTTTATCTGACGGTTTTGTGGTGAGTTATTGATTTTTGCATATTTTCCATCAAATTTATAGTACCTTTAGTCATACACTGTTACCATAATAAATACGATATCGGAATAATAAATAAATAATACGCATAAAAAGAATTTGTAAATTAATACCGCCATGTACTCGTGTCTATCAAGTTCAGTTCGAATAATGGGATTTAATATTGAAACAAAATCCAGTGAGGAGTGTACAATTATCTATGCTATTAAAAAAGACAATTCCCGTTCGTTTAACAAACAGCACGTTTCTTCTTACTCTCTTCCCACTGCTGATATGGGTGAGTGTTTGTGTTTTTTTAATAATCCCCCGTTGAGCTGCAAACAAAGCGTATGCATCGCAGAAATTGTATTTAAATAATTTATTCAACGATTTCAACATTATGAGTCGCGCAGCCCCGGCAAGTGTGAAGCTGGCAAAACCGGATGTACGCTCCATCGCGTGGTGGGTAGCAGTTCATCAAATGCCACACTGTGTCGCACAGGCACGATGTGTGTACTGGCTGGGGGGGGAATAATACTTCCCGCTCTCGGTTCGTCCAGTCCCGCCCTGTTGCCACACACTGTCCCTGCCGGTGATAGGTGTGTTTGTGTTCTGCGCCAATAACAGTGGCTACATTATTTGTACGTGAATGTTTCATGTTGGTGCGCTGCGTCCGCGCACCCGTTGGTGGCTTCCGGAAGCACCGGGAATCGGGTTAATTGATGATTTTAATTATTAACACTCATCAGCGCGGCCGTGCGATGCTTCTTGCCCATGGGTGTGGGCGTGTGTGTGCTTTGAAGGTTTGGCTACTCGACATTCGGTGATGTAAAGCCACCTATTGGGAGGGGTGGCTCGCGGTTGCTGTTGTTGCTCCGGGGTTTATGGCGATGGATGCACTCAATTGGGGTGCCGGGTGCAAGGTACACCGATTGGCAGGTTGATTGTTGAGGTGTGCAATAAATTAAAAATCACACCCGAGTGACGTCGGTTCGAGGTGTGTTTTGTTGAATGTGAGGGGCTTTCTGGGATGCTGGCAGCGTTGTGTCAGTCGTGTAATGGCCCCCATTCGACACAAACAAAATATCTATGCGACAGACAAATCTACAAAATCTGCAAAATGGAGGACATGCCAAAAATGCCATTCGTATTATTGGCTCCATATTTACAGCGAGTTCCATTTATAGTACGTCAGTTAATTAAGATTTTAATTAATATTCGTATTTTTTGTTTAGCAATCGGTATTTCTGTACGTGTTATAAAGCTATTGTGCCAAGTATAATTTCACACTGTGTATTGTTAATGGCCCGAAGTAGCAATCTTGTTGGGTGTTATTCATAGGCAGAGCATAATTTTGATTAACTGCTCTGCTTGCCCTTTCGCCGGTACTGAAATGAATTGCAAAATGAACAGCAGGACGAACAAATGCTGGGGGCGATCGGGTGTTGTTGGGTTTTTTTTCGATTTTGAGCTTTCCTCGTTGTTGTGGCGAATGCCAGATTAGTAATTTGCATTCAAAATACGTATATGATTGCTGTGTGCTTGCTTCTTGTGTACATAATTTGATGTACGTGTACATTAACAGCTAACGATTGGATAAGAGTAAAATTGTTTTGAATTACCGAGGTTTATAAAATCATATTCTTGGTCTTAATTCTAAGGATGTACAACAATTTTAGGATACAGGATAGGCAAAGGAACGAAATGGGTATTAACCAATTGTATTTGTAAGGGGAACTGTTACATGCCGAGCTTTTCCGACAGGCCACGCGAAGGATTTAAGGGCAAGAGTCGCTGGGTCGTAGCGGAGAAAAAAACAAATAATGGAATTTTAGACAGAGTCTTTGACACTTTGCCTACTAACCAGTCCTTCTCGCAGGACGCTTCTGATAAGGTTGGAAAGAACAAATAATTCACATCGGCACTTTACGTCATCATGAACAGCTCGAACAGCAGGGCACATACGCTGGAAAGCGAAAGTTTGTCCGAGTTAGTTCCAACATTTGCTTGACGAATAATTATTACTTTGCCGTCGGCTTTTCGCTCTTACCACTGTCACAATAAATCGATTTATCGGAGCGCTGGGTTATACAGCATCGCCATTCATCTTCCACTCGGTCGACACGCACACAGTTATTTATCGCAAACGTTAAGTACCGCTTGATGATCGTGCTTACTCCCACTCGCGAGTATTTCCCGCAAGATAATGAAGCAAAGAACAACTTGATTTATTTTCGATCGGAGAAAGAATATTCAAGACCAGGAGGAGTAGGAGGTGAAGTAGGGTAGAAAAAAGGAAACTTCAAGGACAAGCAGAAAATAGTACAGATGACGGCAAAGGAAAATTCCGGATGGTTCATTCCGTAACTGTAGCGTGAAAGTATCGATTCCACCTTCAGCGTTATTTTTGTGAGTTTTATGCGGTTTTTTGAGCGTATGTCTGTGATTGGTGCATGTTTGCTGATTGTATTCCTCCTGACTTTTACATATAATGGTACCAGACGTAGCCTAAGGATTTAACGAGTTGTGTTTGAATCAGTACGGTTCTAGTTGCGAAAAGAGAAGTATTATGTATTAGATGCAAAATACTTAAAATTAAATCCTGTATCCGTACAAGAAGCTTTCTTTAAACTGGTCACGAATGCAGGATGAAGTTCACGACCGTCATAAGTAGTTAGTTATAATCCGGAGTGGACTGCGAGCCGACTCCGATAACTTCAGAACCGGATTTGAAAGGTAGGTTCGCCAAGAATTATCCGGAGTCGTCCGGAATCGGCTGGATCCGGTCGAGCTTGTCCGGAGTCGTCTGAAGCTGTTTGAAGTCGTCCGGATTAGGAGTCATCTGGAGTCGATGGAAATCGACTGGAGCTGGCCGAGGTCGGTCAGTGTCGGGGTCGACGACGGTCGGTGCAAGAATGCCATCACAAAGAAAGCTGTCGTCGCTAAGTGCTGTTCTTAGAAATAAAAGCATGTTTACGAAGAGCAGGCGCAAAGCAAAAGATGAAAAAACTAAACGAAACGAAATACCGAAATGCCGAAGATTCTGGTTCCGGCTGAACGACTCCGATTCCGGACGACTTCGAATCTGACTCCGGATGAGTCTGGACGACTCTGGCTGTGGATGACTCCGACTCCAAGTCCGACTTCGGACGACTCTGACTCCGGAAGACTCCGAATTCGTCTTTGGACGACTACGATTTTGTCCGTCGATTAGTGGTCCCGATTTCGACAGAATCGGAATAAGACTAACAATAACCGGAATCGGACTCGGAATTGTGGGTGCGCTCTAAAGATCACATCACTAGTCTAGAAGCGTGAATAAAAGCTCCCCCGCTTGTGCGCGCGCGGGTTGATTCTTGTCCCGTAATTATCGAGCTCAATTAATTGTTCCTAGACAAGAAGGGTACTTCTTAAGCGCGTACGTTTTGATTGAAGTCATCCTTCCACCCTCTCCATCCGTTCGGAAAACAAAGAGCGAGCAGTAAAAGCCAAATAATCTGTGTGCAGGGCTTGCAAACAAAGGAAAGAAGCCGTGTCTGCCTTGGTAAAAGAGGCCATCCACTCTTGTGGGGAAGAGGGCACATTATCGGTTTCTGCTAAAGACGTTCCTTGCCGCTGTCTTATCAGACGCTTTGTTTTGGGTGGCGTTACGAGTCCCACCGGCGTTCGCTTTCCCTCTCGGTGAAGGTATGAAGGCAGCACCTTCTAAGCGCCGTTTTCACCTCTTTTGTCAACGACGAAAACAATCGAACATAATGCTAGATCGGTGGAGGAAACGAGGGTTGGAAAGCACTTGCAGGAGGGCACGGCTACAACAAAAGAGCTTCGAGCAGATTGTGGAGCCATCATCCATCTTTGGGCTGTGGAGCAGCATCGGCGCACCCGGTGCTTTCTCGGGACGGCGGAGAAAGCGAAAGCTCACCCCAAATAATAAAACCGGCCAGAGATAACGTCAGCTCATTATCGGTTTAATTGGACGTGCTTGTGTGCGAATCAAGTTTTGTGGGTGACTGGCACTACTGGATAATGGCGGCTTGATCCCCCCACCCGTGCTCCATCCGCGGGACCCATCCACTTATCATGTCCTCTATCTATTATGGACCGTGTTTCGTTCCGTTGCGCTTATTTCCTCTTCGCTCGTCGCTTAGCGAAATAAAAGGAAAAGCTTTCGATGATGTTATTGGTGGTGCTGCTGTGTAATGTGGCATTAATCGTTGCACGTGCTATCTGCTTATTCATTCGCAATCGAATCGAGATTTGGTAACGCATTTAAGCCCGACGGTGTGTAAAGCGTTGAGCGCGTATGTAGAGCATAACGCAGCCGAGACGAGGTGTTGATGAATGCGCAAAAGGCGGCTATTCGAACACTCGTTCAAGCACTGGTTGGCTGACGAGGTCGGCCGGAGATTACGGTCGCTGGAGCGCTACATTTCACCGCTTGCTGTGGAGAATGGACATGGACATGGGGTACAAGATCGTGGCGCCTTGACCTTGAAAAACCGTGCGTTTTGTTTGACATTTCTGTTGATCGTGGCTCGTAGCAGATATTTAGTTTCAACAGTTCATGCATTATTGCAAGAGTCAGTGACGCCAACGTCACGGTAAGGTAAGCACAGTGCGTCAGTAAGTGTTGCGAAAGAATGTTAATTGAATCACGATCGAGCGCAAACGATCTTGAAACGGTCGCCGGCGAATCATTCTCAATTTCATCTCTTCATCAGTCTTCAATCCAACTAGGAAGTGACAAATTATTGCGTATCGATTTTGTACTTCCGAACCGGCATACGGTCGTTCTGCGGTCGTCTTTGTGTCTTGGGCCGACATGGGCAGACCACCTTGAACTTGGATGACATTCGGAAACGACGGTTTCCCAGACGACAAGACGAGTCAAATGCGTGTAGCGTTCATCAACCGATTGATTGTTTTCTGCAGTTTTTTTCTGCTACTTCTTCACTCCCTTGTACACGACCATTAAACTCTACTCGCTGGTGGTTCATCTGTTGCCAGTTGCGAATGACATCATTTGGCTTTGGTTTCGTTCGAAGCGCTTACTCCGGGGAAGCGTATCTTCGTGGACGCTGCGCGTCATTCGTATTGTTGCGAGTCTTTCTAATGGAAGGAATTCACCGGCAAGGACGGCACGGAAGGAGGTGAAGGTTGCGAACCTGACATTCGCGCACAGAGCGTTCTTGCCACAAAGCGCCGCGATTAGATGAGGTAACAATATATAACGACGACAGAGCGACACGACGACGACGAGAGCCGAGATATCAGAATTCCAGTCATCATAAAGAAGGACATTCTTTTTGTCCCAGGATATAGTAAAGCGTTGTCGTTCAAGTGAATGGGTCAAAGTGAACGATGGACGTTAATGTCGAACGTTGTCCTGCTGGTAACAAGCGGCGGCACCATGACGGTTATTGCGTATAACCGGGGCTTATTTATATATGGCGGGTCATTCGTTACTCAGGTGGTGTTCTGAACCTTGTGTTTGAATTCAGAATAGAGCTATCAGCGAGATAGAGCAGATTGTGGACGGTAACCAGTCCGGGGGATGGTGTGGTGGGGCTGTCGATGTTCTAATGGTGGGCTATTCGTTTTTCATGTACTCTGATGTATTCTGCTTTGCATTTAGACAGCATTGTTCGCCTGTGAGCTGGAGTCGTAACGCTGAAGCAAACCTAAATTCGTTACAGGATAGATGATGTTTCAAAACGATAATGGGATCTCTTCAACATCGCTCCAATCTGACGGACAGCATGACGTGTCCAAAATGTGTTCATCGAAAACTCATATATTCTAAATTAAAAATCTGATGAGCTGGTGGTGGGAAGAAGAATTTTAATATCTCCGCGCACCTTCAAGCATCATGTTACAGTGTGTCAAAACGGTGTACCGTAGAGCGTCGACATACATCTCTTCCCTCGCAAGCAGCTCGTAAGCACGCGAAATTAGTTCACTTTCGCTCGATCAACAGCAGCTTGCTGAAATGAGTTAGCCGCTTCCGTTGAGTGAAGGAGAGGCTTCCCATGGATGGAGTTCGCGCGAAAGTGGGCGCGCGATTAATAAAGCCTGTCCTTTGGTCATTCGACCAATGCCGGAATGGGCTAAAACGTGCGTACCGGTTCTGAGTGTTATTGATGACTGTTGGCCTGTTTCACGTTGTTATTTTATGCGGCGTAGTTTCCCTTGCTTTTGAGCTGGTAATGGAGACTTTATTACACGAGCTCACCAAGTTTCGACTCGTTGTGATTGACTCAAATATGGCTTTTAGTGTTATTTTTAGTTATGGTTTGGGATTTTCAGCCCAGGTATAAGAGCAAGGTAACATTTGAAACAAGTTTGTAACAGTTTCAACGCGATGAAGTTACATCGTACAAGTATATCATTTATTTAGACATTTGAATTAACTTATGTTTTATAGCGAATGCCACTGTCAATGAACAAAAGGAAAGACAGGGAATGTATTAAAGAGTTTAACGAATTCGAGGATTAGTCGAATTCAATGATTGATATCTTTCTTACAGGTACGTAATGAAATGATTTGCGATCTGTTCATTCGAAACTCACTGTTCATGCGTTTTCGTCCCGTTATCGTTCTCGAATCTAGCAGAGCAAAACCGTACCATCATCCCGTTCTGTAGTGTGGGTGTGTGATGAAGTAGAACAAATCAGTCAATCAATTAACTCTTCGCTCCATCCAGCACACTTTACTTCCGCACTAAATCTGCTCGTTTGCCCTATTTTCTCAGCGTATTTGTTCTGGCTCTCTGGAATTTCCGGAAGATGTACTTCACCTGGGAAGCGCGTGATTTCGCGTCGGCGGGTTCTATTTTCGGGTTCGGTACGAGTGCTCATGAAGGAACGGTGCATAATCCTGTTAGTACATCGAGCTAGTACTACCACAAGGCCGCCCGGTAAGCAGCATCGACGAGGACACACATCTGGGGTCCTGCCGGAGCTAGCAAAACGTTAGGGCGCGAAGAGGCGGATGTGTAAATGCTAGTGCGTAATGTAATTTCAATCCTGCCAGATTTTGTTGACTGTGGATACTACAAGCACGAGTAGAGTTCGCAATTGGCATGATACCGAGATGAGTACGTGCCAGTAGCGAAAATGCACGCTGCTAGGGAATTTAATTTACCTCTTGCTGCATGCTGGGGCGTTGCCATTGGTAAACGGGAACATAATGAAATGATATATACAGCAAATTTGGACTCTTTAGAATCTGTTTGCTGTCGGCTCTCGAGCGCTTGCCTGGGCTGGGCGCTAGGTTTGCAGGGCACAAACAGACCGCGTGAAAGGTTCGCGATGTCTGTTCAATTGTTACATTGGTTGGATGATCCGGAAACTGAAAAGACTGTTGCCTCGTTCAATTGCGTTAGATGACATGAATTAGGTTAAGTATACCCCGAAGCAGCAGGATGACCGAACGTAGATGCTTCTAAATTTATACCCCATTTGTAGCATAAAAAATTACTACTAATTATGCCTTTCTTTAAAGATTCTTTTACAACAAATCATCCAAATGTGTGTGAAAAAATTTTTCCTTACCAATTAATGCAAACGGTTCAGAGTCTTTTTTGTGTTAGTTTATACGTGTTCTAGAACGAGCTGTGATTGAAACGCTACCACCTTCCCTGCACGTTCATTTATTGAGCACCAAACACCGAACTTGTTCCCTGTTAACTTCATCGTGTATGTATTATGCTGCTTATCGAATTTTTATCTACACGTCTTATCCGTGCGTGTGTGACAGTGGCTTTGCATGCCTGCCACGCTACCCATACAAGCAGAAAAGCGGATGTAACGATTGTCTGCGACTGCGTACCGCTTATCGCGATGCATATCCTGTAATTGTGTCTGGTGGATTAAAATTTATGCATGCCTTCAGGCGGCCTCCCACGTGTGCGATCGCTTCCTCTTCGCGCGAGGGTTCGATTTTGTTGCATTTGACAGCGCTGCGAGTGAGAGAGATAAAGGGAGAGATAGAGAGCTAATTATGATGCACGTGAAGGGAGCGAAGCAGTCGGAAAGGCTGGTGGGCTGATGTCTTTCGCATGCTCGGTTTCGGGTGGTTTTGGTCGTACGCTGGAATTGTAAGTAGTTGAACACTGGTCGTTCAAGCTGGCGTGTAATTATTACCTTCCGGCCATCGAGTGTCCCCGATGAGGCTGCTGAACTAATATGCTACCGTACCACTCATACCTTGCGCCACAGATTTGTTACATTGTGTTTGTTTGTTCTTATATTTTCTTCACAGTACCAACCTTGGCATCCGGAGGAGCCGATTCGACGATCAACCCGTTCATTCGGTACTGGGAACCAGCCCGTTTCGACCGCGGTCTGCTAGATGTGGCCCACCAGCACCACGAGCAGCACCGAAGGCGCCGCCGGAGCATCAACTACGAGCATGGTTCCGCCGCGTACGGTCCAGCCAATGTGGTGCGGTTAAACTTTCGGGCTCATGATCGGTAAGTATAGGCAGAAATGAAGAGGGGTTTTTTTTTGTTATAATATTTTTGTGTGTATACATTTATAAAATATGTAAAAGCTTTTGTAATTATACTCCAAAAATTAAACATTCGAGGCACAATCGGGCTTTTACACCTTATGCAATTTGAGCCGAAATTTCAAAACCAGTGAGATAATGGAAACTTTTCACATGCGGATGCATTGCGGATTGCATACTTGTAGGCGGTTAGGGGTTCGGTGTTGTTCTGATGGCTAGTAGCTGCAGACCGAAGGCAACAGAGCATTGCAGCACCTTAATTAATACACAGTGAATCGAATATTTAAATGCACTTCATGTTTTCGTATAATAGTTTGCATTGGTTTGTAAATTCAACTACACAAAAAAGTTCCATCATTTAGCACACACTTAACCAAAAACAAAGACTATTTTGGGGCGAAACATTCCCCCTCGTTAATTGATAGCGACAACAAATGTACCCAATATTTTGTGTCCCTAGCTTCTTCTTTTCGGATGTCGACTGCAGCGTTTTTCAAACGAGCCAACTTCCGCTCGCAAGGTATGCCATCCGGCCCCGTGGCTCCACGAACGCTCCTCTGCTGCAGCACGGATCGAGCGTGCAGGTTCCGGTCGACCGTCGTCGTGTTGCAACCGACTGACAGGCAAACCACCGACCAACTGCACGAAACAAATTGTGCCATTAGTTTTCTTTCATTTGTATTAAAACAATTTCACATCCAATCCGGAGCGGCAACCGAACGACACTCGTGCCGCAGCCGCAAGCCGGGGGAGAAGAAGCCTCGTCCCAATCAGTTGCAACATTATTCACTCACTCGTTGAGCCGCACTGACCATTCGCTGCCTCACAGCCCCGTCAGCCCGGTTCGATGGCTTTCAGCCCCATGTCGACCGGAATGACCACGGCATGACCATGACGAAAAGTTTCCGGTTAGCGCCGATGTGCTATCGTCCTCGTCGTCGTCATCGTCGTTGTCGTTTGAAATTTTGGTCAACATCGACACAGTTGCATCGACAGGCGGAGGACATGGACAGCGGAAGCAAGATTCGCAATGCGACGATGAGGAGCAATACAGTTCAACCCCCGGTGTGTGCACACACTTGATAGGGAAGCTCCCTCCACACCGTGCATTTGGATGGGAGGCTGGCAGATGTTGCACTCGATGCTATTTACCGACTTCAGCCTCCTCTGCAGGCCTTCGTCCGCGCACGAAGCACGGGCAGCACTCGGAGAGTCATTTTCATTAAAGCCGCCCTGCATGCGAGTCGTCGTACCTTGCAGGGCGTAGCGTAGAACGCAAGAGTTGCTCCGTATCGGCGACCAGGGATGTTGTGTACATGTGTTATGTGTCATACACACACATACACACACATACACATAAGCAGTTGCTGGTCAAAGCACATTGTAGTTGCCAGTACTGATTAGCTGCCGGTTAGCAGCAAGAGATGGGTCCACCGGGCCACGATCGTTGTTGTGCCAACTACAGCGATGCGGAATGAATGTGTACAAAGTAGTGATACAGCGGAATGTTGGAGTGAGACTATGTTAGTATCTATTCGGGCAGCCCAAAAGGGCAAAGAAGAAGTTCAAACACTCTTTGCGAAGCGACAGGCACCACATCGTGTTTGGTTCTGTCTGTAGGCTAGGATTTGTTTAGTGTTTGTTGTGCGCCTCCAGAAATGGTGCTCATCTTCGGCGGCGGGGTGACACGGATTGGAACTTCCCTAGCTCTAGCACAAACACAATTGCTCCAACCACCAAACACGTACGTTTTGCAACCATCGAAGAACCCAACCGATCCTGTTCGGTGTGATTAATTTTGCACGACACCGGGTAATGTCTTCGTTACACGGGCGTGCTACATTGAGGCAAAGTTTTCACATTCTTTTATGGTTTTGTGTAGCCCTTGCGGGGGACGAGGGACCCACCAAAACCCGTTCCCGTTGTCGGAAGAAAGAGCAGTATCGGGCCTGCCAAAAACCGCCCTGGCAGCAGCTGGTCACCCCGATAAAGCCCACTTCTCCAATGCCTGTTTTACAGCTGGCGGGTGCGGTGATGTGCCGGAAAGTTTGATTTTTGGACCGAGCGAGGAAAGTTTTTCGGGGACATAAGTTTCCCGTGAGGCTTGCCCGGAGAAGGGCTAATGGGCAGGGAACCTCGGAGGAAGGTAGAAGGCCTGGCCTGAGGCTAGTGGCAAGTGGCTAACGCGTCGCGATTTTGGTAGTATGTGCGAGGCGAGAAACGGTTGGGAAAACTTTTCGCACCGTACTGCCAACACACTTGGTTGGTTGGGCAAGTTTGGTGTTTATTTTATACATCTTCTTTTCGCCTAGATGCTAGACCCGTGCCCGGAGTTTTCTCGCGCTGTGCGCGACAACACACTGACACAATTGCGGTGCGTTAAGGCCGGGGTACATTGCCCGTACTCGCTAGTGTAATTTAGATTTTCACTAGCGCATCTGGCGGCGGCTGGTGGAAGCTTTTTTTGGTCATCGAAGAAATGGTCATGCCGGATCTCAAAATTAGGTAGTTTTTCCAACGTTTTTTGTCATGAAAATAGATGCAATGCGTGCAGGACATGTGCATCTACTTTTTACAAAACTTGTTTCGTCGGAATAAATAAAGAAAATATGGAGAAATAACATATTTCCTGAAGCGGCTCCCAATTGTTTGGCAAAATGTTTCGGTCAGCCGCCGCCAGATGCGCTAGTAAAAATCGAAATTACACTTGCGAGTACGATCAATGTAGCCCGGCCTTTAGGGCTAGACCTGGATGTCCTACCGGAGCCCATTTTTCTTCCATAAAATGAAGCGACTTAAAATCCAACGAGCGAAGCGAACAGACTTTCCACGATGGTGGACCTTGTGATAGGCGGCAGAAGACGGAGGGTGGAGGGGGTTAATAAGTTATCACACGACGGCCGCTGTATCTGCTTGCTGGGCCAATGGTATTTACAGCAAACCGTCGGTACAGTTTGGCCGGTACAAGTTTCGATGTGAAAAGTTTCCACGTCACCGCAGCCGCAACAAGCCGCTATTGGGGGTGTTTGGGAGATTAGTGTCGGTAGTTTGTCTCTTGCGTTTCGCAGCAACTAAATGGTGCACTCAACCACTTACCTTTCCCTTTTCCCCCTTTTTCCAGCGAGTTCCGGTTGGTGCTGCGGGAGGACCCGCGGTCGGTGTTTTCCCGGGACGTCCAGATCGAGAACACCGAGGGCCCGCTGGACTACGATCTGTCGCGGATCTACACCGGCACGGTGGAAGGTAAGCATGCATCCATTGGCGGGCTTTCCGTTCTAATGGGTAGGACAGTAACTTTATGTTTCAAAATTAACGCACAACATTCATGCGATTTTCGGTAGTGGCAGTAAATCAAGTGTAAGGTTTCTTGAAAGTGGTTCTTCAAAAAAACAAAGAATTATTTAAAAAAAAATAACTTGCGACGATGTTTTGAGGCGAACATTGAATGGTATACATTACAAAAGCTTCTTGGTAATTCATCTGCGTTGGCGCGAAATTAGCTGCCTTGGTTGCTTTTGTGAAGCAAAACTGAGGTAAAATTTTCTGAAAAGTTGTAAGAGCTGAGTGAAAAGCTCTTTTGTGGGTGCCACATCCTTCGTCCTGTTACGCGTCCCTGCAGCTGACATTTCGCTGAGTAGAATATGTTAAACAGAATCGTACACACTTTTAACATGGAGCATAATAGAAACAGAAGGAAACGTTCGTAGAAAAAAAAAACAAATGTTCATATCACTATTTACAGCAGACAAATGAGCTCCTACCGATCCCTACGAGTATATGCACTTCCAGCCCGAAATGGCAGAAAACATTGCTCAAGCAGCAACACATAAGCAGCAAGCCTCACACACGCCACACCCATTGGGCAGGTTGGATTCACGCTCGTTGTGTGCGCGCACGGCGGCAACCATACTGTCGGAATCGTCGTGGGTCAAAAGCGTAGCGTACACATGCATAATGCATCCTTCACTTCCGGCAGCGTACACTAAATTGGCAGCAGAAAGCGCAAACAGCGTTTAATTTGGCACTGACTCTCTGATCCCCCTATTCGGTCCCCCATCCCCAAGCCTGCCTGTTGAGGGAGATTGGGGCAGCACCAAACCATGCTTGTGTTACTACAAACAAGACCGTTCGGCTGTGGACGTAGAAGAAAAAAAAGCGCGGTCAACATTGCAACCATATTCTCGTTTGGGGAATGTGAACATAAGACCAAGTGGATAGCAGCACAAAAAATGAGTACACATTCCGAGTGCTGCTTCACCCAAACCCACTGGTCCGCCAACCCGGAGCGGAAAATTCAGTAATTTTATTCATAATGAAAAATAAATGGCTTTTCAACAAGTTTCATTCCCATTCCTGCTGGATTACCTAGCTTGTGGTGTGCGTTTTTCTTTCCCCCACCAGCTGTATTTGAGTTTGTATTAGTGTGTATGTGTGTGTGTGTGTGAAACGATGCCATCATGATGCTGGGTGAGGGGGCTTTGCCTTAGTGCTAGGCGCGGAACCAGTTGAAGTGCCTTTAATGGAGTCTGCGTGTGTGTGTGCACGCCCGCGCTCGCCTGCCAAACGATGTAAAAAGCAACGACCATCGGAAGGTTTTTCGGCTTGGCTCTGGCGTCGGTTCCGCTGGTCAAATTCTGTGCGACACCATTTCACTCACACTGCCTATTGGGCGAGTTTAACAAAACACAAAAACAAAGAATTGGCGTTGTATGTATGCTTTCGCCTTTTTCTGCTGCTGCTGCCCCGCGATGGTTCGGAGCGGTTTGTACCGTTTTTGTAACGCTCCCGAGCTAGCACTTTTACAACGACCCCGGAGCATCCTACTGTTAAAAAAAACCGGTGTGTTTGCGTTGCGTCGCTTTGGCTGCTCATTGCAAATGCATAATAATTTTTGGCCCCTTTTTCCGATCTGCTAACTGAAGGCACTTTTGCCGGAACTTTTCCGGAACTGTTGCCCGTGCGGTGAGCCTTTTGTTGGTGTGCGGAGAGCGGTAAGGAGCGGGCACCGGGCAGGCAGCATTGAACGGTGGCAACAGGAAGGGGGAAGAGAAGGCTCGGGTTTCGGTTACGGATGCGACAAGAAATCTTTCCGGCGGTTTTGTCCCGTGCCGTCACTCGCTCCAGCCGGCCACTCCGGCCAAACAATCTCGTGCTGGAAAAACTAATTTCATTCAGTTGAGTTTGAAAGTAATTTGTCTGCTTGCTGCTTGGTACACCTCGCTCTGCCCACTCTGCACTGGTCTTACTGGTGGCAGCGCGCGTACGCAAAAACGGAGATTCATAGAGCAGCGCGCAACGACCGACGACGACGACGACGACTGCTACGAGGACAACGATGATGATGATCCGGCTTGGCAGGCGGTCGGTAGTGCCCATTATTAGTGCAATTGTCCTCTTCCCCGCTTGCAGTATGCACGCCCCGTAGTGCGCCGGAACGAAGCGATACGCTTGCAGAAGGATAATACTAGCATCCGCCACTTCAGTTCCGTCGTTAAGGCGCAACACTATTGTTTGCATCGCCACCGCTGGCGGCCCCTCCTGCTGGTTCGGGGGGTGGGAGGAAGTTGTTGTCGCTTTTTCAATGAGCAATGATGAACGAATTGTGTGTTGTACGGTCGGGCACTTTCCCCCGTTGCGCGAACACTCACATTCAAGCGGCGTACTCTCTCCGCCCTGGTGCGACAGAACCTGTGGTCTGTGGTGTGCTTGAATAGTGCCCCGGTGGAAGGGGAAGAAAATTTAACACTTTTCGCTGTCACTCTGGCACGGCAGGATGATTGCTGGTTTGATATGTAGTGAATGCGAGCTGGTCGTTTCAGTGTGGGGCGTTATTTTGCATACGATGCAATTAGTTTTAGTTGCTGGTCAAAATGCTACTTTGACTTAAATTGAAGTTTTAGATTGTTTATAGATATTGTGACAGTAATAGCCAATTATCTTCAAACTCACCATTTTCCACGTTCGTAATTTACTGCACTAGTCACTTAAATATAAAGCTCTTAAATGTTTAAATCTTAACATAGCTGTAAACATATTAAACATAATATTTAAGTAATGTCGTGTGAATTTCGTTTTAAGGAATACATTGTTCGCCCCATCTCGGCAATTTTCAATTGAATGTTGAATGTGCACAACGCATCGACTTTTAATTCAATTGGGACGAGTTTCCGAGTTGTAATTGTATTTTAGATTCTGAAGCTTCTAAATAGAAAAGGAAGATTCAATGTGCTTCGTTACAGTCACATAAACATGTGAACATAATGTCTTATGCATTTTTCATCAATTTTGCTCCAAATAACATTCAATTTAATTGTGGATATACATATGCACATGTTGGATGGATTTACTTCCGTCATACATATCTAGATATGAAGAACATTTTCTGTTTTTAATGCTTGTTTTTAATACGTGATTATAGCTTTGGTTCAGGAAATCAGAAGAATAATCCTCTTCCTTCCCTAAATAACTAGAGGTAATTGAATATACAAATCTAGAAACCAAGCTGGAACGTCTGCGTAAGGTTGATTTGAGAAGAAGGTATTTTATTTTTGCTTTGCAGTTACATTTGAAAGAAAGCCTTCATGTGAAACTCTTTGTTCAGTGTGTTGATTTTATTTCTGTTTTAGAAACAGTTCATAGTTACCTCATTGCTAGCTGTAATAAACCCCATGTCAATAGACCTCAATAACAATATTTTGAAAGCATTTGTTTCTGTTCTGAACTCTCATTCTGGATAAATTTTGTTTTAAATATTGTTTTTAATACCTGTAATGTTAGAGTTTGCATTACCTTTTAATACCAATGTTGTTTGTACAATGGGCTGATGAAAGCATCATATCCATTCAGATTACGTTAAACGTTATACCATCATAAGGCACCAGGCCAATAACTCGTGTGACTCGAAGACTTCACTTGATTGACAGGCGAACAGGACAGGAAGAGGGAACAAACGCGCAAACCTGCGGGAAAAAAACGCCTCAATCAGTCGCATCTCGTACTCCAGATTCAGTTCCAAATTTCTTCTGCCAACCGTCCCTCACAAATCCACACAATCCACACACTGCTCGCAAACATCTTCTAATCGTGACAGTTTTGCGAACCTGATTCTGGCATCCTGCGCCGCTGCCATTGTCGTACGCGCGTGCACACTCTCGAATTGTACTCGGATATTTCCCATGCGGCCCAAGCACACCACCACGATTGAACGATAAAAGCAGCCTTCGATATCATCATTATCGCCCGGGAACGGCCCGGGCTGCTTTGCGCGCAACATTTCCGTATGATCGGCGCACATACGACCCGAGGGGTTTTTGGCAGATTCGTGCCGAGTGTCCTTTAGTGCTTTCATCCGACTGTGTCGAATCGAGCCACTTGGCATTCTCACGCTTTGCGCGCTTTTTTGTTGTTGTTGTCGTTGTTGCTCCCGTCTCGGGTGTTCGAGGTGTTCCCTATCGCTCCTTTTTCGAACGAACTTTGCCTTCACACCGTACATTGCGATCGAATGTGCCTGATTGCAGCTTCCGTGAAGGGTAATCGATAAATATTAATTCGATTTGATTTCATTAGGATGATGCGCAGCATCATATTCTCGTTGGCGCGCGTGTGTATGTGTGTGGCACACACGGCGAGGCATTCGTGCTCTTACGGCTGCAAATGCCCCTTTTTTATCCCAGCGGAATTGGTAGTGTTGCAAGTATGTTTGCTTCTTTTCGCCTTGACGGTAATGGTAGCGGCAACTAATAAACAGCCACATGTGCCTCGTTGTTTTTGGCGAGCCCTGGGGGAGGAAGCTTTTCACAAGCTAAATATCTTACCGAGGGAAACGGTTCACTTTCTACCTAGCTTATCAGGGGATGCTGTCCCGGTTGCGCGTATAATGCTTGCCGAACGTTTTCCAGAACGCGCAAAGGGTCCACACCATTATATTGTAATGGTGGCTTCTCTGTGTGTGTGTGTGTTAGACACTTTGGAGCTAACGTGGCGTGAAAATGCTTCAAGTTTTACGTTGATTTATTGTATCGATTCTCCATATTAATCGTCCCGATTGTGCTGTAACCTTTCGCAAGGAAGCGGATGAAGTGTGTAATAAGAATCCTCCCCCTGTCTCCATTCTCACACCATTTCGATCCACACTCCGGCGAGTGAATAATCATAAGTTATGTGTACGGTCTATTCCGAGCCTTTGGTCTTCGTTTGTGTGTGCGGAATCGGGATCGTTGCAGGTGTGCCAAATGATACCTTAAACATCCGACTCACTTAGTTAAGCACCGTTGTGGTGATTGGGGGGAAAAGTGTTTTAACACGGCAAAAAGATAAGGCAAATCATGGAGTTAGCTAAGTTATGTGTTTGAGTGCGGGGATTGAATATAAAATTTCATGGTTATGGTATTCAGCGCCGCCGTATGCGTCCCTGTTCGTTATTTTGTTGGTTTTCAGAGATTTCACCCAACCGTTGTAGTGTTTTGAGGGGTGAAACAGTTTGTTTTGATTGATTAGCGATACAGTAGGGATGGTGTATTGTTTTAAAACTAATTTCCATTTATTTGTTCGTGTATGTTTTGTTTTGTGTGATCATGAATGAATGAATGAAAAAAACGGGACACACAGTAAAAAAGCGAGACTTCAGGTTTGTGAAGAAAACAATACAGCATTTTCCAAGCCAATTCGTTATAGTAAACTAGTGATCGCTTTTCGTTAAGTTTTATTAAGTTTTTATTATAGCGTCGTAAACCCTCAATTTAACGCTGCCAATTCTATTACGGCCTTGTAAAGACTGAAACTGTCATTGTCAAGTTTGAATGTGGCTGTCAAATGTGAGGCTCCGATGGGCTGGTCCCGTGGTACAGTCGTCAACTTGCACGACTTAACGATATGTCCGTCATGGGTTCAAACTTCATATGGGATAGTTCGTGGCATTTTTCTTTAGTTTTCAAAGAATGTTGGTGCATTCGTTTGGTCGTAGCTGAAATTTGTTGATTTTGTTTCATGTTTGTTCCTTGATTGAATGGAGAAAATACACACTTTATGCTGCTAATGTTTATAATAAAGATTTTATAAACGGAACAGCATTACCACAGCATAATTGGCATCAATAAATCGGAATAATGCATTCGCATCCTTGCTCGCCAGGACACCACCATTGCTTGAAGCACCATGGACCATTCATCCTCCCGCTCCATGCTTCAATCGATTATGTATTTCTCTCCTCCCCTCTATCAATCCCATCGACAATGGGGAGCACGCGGAGGTGCGAAAACAAATAAACGAACGGTTCGATACGATCTGGTCCTCCCCCCGATCCAAAACGAGTGCCGATAATGAACGATTCTGATGAGAGTGGTGAGGTCTTTTCTGCTCGAATGGCCACCAATCCAATTATGAATCGTTTGTTGACCTACCCCTGCTGTCCCTGTTCACCGACATCCCCGTTGCGTCATCCCGTTGCCAGCCCTGCCAGCTTATTGCTGACTTGCCATATTTGGATAGTGATTTTTGGCTGAATCAAGGCACGGTCGCACACCTTCGAGTTTTCTTATCCTTGTTTGCTCAGGGATTCGTGGCCGCTCAGGGAGAATGGAAGCAGCAGCAGCACCATCGCCAGGGGGATACGTTTTGCGTACGAGGTGATAACGTATGTAGTTTGGTGTGAAGGCACCAGGGGGGAGGGGGAGCGGGATATAGAACGGCACGTTCCACATTGTCAGAGTCCGGAGATTGGTTTTGGAAGGGCATGAGGGTGATTCGGCGGATGACGACGGTTGAGGGTGCAGAAAAATATTACACTGATAAGAACTGGCGGCTGGTGGTAGCGAGGGAAGGGACATTGATTATTGAGCGTTCGGCGAGATGCTATTATTTGTACTTCCCTCTTCCCCACCCGGAAGCCGGCAGGGTTGGTAGCATAAATTTCCAAATTGCTACCTTTTTTGTGTCGATGTGTATGTATATGCCGCTGTAGGGAAAAGCAGCTAAAAGCAGGGCTGGGAATTTACCTACACAATGCTGCAACAATAAGCCAATTATGTTGCTTTGCCCGAAAATTATCACTCTCGCTCCCGCCCACCCAGCAAACGGTTCGAAATTGGAGGATTATTTGTCGAAATATCGGTGTCGGGTTGGCATGCCCCCGTGTGCTTGCCTGCCAGGTAGAAGGCGCACCTGTAGAGTACGTGCTGTAATAAGGTGAACATACAGCCGACATACCATTACCATCGAGCACACACAGGCACACACATACTGCCGTTCGATGGGACAATAATTTATTGATCTAATTAGCATAATTGGAAATGCTGATAATAATCACAGTTATTCCAAAGCCACAATTCGGTACTGTCATCTAATGAGCAGGGAGTAGGGTGGTAGGGCGAGCAGGGCTCATGTTCATGGGACCGTTATTCATTGGGCGCTTTTCGAACTAATCCCTTGCCCGCTTGGAACCGCTTGGGCCAAGGGGACTGGCTGCCTTCCTTTACATGAATACCACCGCCGCACGCAAGGATTACGCATCGACGCGTCCGTTTAACGTTTCCGGCTGAGCATGTACAGAGGCTATTGAAGGTAGAGGTGAGCTCTGGGGGCGGGAACGGCAAGCAGTGTATAAATATATGGACCCTAATTGAATAGCACTCGGGCTAATCCGTGATTGCCGTACCCTGATTGAAGCGGAACGAACGTAAACTTTGGGCCGTCAAATCTGATACACCACCCCGCAATCGGCTGGGTGCTGCCACCAGGGAAGGCCGAAGAGGTGTTCATTAGAAAGAGCGCCTTTGTGTTGTGGTTACCTCAACTGTTGTTCATTTAATTTTAACCACAAACTTACCGACCCTTTTGTGTTGATGTTTGGTTGCTGTAAAAGTATGCAACAAAGGCACCGGCCATTTATGAATGATGAGCTAGTAGTTCGATTCACACGCGTGGGTTTAAATTATGCAATAATACAGTATATTTTTCTAATCGATAAAATACTAGGTCATTTGGTGGGTCAGAGTTTAAACTATCGAGCAGTTGACGGGGGAGCAGTTGGGCAGCCATTTGGGCTTTTGTTAAAACACACCTACATTTGCACTCCTGTTTTGCCTACCGCGTGTCTTTGTGCGTGTCGCTATTTTATTGTCCTTTTTTTGTCGTTGCCATCGGTCCTCCTGTGTTGGTCTTTGGCAACCGAGGTAAAAAAAGGGGCACGAAAAGTGGGTGACGGTGTTGTACACACTCACGACCACCGACACGAAGCCTAATTAAAACACATAAATTATCCCAACGAAATGAAACCGGACGCACCGCGACGCTCGGCGTTGACGCCGCGAACGGTCGCCTGACTTTTCTCGCCTCGTCTTAGTTGTGTGTGTGTGTGTGTTTTTTTTTCTTTCGCTCTGACGGAAAACTGCACTATACAACCCTTCACAAGAGCAAGCGGCAGTAAGTTGCTTTTTGTTTGTTACGTTACGTGTAACAACGCCAAGCTCACCGAAAGCGCACCGGAATGTTGCTCGCCGACGTGCCTTCGCGAGTATATCCTTTTCATTGCTGTCATGCCATCCCGACGTAAATAAGAATGCTTCCTTTGTTGTGTATGTTTGTGTGTGTGTGTGTTATGTGTGTCTGGGACTGTGTGTAAAGGTGTTGATGTTTTTTTGTTGTGGTGTTTTTGTGCGGTGGGTGTCTTTCTGTTTATAATTTTCAACCAAACTCCCACAGACTGGGGAACGCTTGGAGATTCGTCTATATGCTGGAGAGGGTGGTTTCGCGGGGTTTGATGTGCTTCCGGCAAAATCTATGACCTTGTTCGCTTTGTCGGAGTCCGCGAACCGAAAGAAGCCATTATATAGTGCAAGTAATCCGAATCCCCGTAGCTTGGGTGGTTTCTTAACGTTCTCGTTGGTTTTTGTTCTGACGGACCTGTTGGAGAATGAATGAACGATGGGAGATGAGCCATTTAGCTGCATGATAGCGAAAAGCGGCGAGAACAAAATTGCACTAAAAGCATGAACTGCAGACATGGTACGCGATTACAAATGCTCCAAGCATAGGAAGGTCAAAGTTCAATCAATCTACTGGGAAATTTTGCAATTGCTATGCATCTAGTAAATTTGTAATAAGGGAAACGAGGGAGATCTTTAAATAGTTGCTGGTTGTAAATGTAAATAATCTTCAATACGATGCCTGACTCTTATTAATTGACAAATAATTACAATATGAATTATCAACACCAGTCCAATGTTTGACAACTCTCCACAACGTTAGCGTTGACAGGGTTTTGTTTTGCAAAGGTATGGTATATATTTATCTCTTAATTTTGCGTCTTTTCATTCACATTCTTATGAAGGTTTCATCTACTGTTCATCTATAGCTTGTTTCAACTTTGTCCGAACGAATGTCAGTCACGCGCGAATGAAATGCGCGAGCAAATGTCAAAATTAAAATTTATATTGTCACCCTATTGTAATGACACGCAGCCGATGTGATACAGCTGCCAGAAAGTGTGATAAAAAGTATTTTTAATTAAAAACTATATGCTTGTAACGAACAGTAGCTTTGTTACGGATTTGTTCCGTCGAAATTCCGTTAATAATATGTTCGTTGCATTCTTTGAACAAAACCTTCGCTATCAAAAATGTTCCACCCTACCTCAAAGCACTTGCACCAACTAACAAACTTCCCATGGTCTGGGCAGAGCTGCTTTGGTGGGGAAGCACCATGATTATATTACATTAAAAAATCTTGTAAAGAAATATGCTCTCCATCCCTCGGATCAGTTGTGATTAGTTTGGGGGTAACTTCTGTTTTTATTAAATTTACCACCGAGAATCTAGATGAGCAAAGAAATCAGCAACAGCAGCAGCAGCAGCAGCAATGTCCGCTACGAACAGTTTATAAGTTTAATATTTCTTCACCTGTCTTCCTGCCGCTTGCTGCTGTGCTGCCCGGCGCATCAGTAGTGGTTGAAAGTAAACAAAAGTTTTTCCTCCTCCCAGCCCCGTTTCGCACCATTCGCCATCGTTTCATTCCGTCCTCACCCGTGGGAATGGTTTATGATAAGTTCAAAGTTGCTAATTTGCTTAGGAACATAAGTTAAGCGCCGCATTCTCAACGCTGACATTGAGGTTCAGCTTGCTTCTTGCACTCGGTGTTTTTTTGTTATAGCCGTTTAACCATCCTTCATTCTCGTTGTTTTTTTTTTCTCTCAAGCTAGAACACACCAGGGACCAATTGCTCTCGGACAGCTCCGCTTCATTGCAAAAGATTATGTCTGCAGAGTGTCCGAAAGATTGAAGTACACAGTGGAGAAGGGCAAAAAAGCAGAAGAAAAAGCCCAGTCTCAGCAAAAACTCAGACGGGCCTTCGTTTCGCACTCGTTTCCGTTGCCTGCTCCCAAAAAATAATAAAAAAAAGGACTGGAATGTTGGTAGCCTCCCGGTGGCTCTCTTTTTCCTTTTGCTCTCCCTCTTTTCATGCTCTGTCCGGAAGTGACCCACGACGGGTGTCCGGTAGGGGCCCCGGAAATGTTTCATTCTTTTAATTTAAATTTAGTTATCACTAATTACCATCTTGCCCTTCATCCGGATGCCAGATTCCGGACCACCCCCCCCCCCCACCGGCAGCAAGTACCTTTCTCTACGCCTCTCTCTCTCTCTCTCTCTCTCTCTGCGTCCCGGTACCGTGCGAGCCGGGTCGAGCCGCAGATAAGTTGTAATTAAGTAGTTTTTTATTCATTCGCTGCGAGCCCTTGATCCTTGGCGTGCTGTGTTCAGGGTAGTGATGGTCCGGCAAGCACGATTTTTTTTTCTTGCGTTTGCACTCCGGGTGGGTCGCTGGAAATTGTGTATGTGTGTGAGTGGTTTTTTTTATGTTCCATACGTTATATTCTGATTTTTTGTATCATTTTAGCCACTGTTTTTGTTCATTCATTTTGGTAAGTTTTCCTTTTTTTTTGCTGAACGTGTACTTCGAGTGTACTTTTTTACACATTGCCACTGGCAACGGGGCCGAGTGAGGGTGCATGAGAGTACAAAATTGTTGGCGGTCGGGGTTTTATCACAAACGAGCGCCAATTAGCACACGCAGAAAACTGAACCATTGGCAAACGGTCCTGCGGTGGCGGCCAATCGATGATGATATTTATTTAACGTCGTTGTTTTTCAGCTTGGGGTTTTGTTTCCCATCGATGGGCAATTTGATTCGGGTTTTCAATCGAAATGTATCACACACACGCACGCACGCACTTGTGCGAGTGAGCTCGAGTGACCGAATTGAGTTTACCGATAACCTGCGGCCGGGCTAAAATAGTATCGCCACTAAAAAGGCGAAGCGGAAAAAACACCATGGCTCCGTTCGGTCACTTTAACCACATTCAATTGTGTGCGTGGATTGTGGAGCATGCATGGGAAAAGCCCCGGGGACATTCGGTTCCCTCAACCCGGATGTGTTTGTTTCGGTGAAGTGTTTATCCCAGCACCGAATGTTCATGGCTTTTACGCATGAGATTGCGCGAATAATTCATGTACCCACCCAGTGGGCTGAAGGCCACATTTTCCCCGCCAGCATACACGCTGTGATCATTTGCATACATTTGCAGCGAGCAAGAAAAAGCTCTCGGCTTTGCAATTGTGTGTGTGTGTGTGTGTGTGTGTGTGTGTGTGAGCGTTATTTTCAGGGACGCGGGAAATGTGCCAAAAGAGAAGTGCAGTCGCGTTCGATGTGATGTAATTTATTGTGTTAAATAAAAGTGACAAAAACTTTTCTCAATATTTCTGTCGATTGAAAAATGTCCATCTTTCAAGGGCACTACTTGCGGAAAAAGGGTCCGACCTTGGAACAGGGTTGATGATGCTGCTGTACTGCTGGCGCCACTCGGTTTGGATTCTGGCCAACCACCCGTTCGTTCGGTCACATCCGTGATAGTGTCTCGAGCCCCGCAAGTGCAAATCGCAAAATCGGACAGCACGTCAAGCAGCACACCACAGCCACACCAGTACGATATGTTTGTTCCGTTGTCACATCGGCAAAATCTGTGCCGTGTGCGGCACTGGAATGGAACGGAAAACTATTTCCCCATTTGCGTCACTTCCTGGCCCGTCACGTGACGATCGTGCAGCACACGGTACAGCTTCCTATCGGTGCTGGCTGCGAGTAGAGATTCGTGTTTTCCGAATCTCCCGAGCGGATGTAAACGGTCACCGAATCTTTTCCCTCGGCAAGCAACCCCCTGCCGAGTGCGCGTTGGGAAAGGACCGGAACCGTCCTTGGAGCCGATCCTCCTGGGCGGATGTATGATATGTATACACCGTCCGTCCGATAAAGTAGCAGCAGTAGTAGTGGTTTTTTGTTGTTGTTATTGTGTAATGTGTCTTTTCTGCTGAGTGTTTCACGCCCCTCCTTCCTCCCATCGCAGCGGGGTAGCGGGGGAAAAACATTGAGCGGAAAGGCATGTAATGCCCGAAGCATTACAGCCTTCTCGGCAACACGGTATAATGTTATGCGGGAAGAAGGCAACAATCCCGTTCTCCCAGCGCACACCTATCCGAGAACCGGCTGTGTGTGTGTGTGTGTTTTTGTCGCCCAGAGAGAGTGAGAACGAAACGTTGAAGCGGACAGAAAGATAAATACAACTCGCGCCCGAACGTGAATACCAGTCCGGCATTATCAGGCCGATGGAAAAAAAGGCGCCACAAAAGGAGGTCCACGGGCCGTAGTCCGGAAATGGAACGGCAAAAACCATCCGGCATGGCAGCACCAACAGCGCCATGTGTGGCCGTTCTCGTCGCCCGGAACCAAGGAAGACACCATGCCAGGTGTGTGTGTGTGTGTGTGAAGCATTAGGTGGCATAGTATATGTGCATAAATTTGGACACCAACCCGGCAGCAGGCTAAGCGCGCGCGCGGGAGAGCGAAAGCGATGGACAAAAAAGCATGTTTTAGTATCCCTAGGCTCCCTCCTGCTAGTATGTAGCGCGCGGAGTTCGTTGGATTGTAGCGAGGGCCCCAAATTTATCGCTTAGCTTGGTTTGCGTTCGCATGAAATGGTGAAATATGGCGCGCTGTCTCGCACATCACGCAAAGTGCGGCCAGCCTTGGCCAAAGCCGTCCAAGACGAAATCGTCCGCTTCGCTTAAGTACTCGAAGCACTCGATTGTATGCAGTCATGCTGGCCCGTCGTAGTGCTGGTCAGTTAGCGAGCTGCCACATGCTTTGCCGCACGGCCGGGGCTATGCTCCGCCCGCAGTCCGGTTCGTGCATCCCCCCTAAGCAATGGTGGGGGTACGATTCGTATCACTATTCCGTCGCGCTCGGCCGACCGCCGACGAGCCTCGTTGGTTTCTTTTTTGCTCTCCCGGGTGTACTGTACGTCCCCATAAACAGCATATCCGTTTTTCACTTTCCGCGCTTTCGGCACTCATAAATAATGCATCAAGTGGTTTTTATTCCCAACTACCGTCGGCGGCGGCGGCGGCTTGGTAACTTTCTCGCAATCCTTTCCTTCGAGTCCTTGCCGCTCCTCGCCGGACTGTGCTCCGGTTCACCGGCGGGACTTGCGCTGGGTGGTAATTTGTATTTTTAGCGCAAAAATGTGGCAATGAAGGTAAGTTTTACTTTTTTTTTTTTTGCTGGTTTTGCTCACTGCCGGAACGAAACGATCCATTGCACCACAGGTGGTTTTGTGCTCGAACGCGATAATGGGCCGGATTTTGTTTATTGTCTCCAATCGTTGACACTATTATTAGAAGGCGATAGTGGACGGACATCATAAAGCATTGCCTAATAGAATGGAGCCTTTTCTTTCGACCTTAGTGGACAATCGGCGTGTGTGTGATCGCGCTGTGATTGTGATAAGCGAGGAAAATAGACTACTTTTATTTATAACTCCCCATAATCGTCCCCCACACGGGCAGCGAACCAAAAAAAAAGCCACGAAGCAATAGCGCCCATCGTCGTTTGATGAAAGTGCCCGCCGGTTGTTTAATTTGATCACTTAATAATCATTTCCAAAGTTGCTCGTTACCGAGGGAGAGCTGGAAAACAAACTTTACCGGCTCCGGATGGTCCGCACACTAACGTTTCCCATAAGCGTTCTCAATCATACGCCCGATTGGTGGTTGCTTTCTCGCTTTTCCACCACACGGCACAGCTCGGCCAAAGGGCGTCCGTTTCTTAGAATTCCTATCACGACTAGGGCGCCGGGAGGGCAAATAAAAATCCATGATAATTGATCAGTTATGTTGGCAGCGCTGACCACCGTCACGTGGCGGAATGTGTCCGACTCTCCGTTCGACCATCGCGCGCGGTACGTGTAATCATTAATAATTTGTTTTTCTTTCCTTTTTTTGTTGTTGGTTGCTTCACTTTGGTTTCCGTCACTTCGCCTTATCGCAAAGGACGAAAAGTTTGCTTTTGTGCATCGATTTCATAATTTGTTCGCACCACCGCACTGCGCTGCGTTGGTTTGTCGGCTTTTTTTTTTTGTATCGATCAAGGGTCAAACCGGGAGAAAGATAGAGAGCCGGACGGACACCGCCTGGACTTTGAAGCCGTGCCACGTTCGGGCGTCAAACTGGGCGGCAAAAGTATAAATGAAGCGATTTGTATTACACCTACCACAGGCAAAAGAAGCAGCAAGAAGCAGCAAAAAAAAAACATCCCATCGAAATGGAACGAACCATCGTTTGGTTTCATTTTTGTTTTCTTTTTTTTTGCGTGGCTGCCAATGTTGAACCATGCGCGCGTGAATTGGCTCGTTAATTTTGACAGGATGTTTATGATCCATTTTGGTCGATTTAGTCCATCCTCGGGCCCGAGGTGTGGTCTGTGTGGTGGCGGATAATTGTTGCCGGTAGGGCTTTTTTCATTCCTCCTATGATCCTCGGTTGCCGCCGCGCGGTGTTGTTGTTTGATGGTCATGTAGCGCTTGGCTTAACGGAATTTAGCACCGCATGTCCAGTAAATCAACGTGTTGTGTCGGACGTTTTTATCGCGTTCTAGAGAGCAAGGGGTCGGCATTTGAGTGGATGTGTGTGTAATGCAATTAAGTGAAATGAGGATAATCAATGAAATCGGATGGTTCCGCTCGGTTAACCGCTGACTGCGTCGAGTCGATCGTATGGTGAAAAATAATCATGCCACAATATTTAAATTAATTGACCACCGCATTTCGTTTTCACAAGATGTTTGATGACACGGTAGTTGACACGATTTAAACTTTTCAATTATTCATATGTTTTATTGTGCCAATGCATTGGTGTAAATTGTTTAGCTCGGATCGAGAACAGCGTTGTGCCATATCTACGCTATAAGGCCAATCTATTTTTATTGTATTTTCTAGCTTAATTCGATTCTATTATATAAATACTTTCTTAACTAGTTTCAACTTGACATCTCGATTACTGGCACATATTGGGGATTCAGAAGTGGGGTGCGTTATTGGCTATTCTCGTAAGAGGCGTCCCTTAGCTTATATCTAAAACCTTGACAACCATTATTCACAGGAATCTTATCTTTGATGACCACTACAAATATGTGATAGACAAGGCGAATTGAATGCTTGATTTCGTAATAAGGAACAGTTTAGACTTAGAGATACGGTAGAGACTCAATGTGCCTTATAAGCAGTCTGCGCCTCGTTAGTTCGCTCAATCTTGGAGTTGAACTCCGTAACCTGGACGCCCCGCTCTGGAGTTTAGACAGGTACACTTGAGTCGATACAGTGCAGGTTCACCACACTAGCTATTCGTAGTCTGCCGTGGTTTGGCCTTTCTAAAGATTTAAGTTGCTGCGACCTATGCTCTTTGCATGCTGTCTCTACAGATAGATCTTTTCAATCAAATCTTTCAAGTCATCCACAGTTTCATTCTTGGAATAAACCTGCACAGCTGTGTATACCGTTTCAATAGCTTAATTTGAACAATTTGCAACGTTTTATAGAGCGTAAGACTAGAAGGGTTGTAAGAATTATCGCTAGCAAAGCTCGAAAACTGCATAACTCATTATACCAGAAACAAAATCCTCAGTTACTTTGTTGGCACATCAAATAAACAAAACATACAAAACATAGAAAGGAGATTTATTTTTTGTAGTGCATTTGTATTTACTTTAAATCAACAAAACCCCGCCAAATAAACCCTTCCACTCATTGGACCGTGCAATGAGCACTGCTAATTGGATCAGTGAATTAAACCTTAGCCCCTATTCTGCTCGAGTGCACTTGTCGCGAGCACTTCATTTGTCCGACGGGAAATATATTTTTTTTGTTAAAACCCTCCTCGCCAAAGCGAAAGGGCAGCACTGCTGCAGACATTGCCAGTACCGTTGACCAATTTGGCACCCAACCCAGGCAGCGCACGGGATGGAATTATCCGCCTCGCCAACTGACTGTCGACCCCTTGAGACACTCATCCGGCGGGACACGTTTCGCTGACTCGAACCTTTTCCTTGCTGCTCCGGGAAAGCATTCCCGCCGCTGGACACACGCCACTGTTACGCCACCGATTATCCCATTCGGAGCCGGTGCGTCTGTTTCGGTCGCTTGTCATACGCCTGTAGTGCCTAGTTCGTTTTCTCCCCCGTGCCTAGTTGCCTTAATCACACAGCCCAAATGTTGAACCCTTTTTTCTACCTCCCAAACGGTGGTTTGGGCGCTTTGGGATGGCGTTGCGGCGGATGGGTTTCCGTGGTCGCGTGATGAGTTCGCCGCTATTCCACTTCCACCGCGGGCTTCCAAAAAGGGCAAAGGGCTCCGGTTTGGGAAAGTTGGAAGCGAGCGCCTCCCGTTTCCCTCAACCCTTCCCAAAGTCCGTAGCCCTTCGTGAAGTTTAGCACAAATCTGAATGTTCGCGGAAACTTTCAACGAAGCGTAAAACTGGCAGATTTAAATCGAGACCGATGACAATGATGGAGGAGCAAAACGACAGCAACAAAAAAGAGCCCAGCACGGAGAAACGTATCGCTAGGGCTCCTGCGGTCACCGAGCCGTCCACAAACTCCGGAAAAGATCCACTTGTCCGCCTCGTCGTCGGGGAGCGAATCCGTAAAGGGGATTAATTTGATGATTTTTTCCGCTTGATCGATTTCGGTTTTACCAACCCCAGCTGGGGCGGAATGGAAAATGCTGATCCTATTCCAACATGGTAAATTTGGTGTGGTGAGGGTCTGTGGGAAGGGACGGTGGGGGAGAAAGGATGACTTTACAGGGATTTGGAGTCGCTGTGTGAATTTGTGTGCGGTGTGCGTGCGTTTTTGCCTTGCCTGCATCGGACGGCACTTTGGGGGAGAAAGGTTGCACAAAGCTTAGTAAAGAAAATATTTTCCTTCTCGGCTGTCCATGTTTTTGGGAGAGCCTCATCATCATTTCCCCCTTCTGTACCCTATCCCTTTGCAGCTTCCCATTTCCAACAAATTGTGGGATAAATTTGTTAGTGCGTGCTCTCGAGATGATGGAAGGAGGTGCGCACCTGCCTGGAATCGTTGATGAACGGATTGCTGATTGACACAGATGGTTCTCATTTCCTTGGGTGTGTGAGTCTGTTCGGGAGTATGGCTTCTCATCCTATGAGGTGGTCTTGTGATTGATGTCTTCCCTTCTCCTCCTCCCTACCGATCACCCTGTGCAGTGGAAATCCACCATTATTCCGGGCAGGGACCTTAATGGTTTTCGAGAGAAAGTTTCAAAAATTTGCTTCAAAAAAAAAACAAAAAGAAAACAACCCTTCGCTCGGTCATGAGAACGGTAGCTGCTGCCCTGAACGATGCGGCTACTGGAGCTTTTGTTTTTCTTTAATAAAAGTTACCCTGGCTGTCATAATGGCTCGGTCGCAGCAGCATCGTTGCAGTTAACATGCCGAACGTAGCTCCCTGTTCACGCTGCTGTTGTAGCGATACTTCCCCGTTCGATGATGATGGATAGTTTTCAGCAATATTGGATCGTTGGTGTATTTTGGTGTATCGGTCTTCATGTGCTCGTCGTGCGTATCAGCTTCAACTTCCTATTTCTTCCTTTTTGCATGGTATATCGAGGAGCTTCAGGCAAACCCACGATCGCGCGAATCCGTGCTAGCCCCATCAGTCAGTCAAGGTGTCGAAAGTGCCAGCTGAGCTATCTCCAGTTTTAGTCGAGATTTTTTACAAGAACAAACACACGTACATGTAAGCGAAGGCGATGCGTGGCACAACGTCGGTAGATAGTGAGATAGTAGATCGATGTTTCGTGTCCAAGATTGGAAAATTCCACGAATTCTCAGCGCTATTTGGGTAACATTCCATTCCCTTTCCACGTAGCGTGCTAGTGCCACGTACATGTTCTTCTAGCTGGTCAAAAGCAGAGTTGTGAAAATTTCTCCACTTCCATCTGTGCTACGTTTAATCGGCAGCTTAACGTACGAAACGAGAGAAAACGAGCGAAGACAACGCAATCCTCAAACAACCACCACCTGCAAGCATCTGTTCATGTGCAAGCGCATCCTAGACGTGTTGCGTCAGCAGGCCGACATTGCAGATGCATGGTCCGGATTCTTGAAACAAAACCGGACCTAGTCTCACGATATCCCATTCAGCAGTAGTGGTAGTAGAAACGGCAACCAAAAACAAAAAAGAATAGGCAAGCAATAGTAATGCAGATTTTTGGAATGCATTGTTGCCCTTTCTGCCAAACCTCTGTCTGCCACACTGTCCGGCAGTGGCTGGTCACGGGACGACTGATCCCATCGTTCTGGTTCAACTCCAACAAAACCAACGCTCAAGGGTTAAAAGTTTGACCAGCTTTTCCCTGGCTGCAACTTTCTGGCACTCTCCTCTCCGCTCCATCGGTAGCGTTTGGCATTCTTGGGCTTGTGGTTCGGTTCCACCACAGAGCATTACAGTAGCGGAACGACACAGGCGTGTGTGTGTATGAAAGAGAGGGCAGGATATGTGTAGGATATGTGTCGGTCATCGGTATAAATCTGCACCGTTTTCTCGGGGAAGAATTCCAAACGCATCGGGAGCTCTGCATAGCGGCATTCTTTTTTTTTGTGTGTGTGCCGAATCGTTGCCGTTCCTACTCCTCGAGGTGACTCATGCATACATGCAGCGTTGCAACATGCTCTTCTGCTGCAGTTCTGCTGTAGGAGAACCGGGAGCCAAATGATCATGCTGGACAAAATGGTCACCTGCATTATAAGCAAATGTACAATTTCATTGAAAGATGAAGCTGTTGAAAAATAATTAAATTTGATGTTTGATGCACACTACGACCGTTTAATATCCTTGATTTCGTATTATATTAGTAATAAATTTGGACATACAATAACTAGTGCTCAGCATATGCTTCCTAGAGAATTGAGCAAATAGTTAAAGGAAAGAAGTTACCAATTAGCAAATAATAGTTTACACAACCCGCTAGAGGCAAGTTGCTTCTGATGTATGTTTCGTGATAACTTATCTATGAATTTTAAAATAGGATACTTCAAACGGCATATCACAATAGTACAGTTAAAGGCAAATAAAAACCCAAACTTCTATCAAATCTAAAGTACCTCAAAATGCCGTTCAATCACCTTTTCACTGGTGTTGATGTCCATTTTTTAGGTTTGCTTTGACATTTCATTTTTTAATATATTGCCCCGCACTGTGACCATTTCGCTGTGCCCATGCTGTGAGTAATTTCATTACTGTTTAAACATCAATGTGAAGTGATTTACTCAAAGAGATATAGAGCATTATCGTAAACATGACCATCTTTTCCCATGTTACCCTACACGGTGTGCCAGCGTTTCGCGTTTGAGACTATTTAGTGTAGTGGTGTTTCAGCAGCAGCATCCAAACGGATCGCAACCAGTTCGTTGTGCTCTACGAAACATACACACAAACACACACACACACACAGGGACACATTCTAATCTCCAGTGGAAGCTGGAGACTGGAGACAATGAGTACGGTAGGAATCGTTCGAAGTACATCATAACGTTTGCCCTCTGCTCAACGGTTTCCCCCGTTGCAAAGTGGACATTTTTGCTGGGGAATGCACCGTTCCAGCCAGATCCAATTTGGATGCGATCCTGAAAACCGTTTAGCAGACTTCGCCCGAACTTTTCTAATCGACTTCAAGTGCCGCACCCCAACAATCGAAGCGAATCGACACGGACGGTGAGTGGCGATCCGGCAGTCGTTTTGCTGTATTTCCCTGAAAAATTGGACACAGTCGGTGATCGTACACTATGTGTGTTACCAGAGTGAGTTTCCTTTTTTTTTGCTGTTGCATCCAGCGCTGTGGAGAACTGACACCCAGAAGTACAACCAGACCACAACGTCTACTCTAGTGATGCATTGTAGTGTCATTTTGTTGTTGCTGTGTGTGTGTGTGTCTGCTCTCAATTCACTTTTGCAATTTCCGGGTTTGCAATGTTGGTTTTGCGTGCTGATAGAGGAGGAATGCTGTGTGGGGTATGAATGGAGGGTTTTTTTGTTTTGCGCCAGTATTTCTTTTGCTTCCTGCCAGAAAACTTGATTTCCATCGATAATTTGCATTTACTGGACGACCCTTGAGTGCACTTGCTATTGGCGTTCCGATCCGTGTCCGGCAATGGCGTACACAGTGCAGTGCCTGACACATGTATGCATCGATCGGACCTGTCCCGTAATGTGCCAGAATGTTCGATTGCTTTCGCATCGATACCGGCACCGGGTTGGCAGTGCCAGCTTGGTGGGTTCGGTTGGTCCCCTAACTATGTTTTCGATCCTTTGTTGTCTGGAATTAAGTTTATGCGAGGTCACACTACGATCGAAAAGGCAAAAAGCTTCCTTCGCGCTCCAAATGGTATGGTATGGTTTATGAGAGTTTCCACTTCATGTTTTAAGCTACTTTGCATCATAAAACACAACCGAAACTTCGAACTTGAACGCGCTCATCAAGTTTCGCCTCTTTGTGGCACTGGAAAGATGAACTGGCGCGCCGGGGATAATCTTTGCCGTGAGACTTTATTTATTCGCCGCTGTCCAAACTCACCAAACACATCTGCGAAGCTCATTTGAATGTTCCGAGCTGTTCACGGAGGTGTTGTTATTATGTTTCGCTCATCTTACTGTAAATAAAAGAAAGGAAAAAGCAACCTTTTGGTGTTCCGTCTAGACCGTCAACAATGCACTGCTCTGCCATCGAGAAGGGCGTCCAATAAAACGTGACCCGGCACCTCGGCAGCGCCGCAGTGGCAAAAATAAAAAGGATGGCTTGCCACGCAGAGAGCATTACCAGGGTGGCCACTAGTGTTGGGCGTTTCTTTGTTGCCTTTATTTAGAATTATCGCGCGATGGAAACGCGCACGGGGGGTGGTTGAGGTTGAAATGGCTGACATAAAGTTTCCTTCTGCTAGACAAAAAGTTGGAACTAGTTATACTTTTTTTTCCTCCACTTGCTACCTTTTGCTTCGCTCCGTTATTACAACTCAACGGTCCTGTTTCGCCTGGCTCTCGCTCCGCAGTGACATTCAGCGATGCAATATTCTACTGCCGAGTGGTTAAGTGGGAAAGTATGTTTCAGGTACGATAACCGTTCCCGCCGGTTATGATGTTTTATGCGCTATTGATAAATACGGCTGTGCAAGGAGTGTGCGTTGAGCTTGGTGACTTGAAGCACTAGGGGAAGGGCGGAGTATTACTTAAATCAAAATCGCTTCGTTTCGTTTTTATCCTTCTGGCCGTACTTCTGGCGTACACTTGCGCTTTGGAATGATAAACAAGGTCAGGATTACTGTGGTGTTGGATGGTTCGCTTGGCTTTCCGGTCCGGGCTGCTTCCCGTTTGAACTGTGCACTCAAAAATGCATTATATTGCTATGCAACTTATTTGCATGCCGCGTGTCCCTTTGGTGTTCCCTTTCGGTCGCAATTTGCCGTGCAGCGTCGCCTGCTCCGGTGGCATTTGAAGTACATTTATCTTCACCTTTCCGCTCCAGCGTGATGGAGAGCAGGTACCAATCCAGCCAAGATTGTCTGCGCGCATTGAGTGACTTGAGCGTTGAAGCTTCGAGCACATCGTGGATCGTATTCTTGGTCGTTTGTTTTCTCATCTTTTGCAAATTTGCAGTACGTTCTTTGTTGTACTCATGCCCTATTGTTCGTTTGTCCTGCACAATCGAAAACAGGTAAACCCATTATCCTTTAACTCGTTTTTTTTTTAAAGTAGGTGCAAGTAGTTTCATTTCATATTCCACCCAGTTGGCGCTTCCTGCATTGCTTCTTACGGATGCGTTTGTCGGAAAGGCGGAAAAAGATTCAAAAAATTTATTCATTTATCCTTTCTTAATTTTTTCTTCCTTATTCTTAACCAACCCCTTCTCCAACAGTAGATGATTTTTGTGGCCAACTTTTTCTCACTACCACATTGCAGGGATCTCGTTGACAGCTTACCGAACTGCTCCGGAAGTGCTAATGCCAAAAAGTGAGGCTTTCACAAAATAAAATGAAGGACCTCTCTTGCGTTCGCTCATTCCACCCAGCAGCCAGCCCCCTCTAGCCAGCTGTACTCTTTCGCTGTTGTTCTGTTTGGGAAGCGGTTTGAAGGATGGATTGATGATGCTCTGGGGTTGTAGAGTGGCTTTTTTTTTGTTTGCCGCTACCGCTGCTGTTGTTGTAGTTGGAGTGAGCCCCCCCATGAAACCCGAACCCCATGAACCGCCCGGTACGAACGAACACTCCACCGTTCATGGCGTTGAACGATGAATGACGTTAAGAGGAATACTTACCGAAAGCTAAAAACTTCTTGCCGCCAACCAGCCACCCCCCCCCCCTCCCCCAGTATGCTTGGAAGCTTCAGTTCATGCCAAACATTCTGCACTTGGCGTGATGCAGCCTGGAAGAAAATGGTGGGGAGCGGGAGGGGAGTCTGCTAGCAAAAGCCCTTTTTCTGGCAGAAGTGGGAAAGACAAACATTTAATGGAATTTTTGTCGAAGAGCTTTTTACCATAAGGAATGCTATCAAAATAGGGAAAAACGTTCGGTACCAACCAGCCCAGCCATACCTTGGGGTCCTTTTCCCTCTTCCAAGCCCCTGGGTGCAATCTTTTAAGGATTGACAGCGTGTTTTACTTCAAGCGGTTCCTTTTTTTTTTTTTACTTCAAGCTTCTATTTCTCTTCTCTGCTTCTCAAAACGTTCCGAAATGCTGCTCAAGCCATCGAACCGCTTTGGCCGGCTGCTGGCTGGTCAAGCGTGAACCGAATCCCTAACCCCCAACCCCGGTCTTGGTTATTTTAAGCGTACGGTGCTATGTTTTGCGTGAAATTACTTGATTTGGTTTGCCGCTTCCGCTGTGGAAGCGTTGGGTCACGATGTCAAAAGGAAGAAAATTGCGTTCGATGGGGGGTGGTGTGGGGTAGAGCTGAACGTTTAGATATTTTTATCCCTAGCCGGTGTCATTCGTGGGCTACTGCCCGACCCGTAGGCACTCCCGATGATTTATAGCACAAATATTTGAAACATTTTTGTGCCAACCAACTTTCATTTGTTTGGAAAATGAAATTCTCGCCAGCATTGAAGGTTGGAATGTTGGAAAGGCAGCAGGCCCTGGGTTTGGCCGACGGAAGGGCGAGAAGGTATTTTGTTTTATGCTTGCCTATTTCGGTCGTGGGAAATGTAAGACTGATGTTTACTCTTTAGTTTATTATGAAACGCTCTCTTTACGGTCGTTTTACCGTGCTAAAGTCAACATGCTCCGAACGATGCGGATCATTTCCGACCGCGATCGATTCTAAAATTGACACTGAAACATACTCACACAAACACACACATAGACAAGGTACTAAGTTGTACCTTTATTGCTGCAAATAGGATACACACTGCACTGTGTTCACACTCTTCCTCCATGCTTTCTTTCTCTATCTCTATCTCCCTGGTGTAACATATTTCTCTTCCAACTCAAAACTCGACAACACTCTTCCAAGATGCGCACAAAGTTTTGCGAACTCTCCACGGAATGGTGCGCGGCAACTTACTGCCGCAGCTCGTTGACTTTTAACGCTCGCGCGGGGCCAAAAGTGTACCGTCGAAGCGAAGCATATGCTTTACGAGCCAGTCGTACGTCCCAAGTTTGCACATTCCACATTGCTAAAGTTGCGCCATAAAACAAGCACACGGCCCGTCAGAAGAGTGAACCGGATCGAAGCAGCTGAAGAACTCGTCCGAAAGGAACTACCCGTGCTTGATAGATCGTCACCATCCATATAGGCGATGCTTCGGTGATCCGCGCGAGATGGGAAAATATGACACACCGTAATGGATATAAGGGCGGTTTGTGCACGGTAGTAGCAAATGTCACGAAGCTGTAGATATAAATAAGGATAGTCGAAAGCTGAAAACAAACGGAAGGAACATATTAAGCAAGCGTAGCGAGGGAGGGAGGGTTTTATACGACATCGGAACCGGCCCGATAGCATCCTCCCCCGGCTGGATGCATTATCGCAATCAAAACGAAATGTTCTGCCATAACCTTGCCATTTAGCGTCACCAGATGGGAGAAAAAAAATAATAGAAAAGATGCCATTATTACTATCGATAAATTTCTGGATGTTTTATGTCTCTCCGGCACATCTGGCGAGACACGGAGGGCGGTTGTACGAGGGTTCGATATTTGTGCTTCCATTCCGCTTTGTTTTACGACCCTCTTGGGGAGTGTAGTGGAAAGTGTTTGTGTGTATGTGTGGCGCTTGCAACACAGAAGTATGCTTCGAAACATTTCCCTCCTGCTTGTGGTATTTGACCTTTTGCTAACTTCGCGGCTGGGGTTCCCTCGTTGCATTTGGATAATCCTTTCATTGTAGCGTCCACATCTTCGACAAATTCATCTTTTTTTTTTGCACAATGATCAAAGTTTATCGATAATCCGTTCATAGAGGTCATTTAAGATGTTCATATTTCAAAAACGTGCTGTAATTATTCGTTAAACTTCTAGTAGTTTGTCCATAATAAAGATTTTCAGTGTCCGTACTATTTTGTAACTAAATTCCTCCTTATTTGCTTCTCATCTACACTGAAACTGGGTTGAATTGAAATCGTACGCTACAGTGTAATGTGCATCAGTTTGCACCGCTGTGTGCGCGGGCTGGTAGAGCTCCCCAGTAGGGAAGGACATTTATTCTCCGGACTTGTCGGATGAAAATTTATCTCGCAAACATTGCAACAATCCGCGACGCGACGGCTTGTGCCCCCCGGCTTCGGTTGGTGTGGTACCGCGTGTGTCGAATTCGTTACTGCCGCCGGTTCTGCGGCTGCTTGGGCTGGGGTGATAAATTTTATCATCATTTTCAGATCGGGAAAACCCCCCTTTGCCCCTCGGGAACACCACGCCTATCTCCAACCTCAGGTGAGCAAGTTTGTGAGCACTTTTTCGAGAAGCTCGGTCGGGAATTTTGCGGGCGGCGGGACAGGGAAGTTTGTAAATCTTTCAGTTTTGTGGCTGGTTTTCGCGTCCGTGGTGCTGATGCTGGAAGGGAGTTTCTACTGAGAAACGAAGAAAAAAAAAACACACAAGTAAAAAGGAGTAAGCGACGAACGTACCAGCGAACGAGTGAACGAGCAAGGGAAACGCGTCAAGCGGTGGGTGAACGTTGCAAAACCATACTCGGGTAGAAAAATCCCATGCTGTAGAAAAAGTTTATCGCATCTCGGTGCACGGGCTTGTGTGGTGTGCCCGCGCCATGTGCTCTGGGTGTTTTTTGGTGGGGTGAAGTTTCTTTATTTAAAATTTGCACCATCGATGCGGTATGGGACTGTTTTGCACATTGAAAAAAAAACTGTCGTAAAATATGGCACGGTAATTAACGGCACCGGGAGCTCTGTCATCCCGCGCGCGGTTGCACCGCTGCACATTGGGCAAACGCCTGTATAAAAATCGAAAAACCAACTTCATCGCAGGTTAACACCATAATCATTTTCTTAAAATAGATACTTAAACTTGGTGGAAACCAAAATATTTCACGTTTTTATCTTAAACTTACTGAGATATAGGCCATCAAAGTGTAAACTTTGTGTTTTTGTCCCAAATTTGAGCAATTTTTAACGAC
>KB667977.1:203504-221121 GCA_000349065.1 Anopheles quadriannulatus | reverse complement strand
GATTATCCTTCGCTAATATTTCACGCTTCCGATCTCTCAATCCTATGGCATAGCTCTAGCCATCCTACACTGTCAGTGCCGCTCAACTCTATTCGTAACAAATTCTGTACAGGCAAAACTATTTGATGTATTTTATTCCGTTGTACCCAGTCGCTACGCAGCCCATTTTATTCGCATTTCTATTTTATTGCAATCACTGTCCTTTGATCTGTCGATTAGAGGCAAAGAGAGTGTGAGAGTGGGGAAGGATTTAGCTAGGAAGGGTAAGGATTGAAGGGAAAACCCATGCCAGGTACTTTGAGGCTGGTACAGCTCATTGCTTTCAGCTTTGTGCTCCCCGACCACCACTCTCGCCCACCGATAAAATTTCAGCTTTCTTCTTGATCAATAGACTATTTCTTCCTTTGTTGAACCGTCATCCGGTCCGGTGAACTTATACGAGCACCCTTCGCTCGAGGGCTGCTGCTTCAAGTACATGCAAACATCCTGCCAGCGTCTGTGTGTGTGTGTGTGTATGTACGTGCGGATCCAGGGCGCAGAGTTGATTTCGTTTTCGTTTGAAGTTGCGCTGCAGCAGCCGCCGTTGTGTGTGGTGCGGAGGAAATTGTAACCCAATGATTTTCGTTAACGGGTACCACCATTCCGTACTGTTCCACTTCTCGTTCTGCTGTCGTGGAGGAAAGCGGGACGGAGACGTCCCTCTCCCCTCGGAGCAGGAAGACATGCATAAACGACGGCGGACGGATATCGAACGATTTTCAAAACGATTGCGTTCCGGGGCAGAAACGCTGCAGCGCACAGTGAGTAGTAGTGTCCCCTTCCCTGTCGGGTTTCCGGCTTTCGCAGTCCCGTTTGCCGCGCGACCCGTACGTGCCATACCGCGTGTGTCAACAAGCAAGACGATTTCTGAGCAGGTATGTGTGAGTGTGTTGGTGCCATGTTTTTTTGTACTCCTTTCCATCTTTTAAACGTTGGTTTGCGCAACGGAACGTCTTTCTACCCGCCACACCACCATATTCAGCATTCGAGCATTCGCGCTTCCCCGTCGGAACGTGTTCATGGCATCTTTTGGCACACCGCCTTTACGTAACGTTCCCTGTCCCCCTCCTCTCGCTGCACCACCTCGCAAGAACCACGTGGAAAAGGATCCCATTCCGGTGCACTCCAATCAGGCCACGGACTAACAAACTCCGCTGCTGCTGGCCCTCGCTGGCAGGCGGCGGAACATAAAATAGCGTCGTGTACGGACGGCAAATCGTTCACCGTCATCGACGCGCTGCTCATGGCGGGGTTGGCGTTAAAAGGTCGTCACTCCCTCCTGCCGGAAAGCAACCGGAAAGCTTTTAGCCTTTTAGTTATTTACAAAGCTTACGCTTCGGTGGCGTTTGTGAGTTCCCTGGCCTCCTACAGGGTAGGAAGCGGGATTTTCTTCCACTGCTGAGGGCGCAGCATCCCAGCTGTGCAACCGGCTGGCCGCATTTCTTTGCAACCGTGTGTGCGAAAAAGAGGATGGTTTTGTGAGTGTATGTGTGTGTCTGCATCCGGTAGATTTAGAATAGAATGATTGAACCGTACGAAACGACTCCTTCTACGGCTATAGTTTGAATGGCAGAGAATGGCCACCCTTTAGCCCGAAAAAACGGAAGTGAAATGAATGTCAAATCGGATTCAGCAAAAGACGACATCGCACGACGGAGCGTACGGCCATCATTTGCAGGGCTGCTGCAGGGAGCTGTTCTTCGGCCCGTGACCCGCGGGCAGCGAAATAAGGACTAGCCTTTGCACTAGCTTTAGTGGAGGAGCGATGAGGCGGGAAGTGTTCTCGAAGGTCGTCCGAATGCGTGCTTCCCGGGTTGCGAACCTGCGATAGGAAGGATTCAAAGGTGGCGAAGGTTTGAGTCAACCGGGACCGCTTCATGGACTGCGGAAGCGAAGGCCGTATTTACATTTCAATGACTCAATTCTTTTGGGGCGGGCAGGGAAGGCGATTGAGTGATCGAGCTGGAAGCTATTTGCTGAGTGGCACAGACAGTTTCTACTTCATCGAACCCGATTGCATTACTCGAAGAAAGCGACAATGGGCCAGTAAAGCATCTCGGTTTGTTCAGTCTCTTATTAGTGTACGTGATTGTGTATGTGTGTGTATGTTCTTTTTATTGTTCCTTTCGTCTCGGTTCAAACTCACAGTGCTCTCCCAAGCCGGAAGGGATGAAGCTCTCACTAGCAACGAACCAATTGGGAACCCCCTTTGCCATTGTTATGTGCTCGGTTCCGGCACTATCTGTGCCACTTAAGGTGTACATTAGTGAGTGGTTCTGCACTTTTCCGATCAATAAATAGCAAGCACCACTTCCCACGTGAAATGAAATCCTTTTTGCCAGTACTTGCTGTTGCTGGTTCAGTCGAAAGCATGCTCGGTTGGTTCGCTTTTAAAATGGATTTTTTTCTTCCCTCAAGATTGTTCTTACAGTGTTAGGCGACCAGCCGAGTAGACCCTTGGAAAGAAAAACGCACACGTAACACGCACAGTACACAATGTTTTTCCTATGAGCATTGCATACCTTCACAACGGTCGACTAATCTCCTGCTGCAAAAGCTTAACGCCACTAGTGTGCGCTGGAACGAAGCAGGAAGCCGTTGGTGGGTCCGTTTTGTAAAATGTGCTTCGTTTGTTTCTTTTTTTTTGCCTTCGTTCCGACACACACAGGACTTAAAGTTTCCTAATTGCGTTAATTAATTGGCATGCCTGGAAATCATCACTCTTTCCCGACAATGGACAAAGCAAGTATCCCGCCCGCCGAGACTGGGGCAAATTGGAATGGATTTATGTTGGGTAAATTCCCCGGAGCTGACTAAGCAAACGAGCCAGCCGGGGAGTGTGTCTCTATCGTTCCGTACTAAACTCTCCCGTCCTTCCTATCTCTTTCCGCCACATTGTCATGGTCCGCCGGGGGAAAGGCGACCGTTGTGTAACAGGATGCCGCAACTACTCGCCTGCACCGTGCTGGTGCTACTGATCGACGCTCTCGACGACTCGATGGGGGAAATAACTATAAATTGAGCTGATTAAGATTGTTGAAGCAAGCAGGCACTAATTGGTTGTTGTCTTCTCTTCTACCGTTTCTCTCTCCCCCTCCCCCTCCCCCTCCCATTGACACAGATACAGGAGAGCAGAAACCCATCGCTGCCACTAGATCTAGAGGTGCCGTACAACAATGACTACACGGTAGTGCGCAGCCACGGCAAGACAGCGAACGGTGGGGGCAGCGGAAGCACGATGGATACCGGCGGTGCGGCCGTATCTGGAGCGTCCGGGTCCGCTCCTTCTCCAACCCGTCCCACCATCAACCGGACGGTCAATCGGGGCATTATCGGTGGAACGGGCGTCGGGAGTGGGGCACCGACCGCCCGGACGCCCACAACCGTAGTCAACAATCGGAAGAATCACTTCCTGTACAACATTTACAATCCGCACGGCAGTGGTAGCACGATCATTACCGGCGGTGGCATCGTCGGGGCCGGTGCGGAACAGTTCCCGTGGACGCGCACGATCAACGCGACCGGTACGAACCACAACAAGGATCACTACGTCGAAATCATTACCAAGAATGGGTCGACGCGCAAGAACGTGCCGGTCGCGGATCATCCCGATGTGATGGTGAACGGCAACATTAACCTGAACGTGCGGAACGATCTGCACGACCACCATCACCATCATCAGCAGCAGTTGCTTCAGCAGCAGCAGCAGCAACAGCAGAAGGAGCAAAAATCGTTTGCCAACTCGCTGTACGATCGGAAGAGCACGTGTATGTTGTATCTGCAGGCGGACCATACCTTCTTCCAGAAGATGGGCTCGGACGAGGCGAGCATCGAGGCTATCACGCGGCACGTGCAGCGGGCGAATCTCATCTACAGAAAAACAGGTTAGTGACCGGGTTTGAGTTAGTTAATGCAATATACCTTGTTACCTTTCGTATATACAGGGCTTTACAATGGTCTTTAGACGATCTGTACACTTTTTCTGCAAAAAGCTAATGTTTTTATAGGTTATATTTTTAGATTCTTCATTAGGTGCTATTGATTTCAACTCATTAGCGTTGCTGTCAGTGTGTAACAAAAAAGAATCAGAATACTTTTGAATACTAGAATTCTCTACAGAAATATGAACAGCATCAGCACCAAGTAGTTTGATATCAATAATTTACCAAACAAAAGTTAAAATTAGAACATCCAGTTGTTTGGCTTTATCTGGTACAGTGGTACAGTCAACTCACACGACTAAACCATATGCCCGTCGTGAGTTCAAATGTAGAATGGACTGTCCCCTCGTAGCAAAGACTGACTATTGGCGTCCCCCAAGTTACGATCCTTTCGAGTTACGACGATTCTCAGATACGAAGATTTTGCTTTTGATAGTTAAAAGTTGTTATTGTGAAGAAATTGATTTCCACATTTCTAAAGATTCCACAACTATCCGATCTTGAATATCTATATTGTGTACACGGCTTTGCCGGTCTCGTAATACAGTCGTCAACTCGTACGACTTAACAACATGCCCGTCATGGGTTCAATCCCCAAATAGACCGCGCCGCCATACGTAGGACTGACTATCCTGCTATGGGGGGAAATCAATTAGTCACTGAAAGCCAAGCTCACAAGTGGTTACAGGCAGGCCTTGACCGACATCGGTTGTTGAGACAAAGAAGAAAAAGAAGAAGAAGAGTACACGGCTTTTGAAGTAAAATTAATATTCACAGATATTTGACATAAGACTATTTCGACTTACGCCTTGCTTTGGGACATTTTTTCGGTCCCAAATACGTATCTCGGTGGTCACGTGTATCCGGCTGTATGGAACTGAATAATTATCAAAAACCTGTGAAGGCCGGCTATTAGACTAAGAAGAAGAAACTGTTTCTCGAAGCGCAAAACTAGAAAAAAGAAAAGAGTTTATTTCACGAAATCGATTTACACTTATAAACTAAAAGATCGAGCCGCAAGCTCCAAACTTAACGAATGAACTTTCGTTAAACACGATCAAACTGACAGGGCTTGTGTCTGAACAGTCGCTAAACTCTTTATAAAACGCTAAATGTAATGTTTTCGTCTATCAAAACCATTTATTTTCAAAATCTATCAAATTCGATAATTCAATTAAATTACGCAAAAAGCTTAAAAACCCAGATTCATGTTACATATTAACAGTTCAGGTTTTATTTGGCTATCACCGCTACAGAAACAAAAGAGCGATACCACCAAATTTGTTGTGTTTAATATATTGGTTATTACTTAATTTAAAAATATTCCCGTATGTTGCCGTGAAATAATTTGCTTTTATGAAATTGCTTTTATCAATCTATTCATATTACTTTCCTTTCAATATAATGAAAACCGTACCAACAATCGTGTTTTGCATCTTGCTGACCTAACCTCTCAACCTCCATCCCGGTAGGGCTATAGGGTTAACGATCTCTGGAATCAATTTATTTGTGCCGTGCAAATTGCATTGTGCACCATCAGCCCGTGCCATCCCGAAACAATGTGTTTTTGCATTAAATTGCTTATTCCATTCCATTACATTACAGCATTTCTCCACCGTGTCATGCCTTTCCCGTGACCTATCGCGCTCGATTGAACCGGAATGACATTACGGTGTTTCGTGAAAATGCATAAGCGCGCGCGTATCGTTCGGTTTAAGTAATATTTTATTGTTACCAGCGATTGCTCGTGTACCCCTCGTGCCCGGGATCGAGATTTCAGGCAACGAGCTACGATTGCTAACGGTAGCGCACGACGACCTCACCGATTTCCCGCCTTGTTTGCTACCGAACAGTGCACTACACTGGCCCAGACAATGGGCGATAAGCTCTCGAGCAAAGACTATCGACGAATCTCTTAACCTTCTTCTCCTCCCTCCGTCGACGTGTCCCCGGCTGGGTCCGGCTTCACAACAATCCACGAACGAACCGAAGAACGGACGGTTGGAATCCAAATTTAGCGCCGCCGTGTGCATGCATGCCACGAGGCACAATGCTCGCTCGAGAAGCATTGGCACCATCAGTCGTTACCGCACCGGCCCTAGGGGTGTCCTCGCACGAAACTTTCCAACAATCGGAAAAGGATCGTTCTCGTGCATTGGGGGTGAATCACAAACCAGTATTCGATGGTGGCTGGCATATTTCGGTGCACGGGTTCCGTTCCAAACCGGGACGACCAGGCAGGGAGACAAGTGGCAAGTGGGACAAATACGGGAGGATTTCAGAATACGAAATAACTAAACTGTCACGGCCCCTTGCGCTTGCTGAGGCTCGTTTCGTGTGGCTTGCACCTCTTGATCGGCGGTAAAGAATCGAGCTCAACCAACACCAACAAAAAAAAACATTCCATAGCCAAAAACTCGTTTATAGCATTACATGGTTGCGCCGTTCTGGCCGCGCGCGCACCGTTCGCCCGTCAGCCGACATCGGAATCGAAATCGTAGCAATAGCTTCGCTCGTAGGTCGGGCCTGTTGCCTGTGCGACAGGAAGTGGGCGGGCGGCGTGAGGGCAGCGTGTTTATATGTATTTTATTCTTGAACATTTGCAACTTTTCCTCCCATTTTCGGTTCCCTGGCAATGAAATTCGTTCTTCTCACGGAATCCACTTTTTTTTTCACTGAATATCAGAATACGGAGTGCGGAGGGCTCCCTTTGCTCCGTTTGCATGTGGATGTACGGAGCGACTATTGGATGTGCTCAAGGGTAAGGGAGGGAGGGTGTTTTGTTCCTCCTTTGAACCAAAAACAGCACACGGGTTGGCATGCCGAGAAACTGGAAACAGTTGTTCCTTCCAGAGAGACAGAACGCTTCTCATGCACTGGGAATGTTATCGTACCGGTGTTGGGTCCGTGTGTGTGTGTGGAAGGTTGTTTTGCTATGCTTTCTCCGTTAGCATACATCCCCGGTCCCTCCTTCCAAAAGCATGTGTTTTGATGCTGTTGTAGATTGCTGCTCGAAGCGGTTTGAATGTCACAATGGGAACGGTTTAGAAGCTCTGCAGCGCCGCCGGCCGAAGGGCAGGCATGATGCGGGCAATGTAAGGCGGCACCATCGTTGCGTCCTGCTATCCTTTCAGGTGGGTTTGAAGCAGCGGCAACAGAAATACAGCCTGATTGATACTATCGTTGCATGTGTAGCTCGTTCCGCTTGCTTTGCGTGTATGTGTGTGTGCACGCTTTTTTCGTCGTGCCTGGAGGCAGTATTGGGGCAAATAATAGAAAACCCCACGGTAAACGTAATGCAGGCAAGCATTCCATTTATATTTTTAACCAGCATCCGGGGTACGACATTTGGAAAAACAGGACCGCCATCGAGCGTGGGAAGGGGGAGACGCCTATCAGTGGTGTCCCAGCTCTTGGATCTCGTTGGAAATTGGACCGAGAAATAGACCGGCAGGGCTAACATGCGGAAACTTCAGCGAAAAGCAGTCGCGTGAAGTTTGTTTGACTTCCCGCGAAGGAAGAACAATCGCTAGCTAGAACCGACCGAAAGGGGCAATCTTGATACTGCATTATGATGATTGTTGTTTAGCATATGAAGCGCAGCGAGATATCTGTTGGAAAAGAAAGCATGATAAAGAGATTCTTTCTGTTATTGGACATTTTTGCCCAGCAGCATAGAACTGCTGATAGTTTAGTGTTTTATGCAATCGCTAAGAAGCAACAGTAGCTGTCCAAGAGAAAGGTACTCTTTTCCGAATTGTTTTAACACAAGATGCTTCTCATATATTAACATTTTAAAGGTTACAATATTTTATAGAAAAGCCTATATAGTTTTACCAAAAAAGAAAAAAAAATAATCCCAACAGTTGTGACGAAAATTGTGAAGCATTTCGAGTATTACGTTAAAAGCTCAAATTTTAGACAAAACTATGCAAAACCGCTTATGTACGAAGTATAAAGAGCATTTGCTATTTGCTCCTTACTTCTTTTAACCAGAATAATAACTACAATAGAGTTTCTGCTGCCTCCGGCCGGAATGAAATTCGCCGAAACGGTTAAATGTCTGGCCCGCTAGTTAAAAACGTGGCCGCACTGACAGTTGCGTCTCCGCTGTGCAATGGTTTTGCAAATTGTGCGCAATTAAATGAAACGCCGTGCGCTCTTGCGCAATCAAAAATTGCGTGTGAAAATCAATCACATATCGTTACGGATCACCGGTACAGCATCAGCCGTTCGGTTTGGTTTTATCATCCTCTCAGTACTGTCATTTGCCGATACTCTTTTTACCCTAGGACATCACCACGGTAACTCGATCTCGGTGCACGCACTGAAAGCGAATGGGCCTGCCGTCTTTTTCTCTCTCCTTCGTTTCTCCCTCCCCAAGTGCGCAATCTTCCCAATTTCCCGCCCATGACAACGGTGACATTTACGGCCCCGGTCGCATTCCACCACAGGTCCAGGTCCTTCATCAAATTTTACCGCAGTCATTTTCCGGATGACAGCGTCCAAAGGGGCGGGGAACCAACGAGACGGGGAACACGGAAATATTTCGTTCCGCCGACTCCTCTCCCCCTTCCAGAGTCCAGTCCATGCGCTCTCCTCCGGCCAGCAGGAAATTCGTTTGAGGTGAGCGCATCAAACCCGCCGAAGAGAATTTAATTCAATCTCCAACGTCCACTCGAACGCCTGAGATAACCGATCGGCGGAAGAGATGCGGGCGAAGCGCTGGCGGTACGAGGAGAAAGTCAATTTCCCTCGATGTTTTCCAGATCGCTGGGCTGGGTTGGTTGGCTGGGTGTGGCGCGTCTTTGATACGCGTCGCGCTCGATGCCTCGATCTGTCAGATCACTGGGAGGCACACCGCGCTCGGCACGGTATGCTTCAGTAGCGCACCACCGCTCTGGCGAACCATTCATGTTCGAATCGAACCCCCCACCGGCGGGTTCGAGACATCGTTTGCGTTAGCAAAGCAATAAGCACGGAAAAGAAGGTACATCTTTCAAACCCAGAACTCAGCGGCACGGTAAATTTGGCCGTACCGCAACCGAAATTGTGTCGTTTAATCTTACCTTCACGGTTGATGGGTATGGAGCACGCTCGCTAACACCTCGTCAGTTGCTAGACCATTCGTATTACGAGGGCTGTTCCGAATCGATGAAGAATCCGCAATGAACTCAATCAAAGAGGAAAATCGCACAAAACCGATGTGACGAGGCAAAGGCGATATTAAGAGGCAAAGGTGTGTTTTTAAAGTCAAAGTAGAACTATCATGCCACTGAATCGACGGCGTATTGATTCGTATGATACAAAACTGTGAACTAGCAAACACTATTTTTATTATGAAAGGTAATACGTAACCATTTATGTGGCTTATACTTTGACCACAATAAACACACACAAAACCGAATGAATGCTCCTCTGATACACAATATAATATCAATTACAAATTATTCTTTTAAAAGAAGAAACTCATTTTTGACAAACCTTCTATCAAACTAAAAATTGCACCAATGCGCCATTTTACAGCTTTCCACTGATTTGCTTTTGCAAATCGGATTTGGCCAAAGTTTTGTTTTGCTGCTATGCTCATCCCTCTATCAAACGCACAGTCCGAATAAAAACAGCTGTCAATCAGTGCAAAGATACGGAGCAGCCGTAGTTGAATGTAAATCCGGTTAAGCTACCTGCTACCACCGGGCTTCTCCATCGCTCAGCACAATCCACCAGGCGCCTCCATGCAGTCCATGGCAAACTCCAGGTGCGATAAATAAAAATTCAAATCCCAATCAAAAGCGCTTCCGTGCGTGTGTTGAGTGATTAGATTAGTGAAAATACGGTACAGTATAGAGAGTGGCAGCTAGCAATCCAGTGTGGCTCGGTACGCAACGAACCCGAAAAAGCGGTTTATCCAGCTTTGCTTTCCACTGTAAATTTCCAGGTATCATTAAAAAAAAACGATGCACAGTCGCTTTTCCAATTAAGTGCAAACATTTTTCCGATCGTTTGTTTAGCTAGCAGTCAGTTTTTTGGCACTTGCATTCGGTAGGTGGTTTCCCTTTTAAAATCTTCCGAATAATAACAACAAAAATGGAATGCTAGCGTGCGTTTCAGTTCGATAATAGGCACACAACGATGCTGAGCAGAACAAAGACACATGTTGTTCATCCGTTTGATGCACACCACAAGCCTGGTGGAAGCTAAATATTGGACCAGGTATTTGCTTGATTCAAGCGTGTGAAAACGTGACTTCAGTTGGTCCAAAAGATGAAAGGGAAAATTGTTTTGAAATGTGTTTGCACAGCACGTACTGTGCCGTGCGTTATGTACATGAGTCTTGCCAGCCAAACAATGCGCGATGACAGTTTAACATCGAATAATAGTGGGAGGGAAAAACGACTAACTGAACATAATTTATTGTCTCTAGCCGTGTTGTTACCGTTCACCAACGTACACCAACGAGCCACTGATCAATGCATTAGCAACCAGCGGGGCGGCCGGGCGACCTACTACCGTGCGCTGTCGCGCTGTCTTCGTGCGGACAAGCGGCGGTTCACCGAAATTTATTCCATCCCAGCCGGTGGCCAGCCCCACGGCACATGCGGTGGTGGCTCGCACAAGAAAACACGACCAACCTATTACCGACTGGAAACCGCCCATTTAACATCGGCTCGGATGTTAACGCCCGCCATTGAGTGCCACATCAATGTCGCAGCCACCCGGTCGGAGGCGCCACAAACCACCGCGGCGTGCGAGAAGCGAATGTTTCTCGAGTGAATAATAAACTCCGGAAAACCGATAATTGTCTTCTGGCGCTGACACAAACCGGGGAAGAATCATTCGCTGCGAATCGAGGGAAGGGATGAAGCGGGACGCTATCGAGCCCCCGTTTCCTGGTGGGAGCCGTTCTTCATTTTGCACCGGGCTGGGTGACAGTTTTGTCGAAGCGCGTTCCTGCCTTCGGGCAGCAGGGCGCTTCTAATCGAGACACAGCCATTGCGTCGGACGACGGGAAACAGGGGCAACCGCGCAAAGGGCGCACACACACAGTGTGTGCGGAGCAGCTTGTCGCTTTAAGTGCCTAGCATGCCTAGAATAAATTTAAAATTATCGATTGTGGTCCGGAACAACATGGACGCGCGATTATGTTCGTGCGGTTTTGCTTTTCACGCCGTACGCGCTTGTCGTGTCGTTGTCGTCGTCGGCGGTTCAAACGGATGGGCCCATAAATTGCAACAATTTATGGCACAACATAAACAACGCGGAAAGCCCATAAGCGGGATCAAAATTGAGACATTGCGAGCGCATTTTAATTGTCTGTCCTGCATAATGCATAAAAATCGGCACATAAAAATCGCACGCAGAGTTCACTGCGCGAGGTAGAGATTCGGCACCCATTTGTTTGGGATTTTGGAATTAAAATCCGGCAACCGGTAACGTCAATCGTTCGCAGGAGCCTGTGTGTTGCTGTCCATTGCTGGTGGCTGCGCTTCTGCAGAAGGGTGGTAAAAATAATATTTGTTCATTTATTTATCTTTATTTCACGACCCGCCCCAGAATACCTGCCGACGCGGAATATACATTATGCAATGTGCAATTGGAAAACGGTCATGGTGCAAATAATTGATACAATATGTCACGAAGCGCAGGAAAATGGTTTTGCAATCATGCCTATGGTGAAAACTGATCCGTTGATTATCGTTTATGGGTTTTATTGCGCTTGCGGTACTCCTACAATCGTAGCCACAATTATGAAAATTGCCCGAACTCGATGATGCATCTATCTTATGATTTATTACACTCGGATTACCTTTTTGTAATGTTTGTTTTGTGTTTTTTAATCTAGTTAAAAAAGCAAACATCATTTAAATAAAATCAACACAATAATTATATCTCAATTTGTTATGTGTGTGTTTTTGTAGATTTTTTTATTGATACTATTTAAATTATTTAAACTAGCATCACTTTAGAATAGAAAATCATTTATTTTTAGAGCTTCTGATTTATTTTAATTCTTTGAACAACAATCGCTCTGTTTAGAAGCATTACTGAAATGATTCTTTTGTCAATCAATACCAGCTGTGTCGAACTTATTGCCAACATCAGATAATTAATGCTGAACAAAATCTCCCATTGGTAAACGCTGGTACTTTCTAGTCATTGCACTTGCAAACCATTTAACCATGGTAAAGCAGAGTAAATTAACAAAGCTAAACGAACCGTATAAAACCTAACCAGTAATTTAATCCATAGCCCTCTCTGGTATGGATCGAGATGCTCCTGGCAGACGGGAGACGGAAAGCCAGTAAAGAATAGTTACGTTCCATCTTCTGCTAGGAAGGTAGATACCTTTTTACAGTATTTTTGTGATAAGTACACTGCACAGACTCGATACCACATTGTGTTGTTGTCGGTCGGCACACTGTGACTGTGTACCGTCCAGGCAAATCCTGTGACTTCTTACTTGAACGATCCGTAATCCCTGGCAAATGTCTCTCCCCCTAGGCTGCTCGGCACATTACTTCCGGCTAAACCGGAACGTCCTGTCTCCCCCCCGAGCGGAGCTGCATGACCAATCGATAAATTTAGCTTTGACTTGCATTGGCGGTTTGTTGGCTATTTTTACTCAAGCCCCCGGGGGGATTCTGGCTGTCCGGTGATAACTGTACTTACATCCAGAACACCACAGTACCGAAGCACAAACAGCTAAGCCAGTTTTAATACGTCCCAACAGCTCTGCTCAATAAGCAAATCCTGACCAAAAGCCACAAAACGTCTCCTGGTGGGGTTTGAGGTGGCAAATTGTTGCAATGGCCAGGTACCGATGTGATACCGGTGTAGAGGTAGATGGTAGATCATCAACTGCACCAGCGAACTGGAAAGTCCGTTTAATGAAAACGAAACTAAATGCATCTGTAAACATGCTGGCAATATAGCCTACATCTAGGGTTTCCATTAGTGAGTGCACTTTTAACCGTACAGATGATACTATCAATTTTACGGATAGTTGATCACAGGTGCTTTAAACCAAGACTTCTGTACTACTATTTTTGACAGTAATAGCAAAAATAACAATAATGAAATATTAGAACTGTGCTAATGTTTTATGTTCGAAAATATCATGAAAATGAACAAAAGTTACACTTTACATCTTAAAAAGTTACATCTTTTGACATTAAGTTAGCTTTAAAATCGAACGAGGCGTTAAAATTATATTTTCCCAATTGCACACTAAACCACACAAGGGTTGAGCAACAAGCAGCATTTTGATAATTCATACTACCTTTTAAATTGTTTTTTATTCACTTGGAAAACATTTAACATGTTTTATACGCAGTATATAACATTCCGATTTTATGTTAGAAGCAACAGAATCTTTTTCTATCTGCTAAAAATATCTCTCACTACACACCTCCTCAGTTACCTTTGCTTCACAGTACAATAGTTGCACATGCGACGCACATGATTGTTCCATTATTGTGCTCTCTGCTACTTCACGTCAACGAGTCGGCCGGCCTCTTTGGAGAGCACTTTGACAGCACATATTGCCCTTCTCATGCTCCTTCGTTCCTTCCTCCCTTTACTTTTTGCCCTTCGCCTTCTCCTCCTACCACTCACACATCGACAGCCAATGGAAAAGCGTCAGTCATTAAGGTGCGAGAAGAAAAGCAAACATTCAACAAATGTCATCATCATGCTACCCACTTTTCGCACTCCCTGACTGCTCCGTTTTGCGTATTCTTTTTCCCTCGCTAACCGGCGCAGGTGGTGGAGCAATCGTCACTCACTCGCAAATCATCATCCTGTGGCCGGCCGTACCTAGCGCGCGTGTCGGTTGCGGCAGAATGCGCTCTGCGAATGTTTGATGCGGTAGGCCACCGGGAATAGGGGAGCCAAAGTGGTGGTGATGATGATAATAGCACCGCAGAGTGAAGGCTGAAAACGGGGACGACTTACTCCGTGAGCTCTTGACGCTTTCCTTTGCTTGTAGGCCAGGTGTACCGTATGCCGCCGGGTGCAACGAGGCATCCAGCATTCCAAGCAATTTCTGTCGCACCACGAAGAAATCCATCTCGTTTGCCTCGTTTGCCATCGTTTCTAGTGCGACAGTCGCAAATGCATTTGCCATTCTTCTTGGTACTACAATCCGGGAGTGAAAGATGGGGCTGGAAAATTTGTCACCTGCACAAATGTGCAACGGGTGATCTTTTGCATTTCCTGGCGCTGCTGTAGGTGGGTGCGGTAGGGTTTCTGTTTGTGTTGTGAATGCATGGAAAACTACAATAGCGCACGGTGAGTAAAGAGGAAAATGTAAACGATTGTCATACAATCACCGGCTCTCCGGCAGGCTGCCAAGAATGCTGGATGCTGTTTTTGTTGTGATTGTTTATTTGTGCTCAGCCAGTTGGGTGAGAAAATTGATTTGCTTTCCAGATTATTTGAAACACGTAGCTAAAACCTAAACCTTAATCGATCTTGTAGTAATTACACCCATCAACTTACCGAAACTAACACGTTTTTACTTGCTCTGTTTCAGATTTCAACGGCGACGGAAAGCCGGATAACATCACCTTCATGATCAAGCGCATCAAGGTGCACAACCAAAATGCGCTGAAGGATCCATCGTACCGGTTTCCCGGAAACTATGGTGTGGAAAAGTTCCTAGAGCTGTTTTCGGGTAAGTTAGATTGCTTTTGTTTATCTTCTTGAACACACTCTCCATATCCGCAGTGTAGGGTGTGTGTATTTAAGAAAAGTTTTGTATTTCGGTTGCCTCACTGCAAGCAACAATAAGGAAGCAGCCCCCTCTACACCATAAACTCGACCAGCGTGTTTGTAGAATTAATACTTGCACAAAGTATCTACGGCAATAGGCAATAGAATTGATCCAATAATTCTAAATAATCCTACCCCCGTAGAGGCTGAAATCATGAACCCCCAACGCATGATTTTCTTAACGAAATAAAAACGTGGATAAAAAAGCCCCTCGAAAGTCTGCTCGAAAATAAAAGTCAATGGGGGGGAAACCGATGACTGTCAATGTATATTTTATTGAAGGTCGGTTTAGTGGCACGTTCGAATGTGTGCGGATAAAAGGTTTCCGACCTGCACAAAACCCTTCGTAAGTTCCGTGTCGTACGGGTGCTGTATGGGTGCATATCTTGCTTCGATTTAAGCAGGGCAAACACATTGGAATAACAATAAAAAAAGACATGCGCAGGAGTAAGGTACGCCAATCGAAAGGTAATAGAAAATCAAATACCAATTCTATACTTTCGCGTACGCAACCAAGGCCTTGTAGAGTGTGGATTTATTCAACAACATTTTCCACTACCGATAACGAGCAGTCGACTGTAGAGAAACATTTTTGCTTTGGTTTTAATTCATTTTATAAAATTGCCAATATGCATCTTTTGTTGTGCAGACAGTTCCGGTCCAGTTTACTGCACTTTTCACACAAAATCTAAAGCAAGCAAAGACTGGCCAGCGTTCTTGAAACTTAAAAAACCCCGCATCGGCGAATTACGTTCCAGCGGAGAGAAGAAGCAAAATATGTATGCAAATTTACTTTGCAATTTACCAATAAATTTCCTACACACATACAGATTTGCAACCAATTGCATACTCGCCAATGGTAAGGAGGTTTTTTTTTTCTCCAACTGCAAGCCTCGAAACAGGGTTGATCCTATTTGGTTGTTTCCGTTTGACGGCACCCGCATTCGCAAACGAACGAACCAACCGGCAGGGATGTTTTCTCGTTCTCTCGCTTCGCTTGCCACCGCACGTGTCTCGTTCTGCACGCAACGAAGTAATAGGATAGAAAATTGCACAAATGATGATTTACCATTTTCCATCCAATTTGGGTTGTGATTTATAATATACGGCCGTTTTACTTCACACGAACGTCCGCACTTACGTAACAACGTTACTGTATGGGTCTCCAAAGCGTGCCGGTACGGTTCCGAAGATATTTACCGAGCATGAATATATGCATGGAATTCTTTAATTTTGTTCGCTACGCTAAGTTTTCTGGGAAGGGTTGACTGTTTATGTCATTAAAAATGAAATCAGTTTAATAAACGGAATAGCTAGCAATCTAGTGGGTCCACTAAACACACTAGCACCAGCAAAGCCTGCGGCATAGAAGGTCTAAAAATGTATTTGTTATAACATCTTTCAAATTTCAATTTACCAAAAGAAGCTTCAGTTCCTGCTCGATTTGTAGCAAAATAAATAAACATATGTAACTACCCAAAGAAGAGAAGTGCACCAACTCTGCTTTTTAAGGAGAAAGACATTATCCTTTATTCAAAAAGATACCACAAAAAAGACTTACATTTCTTTCGCATGATATGTTGCTAGCTGGTCATGTTGCAATTTTTGCTTTGTACACACATGTTTTGCAACCGATTGCAACCGTTCTAGCGATTGTAGACACAGCTTTCGTACGTCGGCACCATGTACTTAATGTTGAGATACGCATCGGGCCCGCCGCACTGTTCCAGCAGCTCGAGGGTGGCATTTACCACATCGCCAATCCGTCGACCGCTACGAAAGTCTATATGATCGCCGATGTTAACGCGCCGCTGCTTGTACAGATTCAGCATTGGCAGCAGCTGTCGATAGTACGGCACCAGAGCCATTCCGATCGATGGTCCTGTGAAAATAAAAAAAGGGCAGTGTTTTTTTTTGAATCTACGCATTCAACGAAACGTAAGGATTTGAACAATTTCCCGGAACCTAGTGTAAATTTATCAAAAAGTGTATGTTTTCCCCTTGAAGGGTAAATACAAGTCTTGCTCACATCTCTATGTGCCATACGTGCTTGAAGTAAAAACCAATCATCGATCATTGACCCCTTCCGACCTTAAGAGGGAAACTCATTAGTTGGGTGGTTTTCCGTCTAACGACAGCTGAGTAGAAATGTTCAAACTGGTTGTTTCATTACTTGATAAGCCTTGCCACTTGCAATTCCAGTCTGCGTTGACCAGCAAAAGAGCGAACGAAGATAATTGTCCATTTCTGGCTGGTTTGCGTATTTTTACCGCGATGTTATTGCTACAGACCCTTTGCATCGCACACGGCGTTAGCCAAAGCACTTCGGTGCTACTGGCACCGCCCAGATGGCTGTTAATTTTTCCATCCCGTTTTGGCACATTTCCCATTCGAAGTGGAACATATCGTCAAGTCAGCTTTTGTGCAGCACTGCAAATGGAAAATTGAGCATTCAATTCGCTTTATGCTGCTTCTTTGAATTCTATGAACCGTTTTACCAAGAGAGAATGTGATGTTTGGTTCAGCTTTTGTTGTTTTTATTTCAAAGCACGTGCTTTGCCCTTCCCTCCTCCATGTGTGGTGCAATTTTTCTCGTTGGGGGACGTGTGTGGTCGTGTTTTTTTTTCGGAGCAGATGGTTTAACACGTTGTCTGCCACGTCAGCCACTATGTGGCTGACGGGTTTTTTCCGATCGGGCCACGTCAGCCACATAGTGGCTGACACATTACACATTGTAAAAGACGTGTTACAAGAGATACATTTGTACGTATTTGATCGGTTCTTTCACAATGCTTTTCTTTCACGGTTATTATTTCTTAAAAAAATGATTAAAATATCAGAATGAGTTTCTATTATGTTTTCAT
>KB667977.1:181345-197809 GCA_000349065.1 Anopheles quadriannulatus | reverse complement strand
ATGGGAGGGGGGGTTCCAAGAATGAAATTCCATGGAATTAGCCCAACAAACGACATTGTGGAGCGACTGAGACAACAAAGAGAATTGATGAATTTGTTTAAATAGAAATAATGCAAAAGCAAATGCAATCGTTTCAAAGAGTGATTCCGTGGCCTGACGGGGCAGTTTAGTGGGCATGTATGGTGGCAGACAACGTGTTAAACTCGAAATGGAGGAGAAACCAGTCAAGCCATACCTTCACTGCCCGCACGGAAAGGCAAACCACATATTTCCATGCATTTTATCTATTCCGACTTTCGGTGTAATATGGAAGCAATGTGGTTCAGCCAATCGCACACAGTGCACGGTTGCAACTGGACAATCACCTGCGCCGGTACGAAGGGAAATATTCATTTTTATTTTATCTCACACCGCACCGCAATGTTTAAGCACAAAGATTGCTTCTGGTGGTGGAGAACACGTTGTGAACGAGGGCCGGTTACACGATACTGGTAGAAATTTGTTCTACAAATTTGAACTGAACGTTCGTCCAACAAGAACCAAAAAGAGTATTCATACTCACACTCACACACGAAACAGCGCGTAAAACGTTGTAAAATAATGATGGGCCAACAGTAAAAATCATAAAATAATACTGCCGGGGTCATGTGCCTGGGGTGGCCGCGATGGAATCTTAGCGCTGCCCCTGTTTCCCTAAATACACGAACCCTCGCACGAGCCGTTTGTGTGTTGTGTGAAACACAAACCTGGGAAGAGCTTTTGTGTGTTTTTTCACAACACGACCGAACGACCAGACAGGGCTGAATGCTGTTCGCCCGCCAGGCACACCATTTCGTGCCGTTGCTGCTATCGTGGCAGTAGTCCACGGGTACGATTCCAGCATTTGTACTGGTTCTGCCGGTTAGTTGACTCCCTTAACCGGCAGAATTTTCTTGGGCGCGTAACGTTGGGCAGAATATTGCAGGAAAACTCAGCCACCCCGAAGCTATTGCGGTGATGTGGTTGCAGCATTGTGTGCTCCATTCAGTAAAAATCGTCCGCGAAAAGGGCTGCTCGTGGATGACAATGGAAAATGTGAAGTGGAAGTATGAAATTCTGCGAAACGACCAACGCTTTCAGTTGCGCTTTTGAGGAGTTTCGCTCCTCGTTGGAGCAAAACGGACCATCAAACTACGGCGGATGGAAGTCGCAGAAAAGAAATTGTTTTTTTTTTTTTATTGTGAAAACAGGAAACCAAGGACATGGTAAAGATATCTTAACAAGGCTAGACGGAACATTAAATGACATCTAGTTATCATTGTTATCATGTCCGGCATTAGCGCACGGTTGAAATGAATTGTAACGGGCTCTAGCTTACTGCAGAAATCGTTTGGTGCTATTAATGCTACGCGGGCAAAATGCACGATCGCAGCATCCTCTGCCGGGCGTGTTCCACTGCTGCCGCTTCGGCCAAACACGTACGGTTATTTATCTAGCACAAACGTTTTAAGTAAATTACACGTTAACGATTATTGCTGCACACGCTCGGCACAGGCAACTGCTGCTACTCCGGGCTGAAGAGTTTCAATTAGCCGAGTCGCTTAACTGACAGTGAAGTGTGTGTGTGTGTAAGGCAGTGGCACGAAAGAAAACCCCAAAAGCCACTAACTCGCCCATCATATCCTTGTGCACGCTGCTGCGCCTCACATGATTTGGCACAAACTGACGGAACACAAGCAAGCGCGGGAAAGGAAAGAGAGGGAAAGCGTGGTAGCGAAACTGGCGTGGTAAAGTGTCCGGAGTCCGGAGTACCTCTCAACACAAGCGACAGCGTTTGTCATGTTTCAACGTTAATGGAAAATTAAAATTTAATTTCCTATCTCCCTCGGCCGTCTGCACCTGGGCAATGATTTCCTTTTTTTCCTCTCGCACGTGTGTAAATTCTTCCCAAGAGGGTTTGTGCGTCCGTGCATAGCATTCAGGGTGTGGTACATGTGCCTGGGGGGAGGTGGGTGTGGTGCAAAAGAAAGCAGATAAACCATTTCCACGAACCAAGGTTGGGAAGGGGCTAATACAGCGCCCGGCAAACCCCGGAGTAAAGTAGCAGCAGCTCCGGATTCCCAGGAGGATGGTGCAAACTGTCGAAGCTTTCCAAGATATTAAAACAATCCCAACAGGTGCCGGGGCCATAAAAACGCTATCAGTAAGTAGCTGACTTTCCTGGGTCGGTCGTCCGCAACAGCAGGCACGCCCCACACCTCCCCGGACCGAGCGCTGCCTCGATTGCTGTTCTGTGGCAATATTTTTTACTTTAATTTCAGTTTTACTCGCCATAAACAAAATTAATTAAACCCTCGCCCGTTTCTTCCCTCCGCGCGGTGCTGGTGGTTTCGGGCGGTACTGATGGTGTCTGATGCTGGTAAAAGTCATCAGCGGAACCACCTTTTGCTCCTCTAGCATTCCCTTTCCTGCCATCGTGTGTGCTGATGGGACTCGAACGATAATCGAACGCTTTCTATCGGCCATCAACGATTTCAATCGAACGCTTCATAAGAACACTTGCAATGTTGATTCGAACAAACGGTGTGTGTGTGTATGCCTTTTATTACATTGCTTTACAAGATGAGGTACCGCAGTGTGCAATAATATTGCCACTGTGTTTAATAAGAAACTACAATGGTACCGTATTGTGATCGACTGTGAACGAGTGAGCTCTCAGGTTTTATACGTTGTAAAACCAATACTCATCAATCATAAATCAATCGAACATAAATTTTAAGAGTTTTATGAGTCACAATTAAATGCCAACAAACCATTTGTGTTAGCTCTGAACACATTTTAAAGGTTTGAATAAATATTGTTTGCAATCAAAGTATGTCTTTAACTGTATTATTATTATTATTCAGAAATAATGTCTTTAACTGTATTTAAACATAAAAAACGCAAATGCTTGTGCAATGAATGTGGAGCGTGTCAAAAGTTATTCTAAGTTACGCAAGAATAACTAAGTTACTAAAAGCCAAGCCCACTGAGCCCAAGCAAATCTAGACCAAAAACAGTTGTTGAGCCAAAGAAGAAAGTGTACATATATTCCATGCACATGTTTGACAAGCATAGAAAAAATGTGTGTCGGCTTTTATCAATTTTAGTATTATTATAAGCCACATCTCATTCATAGATCAATCATTCCGATACTCCAAAATATTACCCTAATGATGATTATTGTGCTGTAAACGTTATGTTGTGAAATTAAGCACTCTACTACAAATGTATCAATTATCAACGCAATCTTCTCGGTTGTTAAATAAAAATGAAATCACTCCGACAGAGCTCACACTGCACCGTACAAGCACGTGCTTCGTCGTGCCAATCTAGGCTCCTCTCTACGAAATCTCCCCTTGATCCAAACCACGGCATCTGGTTGCCCATGCTACAAACTAAAGGCTGCTACTTTAAGCGAACGAGCTGTCATCGTTGGGGAGCTGTGCTGTGTGAGGCTTGCCAACCGGAGATGAGTCAGACGACAAAACAGACGACCCCCAACGCACTACTGTCACACACTGTCTGCCCCGCTCGGTTGCGTTACAAGATGCTCATCTTCCAGACGAGCTAGTGCCACATTGCCGAGACTACTGCTAACCTACGGGTTTACTTACCGACACGCAGCAGCTGCTGTAACGCGTTTAATGTTGCAATTATAATGTCCGGATTTCTCGTGTTCAACGCCTCGCGCATTGGCAGTATCAGCATGGGGATGGTTTGGAATATCTGGAGGGTTGGTTGCGTTGTGTTCGAATGCCAATCACACAGCGGTCCACCGCCACAAGAAACAAAGGATGAGAAGAAAATAAAAACGTGTCAGTAAAGCAAGCTAAACTCCGATCTCATCTTTGGAAGTCCTTCACTGTAATCACCACCCAGAAACGCACCGGACGGGGACGCCCGAAATGGAAATGTAAGAGATTATGATAGCATCGCAAATCGGTTGGAAGTAACGACCGCAATTATAGGCATTGTGCACCCGGTAGGCGACCGGCTCCCTGGCGAGAGGCTGTAGCGGCGTCGTTCCGTCACTCGGGACAGGAGCATCGGAGCAAAAGCCTACGGCGCTTATCTTCACCACCAACTCACGCCGTGTGGCCTGTGTGGCCAAGCGACTGTGTCGTCCGAAACAAGCGGTAGAACACTCTCGCTATCATTACGATCGCACCACCACCCCTTAGTGGAACGGGTCGATTGTCCTACCCTCTCGTCCGCCCCTCGTGCGTATCATTTCGAGAACCAGAAAATCTTATCTCACTCCCTCCGCCTCGTGGGCGGTCTTCATTATAATCTAATCGTAGAACGGTTCACTAAAGTCTAATCCCAAGTGTGTCCCCTTGTCCGGGTTGCTTCTTCGTCATTATCCTTCCTCACCGCCGAAACACCGAAACCTGGCTTCTCGGATTCCTACGTATATCTAGGCACTTGACGCACGTTTGGTAGCTGCCGTGGAGCACCGTCCGCCCTCTGAAAGTAAATTAATTTTTTCATCCATTGCCTGCGGTCAGTCACACTCTGCCTCGGCGCTCCGGCTAAATCGGCTTTGCAGCGAGAGCGGGGCTGGCGGGTGCCCCCAGTGCCTTCGGAGGGAACACGGGTGTCGGACCAGAAACACTCTCAGTAACCGGCAAAGGCTGCACCCCCTGCTGGGACACTTTCAGTGGAGCTAGTGCCTGTGATGCAGAGCTGATGCGAACGATCTGACCAACTGATGAAGCCGACCGCTCGCAGGCAGACATCCGGCGTCGTAGGAGGTAGTACCTGATGTTGATGAGGCGCCGGTTTTTGGCCCAAAGAGCTGTATCCCTACCGTTAGCCGTCATCAGCATTATTAGCATCAAGCCCATCAAGAATTCCACAGCTCCCGCAGTGCTGGGCGGGGGCCCCACTCCGCGCTAATCTTCATGAAATTAATTTATTAAATTATGTACCATCATTGAGTCGGCTGTTTTCGCGCGTAAAAATCAAGCACCATCCTCTTTCACGGTGACAACCACCGTCCAGGGCCTTCCAGGGACGCACAGCTAACCAGGGCAGCGGCAAGGATCATTGGCCAAGCTCGGTCGCCGCCCAGGCAAAAAAGGAGATGCGACGCGGGAGAAAGGATTCAATCTAATTTTCCAATTCGGGCCATCTTGCTTTCGCTTTCCAGGGGGGTTTTCCAGGGCACTTGGCGCAGGGCACTTGTGGATAGTGGCGGGAAATTTACGCCAAACTGGAGCCAAAGGATTATATCCTTGCACCCCCTCCCCTTCCTAGCTCAAATCAGCAATTCAACCAACGTCTCAACGCTGGCAGCTAAGCAGCGGATCTCAAGGCTTCAGTTCCGCTCCGCTCTGTCAGAACTGACGGCATCGCGCTGTTGACGCTTTTGCAAAATCGCTTTCGGCAAGCCGGCTGTGTATTAGTGAATGGGCAAAGTTTTACCCATTAGCGACATGGCGGTTAACTGGTTCCTACTGCGGGAAGGGGGTTTTAAAGTTTATTAATTTTAAGTTTTCCCCCCGATCGTCAGCTTCCAAAAGCGGGCGCTGAAAGGCGTACTGTCGGGCAGGTACGCTAACCAAACTGGATCAATAATGTTTCGGCAAACGCAACTGTGCGTTCCAATTTCCAAAACCGTGGACGGCACCCGGGGGAAATTATTGACGCGCGTAGCGCGAAGGGCCGAATAACCGTCACGTGCTCGCTCAAAGTCAAGTTCCACGTTATAACTGTGCATGAAACTGTGCTGAATGAAACCCGTGGGTGACGTTTCCACACACAGCCGTGCCCTATTCCCATACTACTACCCCCTGGTGTCGGGGAGGGGGATGGGAGAGACACACCTGTGAAGCCACACGACACAAGCGCACGGTCCCACACACCTTAGCCGAGGGACGAGTAATTAAGCATACAAAAGTTTATTTTAAGCGAAAATCAGATACAATGCGCTAAATTTCGCTGTCAATCGTCACCCCACGGAACGGAACAGTCAGCGGAGCGCACCCGCCGAGCTGACGAATGGAAGGCCGGAAAGCCCTGTGAATGATGAGTTTGCATGCAGCTGAATCATTAATTCCTACCTGCCACGGGCTGCTCCTGCCCGTGTTGCATAAATTCACCCCCTCCAAACCGACAGTCTTCCCACGCATGCTGTCTTTCCTTCTTTTCGGAGCGGAATCGGAGCGAAATCGGAATCATTACTACCGAGTCGCACGGTCTTTCTGTGTGCTTCCGTCGTGCGCCAGCCTTGGCGGCGTAAAACGCTCAGCCACACAAAGACATACCGTGGTGAATCCTCGTGCTGCGATTCGCGAACCGGAATGGCCACGGAAACCTCCGCGGAATTGGGGAGGGGGGTTCGGGAAGGCTTTTGCGCCGTATCATGGCGCGGAAAGAAAACTTCATTTGAATATTAAATGATTTATGTTTATGCGATCACAGCGTCTGACGGAGGTGGTTTCGTTTCGCACTTTGCCGTCGTCTCCCTGCCGCCTACAAAACCCCGTCCTGGGATTATTGTGATTGCTCACTCCCGGCAAAACGGGCGGGGAGAGTTTGGCCAAAGCCGGGCCAAAAAGTTCGACAGTTGCGGTAGCAGCGAGCGTCCGCGAGCAAATAAGTGAAACTCCGTGCGGTGTGTTTGCTGTGGGTTCAAGATTCGATTGCTCGCTGAGCGTGCCTGCTTTCCACTCTCATTCGCACAGCCATCGATCTTTGTCTTTGGTCGAGAGACAGAAGACGCATTCAAAATACGATCCCACCCCAATGCGCCATCCGTTTGCCATCTAAAGAATAAGGGATCTCGCCGTTCTTCCAAACCACCATTCGGCTTTTTGTTGGCGTTCCCGGGAGCATCATCCAAGCACCGATGGTGGCGGATGGTTGATTTAAAGTTTCCCACGAAGAGAGAAAAAAAGTAAGCGCCTCTTGGAACATCGTTACCGTCGGGGTGGTATGTTTTTCAGACACACACACACACACAAACGAATCTATACGTCACTGTTATGTGCGCATATTCCGTGCCCGACTTGCTCGTTGCCAACCAGCGTCACCTAAGTACCGAACAGGGTCAAATTTTGCAATTTCTTAACTCTCATTATGATGAATTTGTATGTAAATCGTGGCAATATTTGAATATTGTTATACTCATTTCACGGTGCGCACAAAAGTTTTCCTCCCACCACCCCTTGGGCAAACGGAATGCCGCCTGCCTGCCCCCCAATGTCTGCTGACTGCTGGCAACGGTTGACCTTAGGCAAATACGATTCCATTTGCCTCAACGGCAGCAAACTTTCCTCGAAATCGAAGATTGTGACTTTTTACTTGTTTGTATATGTGTGTATGTGTGTATGTGTATGTCTGTGCATGGGAACAACGTAATCCTTCAGCAAATGTACCGGTGGCGGTTACGGTTACGATGCTTTGCTTTGGCTCCCTGAAACGAACCAAAACCTACCTCACGGTGGAATTCTACGAAATATATCTTGTTGAAAAAGTTTGATCTAATTTCTTATTCTATTTGGTTTTCTAACTGTTTTTTGTTCTGCGAATTTTTGGATCTTTGTCATCACGCTGCTACACATGGATTTATATCGCTCGGTGGAGTCTCTAAGACAAAGCTGATTGAACACAAAACTCATCACTCTTCAACGGCACTGCACAACCCGAGGGACGAAAGACGCTCGCACAGAAGAGAAATTAAAATTCAATTCCACTTTCCACTTGGCTTTTGCATTCTTACAGAGAGACATTTAAAAAAAGGACGCATTCCTTGCAAAGTACCCCAAACAGCCCTAACTGTGCTATAGCAAAGAAAGCAGGAGTAAAGCATCGTTTTCTTCCCCACCCTTGTTCACACTTGTTATATGATGTGGCTGTTGAAAAAGATGGCTAATTGCCCTACATTATTGAAGTGTTTCATCTCTCGAAGGGATATCTTTAATTGCATTCGACAGGTTGCTGTGCTGCAGGCTGGGAATGATACTCCTTTTCGCAGCACAGTTCCAAGCCGATTGGTACAAACAATAATTAACTTTGTCGTTATGCAGATTGAAGATTTCGTATCATCCTGCCTGAATGTCCCTTTTCTAACTCCCCTAGCACAATCTAACTGCAAAGTAGCTCAAGCTCTATGAAAAGAAACGCTCTGCACACAGCTCCACCCAAGCTTGATGCTATTTATATGCCTGTCGGGTGACCTCCGACCGTAGCCCGGCAAAGGTCCCTAGGTCCCAGTATTAATTTTTCGTCTGCTCATAAAAATGCACTACGCAGAACGGCACCAACCGAGAAATGCACCTCCGCCGTACGGGCGGCGGGCAGTAGTATATATCAACTAGCGGGAAAACGTGCCAACGACAACTCATCTTCATCTAGCCATCGCCAGAACCTGAGCGGACCGTGCGGAAGGTGATGATGATGCTCCATCTCATCAGCTTTTCCACGGCAACGGCACGGGGCGACGACGAGGTAAATGAGGTCAACAAAGTCCATAGCCGTGAACCGTTCACTTCAGGTTTACGGGTTTACGATGCCCATCGGACACCCGGCAAGGCTACGTGATTGTTAGCCGAAAGTTGCAATGTTGCGAGGGCTGGTCCGCTTCGAGTTCTGCAGGAGTGGTTCTCCCGGGGTCCGCATTCCGTCCATGATGGTGTTCAATGGCTAGCAGGCTGGAATAGGAAGCGCAAAGAACGTGTGTACGGCTTCGGCCGCTCGGGTAGGTTAGCGTGAAGGTCAGCGAGTTGTCGCCATGTCGGTTGTCGCCAGTAACCAACGGCACACGTGACGAGAGAGTAACGATCGCGACGATGGTCAACGTAGCACATTTCCCCAACGGTCGGGGTGGAGCAGCGCCATAATGCATGGGCCATATTGGACCCCACCGGGGTAAAGGCAATGCTTCCGCCGTAGCACACGTCACGCTCTACGGCGAACAAGTGACGAGCTGGACACGTTTTTATCTGGCGCAAAAGTGCTCGTGCGTGTGAGGGTGTGTCTACTCCTTTCCTCGTCCGGCAATGCAACACAACTAACGCTAACGGAGGATAGAGCATAATCGTGGCTAGTAGGCAAAAAAAAAACCCCAAAGTGTGCTACCGAAAATGTGCACATAAATCTTGTTCCACAGCTTGGGGAAAGCTCCATACAAATCAGAAAAAACAGATCTTCCAAAACTAACACCGAACTCCGGACCGGAAGCGGACAAATGTGACAGCTCTCCCACACTAAACCACTATTAGCCATTTGACGAAAAAGCATCCGTCGTGTCCATCCGGTTGTCTATATATATGTATGTGTGTGTGTGTGTGGCTCAGTGCTAATGTACAACGGATATTTTTGTTGCTTCTGCACGACTCTTGCCTCCACTATTTTGCGCTAAACCAACCACCGGGTGTTGTCTGGTTTCACCGCGAATCCGCTTGTCCAGTCGGCCGCCTAACATGGCTCTTTGTGGCACACCATCAAACGCACACACACAGACACACATACATCCACAGATTGCATTAACGTCTGCCAGCGTCATCACTCAGGGGAGTATACTCTTGCGCGAATGTGCAGTGGAGAAAAGCATCCTTCATGCCGCAATCCAACGCTGTGAAATGCAATTTCACAGTCTTCGCTTATTCATACGAAAAAAAAACAGGGGGTTTGGGGGGATGCCTCACTTCATTCCTTCATTTCTCTATCGTGCCGTGTGACGTGTGTTTTCTCCACCGATGTGGCGAAAAGATCCGGGCGGATGATTCGTACCGGAAGCGGGACAAAAAACACACGGCCTTAGTGTGCGCACTCGGTTAGGGATGGGGTTTTCATCTAGTGCAATTCATTTCCCCAACTGAGGAGATGAATGCCGTCGGCGTGCAACAGTTGGACGTTTTCATCCTTTGTGTGGCATCGTGGCACCGTTTTTTTGCATCGAGTTTTGTTTTTTTCTACCTCCGGTACACACCCAAGCCTTGAATCTCGTGGAGGAAGAGTGTATGCATGAAGGGGCGCCGTACAGTCGTGTCCAGCAATTAGAACCGATTGTGAATGAAGCTTTCTTGCGGGGAAAGTAAGTTTTTTTTTCGCAATGTTTTTTTGCGTCCCAAGCATGGGAAGTGAAATTATGCATTACGTGGAAATCGGGGTAGTTTCCATTGCTGCGGAATCCTTCTAGCGGCTACATACTGCGTACAGCTCTCGTGGAATCAAACATCCTTGTGATACGCGCAGAAAAAAGGATCTAATTTCAGAACGCGTTGGTTTTTAATTTTTGAAAAGACCACAGTAACTGAAAGGCTCGTGAAATATCTCTCAAATTATGTGGTAGATGCTCGTTCGAACATCAGGAAAGGCTCACCAACATTTACCTTCGCTAGCGATATAAATCAGAGGTGCGATACAGTAAGCGTCTGAATAATAAACGTCCCGCCAAGCGAATGACAAGCCCCGGCCCGAACCTTGCGCTGCTGCAATTCATCAATCATGAAAGCGCACCTCCCCTGATCTCCCCCCAGCCCAGCACTCACCTGTCGTTCGGTCCCGGCTATCAGCAGATCGCTCACCCCGTGGCGCGCAAACTCCCGGTACGGAAATGTCGACTCGCACAACCTGCAATTATTACCCAATGCCCGTTCGTTAGAGTGTCGAATTTAACGCCTCACGCCGCTCGCCCCTGCACCAAGCCACCCGCGTGCCTTACTTACCCATCGAAAAACAGTGGCAGAAAGCGCTGATAGTTGAGCTGTTCCGGCGGTGTGTGCCACTTGATGAAGTGTTTCACACAGCGCGTTCCGCACTCGCGCGAGATCGGTATGTCGCCGCGCAGGAAAAACCCACGGAAGCGCGATACGCGCGCCGGCCGGATGCAGAACACCGGAATGGGGCAGGGCGACCAGACCACTACACAGCGCTGGCAGGCCTGCACTGTGAAGGCCGGCACGCGACGAAGAATTCCGGGGCATGTGCGTGGCTGGCACCAGCATGACGTTGACGGCATTTTGTTGCGATATGATGCGCCGACACTCGAACAACGGGCGGTGGCAGTGCAACACGGTTCGGTCGGTTGAGGGGGATTTTTTTTTTTGGCGGAAAAACAAGCCACTAGGAATTTGGCACACTGGTGTGATGCTTTCGGGAAATTCTGAACAGTATCTTGAGCACACGGGAATTTAGATGTTTGTTGTTCGGCCGAAAGAAGAAAAGAGGAACTTCCTCACTGCACACCACTTGACAGTTGTTCGAGAAACATCTCGGAGCAATGGCTACTTGATGCAGGCGTTGAAACTCTAACATGTTTGTTTTGTGTGTCTAATCTTTTTTTTTCTTTACAGAGGAGGACTACGACGCGTTCTGCTTGGCGTACATGTTCACCTACCGCGACTTCGAGATGGGCACGCTCGGGCTGGCCTGGACCGGTGACCTCAAGAATGCTGGCGGCGTCTGCGAGAAGAATGGGGTAAGTTACGTTCGTTGATCATCAGTTTAATTTAGCAAGCAAGCATTTCGACAGCTTTACGATCGCTCATTCCACCCTGCTCGTGCTTTAATGGAAAATTTAAATTTCTTCCGCAAAGAATATAAAGCATAGTGCCACCGGGCTCGCGTTCTGTAATTGCAAGCCCTAGCTCGACTAGGCATAAAGAGAAAAGGAAAATCTCCAAACTGCTTTCACCCTATCTATATCCAATTTAGCGCATCCCGCCGGCACTCGGAAAAGATCGAGAGCAGCAAACTGGAGGCGGCCGATCGGAAGCTACATCAAATTTAATGACCACTCATCGTGCTAGGCTAGCGCAGGGAAGACGAGGTTCGGCGCCTGCCACCCCCAGTACCTGACCCAGTGCCTGCATATCCCAGATACGTACACGTATCGACCCGAGCGTCAGCGCTCGGGCAGGTTTTTTATGATTATTGGCTCAGACACGGATGGGTAGAAGCTTTCCATTAAATTTCAATACCATTCGCCCCCATTCGAAGATATTGAAGCGGTAGCGATGGTGATGATGTGTCTCTACATTTGTATGTGTTTGTGTATGTGTGTTGGAGCTTATTTTATGCGCCAAAAAGGACTCACCAAACGCACGACCGCCGCGCACCGTTGGCAGTGGAATGGAGGGATGAAACGAATTTTATTGCTTTGCGCGGGAAAGACTTCATCGAGTCAATAGCAGTAAACCTGATGTTGTACGGACTTGTGGCCGGAAAATGGGGGCGGTTAAGGAAGGAAAAGGCTCCTGAAAGCATATGGATTATTTGTCGACAGTCAGAATATCGTAAGCGTTTTATTGTGGCGAAGCTAAACCGAAACGCTATCACCAAACGTCTTGCCCCGGAAAGATGGATTTGTAAGCGATTGATCGTAGCAGAGCAGCGTGAGTGCGCCGGGGGAAGGATTACCGAACGCCAGCGTGGTTTTATTTGAATGGAATGCAAGGCATAGATTAGCTCTCACTGAAGGTTCCTGGATGCTCTCGAAGTACAAATAATGCCACACATTTCGCTCCCGTGTTGCTGGTGGAACCTTGCGAGAAAGCTTCCCTTGGTACCTACTAGACAAATGAACCTTAACGCATATATGAACTCGGTGCTATCTGCTCTTAACGCCTTCCAATTCTTGCTGTTATTAGTGGTTGTTGCTTGGGCTTCCGGTAGGTGGACGTGATTTTCCGTTTTCAATTAACCAGATCTAGCTGCAGCCTCCGAAGAAGCACCGAGTTGAAGTACGTATGAATTCATTGAAAATCACGCCGTTCGCGCAATCGAAATCAAAAGCTCTTGTGGGTTAGTAAAAGAAGAAAAGAAAACCTCGAACACTCGACTCTGTAGCGATAGTCATGTTTCTTCCTCTGCATGCGCTATTGATCCCCGTATGATACGAATGCTTGCGCTTCATTACGAACCCGAAACGCCGCATCTCATGTGCTCCAACAGTTTTTTCGAACTGATAAATAGGGATTTTTTTTTGTGCTAAAATACAGAAAGCCAGCATCATCATGTGCACCGCGCGAACAAATATGCTACCGCGCTCTGTGGCAGGAACGGTTGTATGGCTTTCAACTGAAGTGGTCATAGTATCTCTCTATTCGCAAGTAGTTGAGCCGTGGCCGGTGAAACGGAACACATCGGAGTTAGGAGATTCATGCCAGTATGGCATCAGCCGGTGCGTCGCGCTTTGGAGCAAGCTGCTAGCGTTATGCAGTTCGAAATGAATGACACATCGACAGTCTGGGTGGGCACGGCGTCGCATTGTTAGCGTGCGCTGTCAGCAGATAGTTCGCCTCTCACGCCACTCTCGCCTCAAGCAATGACGCCAAGGAACAACGAGCAATAGCAGCGGGACACACACACTCAAACACTGCACTGTCGGTGCATTTTCGTTTGGAAGCCGAGCGAACAACATTGCAGACACTAACTTTGTGACAGTGCAATGGAGTGCAAATGGAAATGGTACCTCTGGTGGGACCATTATATCCAACAGTTGTTGAGTGCAAGCTGTTCTTCCATTGCTTTCCCCTTTTCACTACAATAGTAAACGTGTTGGGGAGTTGTCGTGAATGTTTTTTTTTTGTCTTGTTCTCCCTATTCTGGTTTTAGGCGAAACATTATTTTACTACTGCCGTCTGGCACCCGGCAGGGAGGGAACTAGATTGCTTTGAACGATGGTGACGATTGGCTGTTCGCGTGCGCTTGAACAATCCTTCTTTCAGTCGGGTGGCGTAGGTATATTCAAAGCGGATTTCGAATAATCAAAGAACGTCTGGGAAGGGCTAATAGGCACTGGGCTAGAGACTTTGGAAATACCCTGAAGAGAACGCGCTCGTGCACAACTGTTGAACATGATTTGGGTTTTTTTTTTTTTGTTTATTCTTCTAGCTGGCACCATTTCGACTCATTAGCTCCACCATCGTGGATGTTAGAGCAACGAAGTAGCGGAACCACCTTGTTCGTAACTACCTTCTGTGTTGGCTGTGTGTATTGGGACAGACAGAAATGCGCGAACAAAAGCCGAGCCATCGAGCTGTAGTGGTTTATGTCGTTGTTTTACGCTCGCTCTTAACGCGTTGCTTGGGCAATGGGGCGAAAGTTTGCTTGGCTAAAGAATTATTCGGTTCCCCCCGGCTGGCCTGATATTCGAAACAGATGACAGGTCATAAAAACCTGCCCTGTTCTGGCTCGGGCACACTGGTGGTGGATGAGCGTATTTGTGAACTTTGCTTTCTCCATCCAACGACCATTTGTTGCCGTCCTTTCCAGTGGTTTGTGTGTGTGTGTGTGTGTGTGTGTGTGTGTGTGTGTGTGAGTGTCTATTTCCAAATATTTTAGTCGTGAGTGAAGACCAAATTTAAAAAAAAAAACGAGGTACGCACAATCTTTTCTCCACCGCTACAATCACAATGACAAACGTCCCTGCGGTTTCTGACGAGGATAGATCATTCCGTCGTGCCATTGTGCTCGTGTAGAAAGGTAAGCAGATAAAATATTTGGCCTGTCCGGACGTGCCAAGGGGTAGCCGAGGTACTGGGTTCGGTCCTGCGCTTATTACAAAGGTGCCAATTTGTGCGTCGTTGCCGTTTTCCGGACAGACAAGCGTACGGTCAGTGCGCATTAGAAGCTTCACATTCATCCTTTTCTAGGTTCTATCCCCCATACAACCCCCTCTTCCTTCTGAATCATTTGTCACCGTGTTCGGGTGGGGTAGAAAGTAGAATTTATCGTACCTTTGGAGAGGTTTGTAATATTTCTACATTCTACCATTTTACAAAGCCACCAAATTCGCAGCAACATTGCACCCCTTGTTTCTTCATCTGTTGGCAGACACAGCACAGAAACAATGTGTTCACCGGGGAAGGTAAAAGGGCAAGGTGGGCTTGGTTTTCTCATTTATCTCCGGCATGCCGCCGTTACGATTTAAATTACGCTTCACGGTCCGCTGACCCCAAAAAAGGGAAGAGTCAAATGTTTTCAACAACATAACTACGCGCCAGTGTTGCCGCTGTTTTGCTGCAGTCGACAAACAGCGAAAGGTAACAATGTTATATGGCAGACGACCAGCAGGGCCGAAGAAGTTGTGACACCGTTGACACCGGCCTGATGAAACCCGAAGTAAAGGATATCTTTCTTGAGACAGGCAAAATAAAGGAACAACAGCAGCAAACAAAAAAACACGACGACACACAATCTGTTCCGTCCCCTTTTTCCACTCCACCCCTCACAAAGAGAGTTTCTTTTATGTCCCATCGGAAGGGATGGCAATAGAGCAGGCCACATCGATTTTCAACGTGCACCGAAATGGCCAGAATAGTCTTGCCTTCATCCATCCGTGCTGTGAGAGCAGTGTAATAAAGCGACAAAAAGGGAGCCACAAATCCGAACAGCTCAGCACACGGCCATGTCCCTCCGGTGGTACATCGAATGGCCTCCGGTTGAACATAGCTCCCTGTGCCGCGCATACAGTGGCCGGCAAAATAAAGTGGCCACTACTTACATTTTTACATTTTTCTAATTTTTTTCGTTAAAAGTGAAGCTATCTTTGTGTTATATTTTTTTAAACAATCTTCATTCTTTGCTCTTAAATGTGCAATCAAAATTTATTGAAAAAATCAAAGGTTTACCAGTACCAAAAATATTTTTAAAAAAATTAGTCCAAATCACACTGACAAAAAAAAGTGCCCACTATGCAAATCGATCAAACTTATCGTTTTTATCGTTTTGTTTTGACAGATTTTTTGTTGACATGAGGTGTTTAGGCAAGCGACCGGTTGCATGCATTAGCATTTGGCATTGAAGTGGATTCGTACTTTAATTTTGGACAATTTGGCTCAGTTGCACAAAATGGAAAACAACACAAAACAAATTCCTCTGGCTGTCCGAAAATTAGTTGTTCGCGATGTTCAGAACGGGGAATCACATCGAGCTGTTGCTGGCAAGTATAGCATCAGCAAATCAGCAGTTGGAAAAATCTTTAAAAAATATAGTACGTTAGGTTCAGTGGTAGATCGCCCAGGCCGAGGTAGGAAGAGAATAACAGATAGCAAAACAGACACCAGGATCGTGCGCGAAGTGAAGAAAAACCCTAAAGTAACAGTCCTTGAAATCAAAAATACACTTCAGTTAAATATATCCGATCGAACGATTCGCCGTCGCATCATAGAACAGGGGTACAATAGCAAATTAGCCAAGAAAAGACCCTTCATCAGTAAGGCTAACAAATCAAAACGGCTCAAATTTGCTCAAGAGCATGCGGATAAGCCGCTCGAGTTTTGGAAAACTGTTCTTTGGACAGATGAGTCTAAATTTGAACTGTTTAACCGAAAACGGCGGTCCCATGTGTGGTGTAAACCAGGTGAGGAGCTTCAAGAGCGCAACATCCAAGGAACGGTGAAACATGGAGGGGGCAATGTTATGGTTTGGGGGTGTTTTTCTTGGGGAGGGGTAGGAAGCCTGGTGCGAATCAACGGCATTATGACAGCT
>KB667977.1:95183-181229 GCA_000349065.1 Anopheles quadriannulatus | reverse complement strand
TTTAACGAAAAAAAATTAGAAAAATGTAAAAATGTAAGTAGTGGCCACTTTATTTTGCCGGCCACTGTAGAACCACACAAAGCAACAAAACAAACTACTACCACTACTACTACCTCTACTGCTTCTTTTACCATTGTTCCCAAGTCCTCTGCTCGGACGCCCATTTTGTCGCACTTGGTCGTCCATCGGGTAGGAAATGCAATTTCCGTCTCAATTACGGTGTGTCAGCAGTAAGGGTCCGGTTGACATACACACAGAGAGCACCGCTTACAGAAACGTATTGTGCTGTGTGCCAAAACCGAGGAGGGAATGGGGCAAGATGGTAAAAAAAGCAGGAAGGCAGGATCACCACCGCATGCTCCTTCCCATTCAGCACATTCCGCTGGGATGGTGTGGTTCGGGGTCTGCTGGTCGTGTAGCTCCCAAGACGATGGTCGAAAGAATTGAATTTTAATCCAATCTCAAAGCGACTAAACTTTAGCTGATTGTATCTGTAGTACGCCCTGAGCGCGAGGAAATTGGGAGGACGCCTCTGCGAACCGGCACGGGAGTGGCTCTGTTGGTGATCTGTGGATTTTTTTGTTTTATTTTGGCCAACGGATGCTGTACATTTTACGCTAAAAGATGAAATTGATGATTAGCCTTGATGGATTGTGAATAGCATGAACGAAATTAGTTTTATAGCAAAAGTACTAGTGTCCTGCTGTCCTTGCTATAGATGGTAAACGCTATGTGAAAGCTAGAAAACCATACTTAATTGGTTCACACAGCTTTCAACTAATTAACTTTGTGCTATTGTATGGTTGTATTATGTGATATTGCTAAATAATGGTATAGGAATATCTATTATACCACCTTGAGATGAAGTACATGCAATGCTACAAAGAAAGTTAACTTTAGCATGCCTTCCTTCTTATCTGCAAACATGCAGGCACAATAAAACAGCAAAACAGTCACCAAAAAGAGGCATACACAGCAAATTAAAAGAAGCTTAACCATCTGTACACGAGATGCTCCTCAGAAGGTCATAAAAAAAAACATTCCGGTTTGCGCGGGCCCGTTCGTCATCGTCAGCGGCGTCATCAATTTCCACTAAGAGTGACGTCAAAAATCCCTCGCCAAAAAAAAAAAAATATCGTCAATTTATTGGCATTTCCTTCACCACATTATCCGTCATTCTAAGTGCAAGGTCGGCGCGTAATCGTAAGGAAGTGGGAACGCTTTTCGGCACGTTTTGCTCAGTATCTTCTTTTCCCTTTCATCTTCCTTTTCTCTCTCTCTCTCTCTCTCTCTCTCTCTCTCTTGTTGTCTTTTCGATCGATAGTGATTTATTTGGCACGCTGACATTTTTCGCATCCCCTCCCTTGCGCAGCTGACTGAATTACTGCTACCCGGCCACACCCATTTGGGCACCCCTGTTTGTGCGTAAATGCTTGGCAGCGGAAGACGCTGCCCGAAATCAGTGCCGAGCTTTATGTTCACTTCAATGGGAAATGTGAATGGAAAAGTGGCTGACTTTTGCAGGAAAACGAGCCACCATTGCTGTCAGCGTGTTTTTTTTTTTTGCTTGGGGAGGGTGGACAAGAAGATTCCTTGCAGGAGACGAACGGCAGAATTTGCGCGTCTTGGCTTCCCTCTGTAGCTGACTGCTGGATGCCCCAGAGTAAGATGAGCCCGAGTCGGTCGTCAACGCCAACGAGTGGCGATCGTGCCGCACAGATTGGCCATTCAGAGCAGGAAAGCACGACGGTGCGGCAATCGTGTGCCGGCTTCGTACCGCCATTTCGGGCGAATTGTGTGGCACAACTAAATTTATGGCCACCTTTAGCCTTGTCGGAATCGAAAACCAACCCTCCTGCTCGTGTGTACGGAGTGCTGTGTGTGTGTGTTTGTGCATTTGATGGTAGAATGAGCGCAATAACACCACTTTCGTACGCTTTCGTCCTTATCCGGGCGGCAGCCAAGGATGGTGCGGACAAAGAAAAAATAAAATCCCACCTAAATACTTCATCGTAACGACGCGGGCAAACCCCTGCCGCATCCGCCTCCCAAAGCCATCGCAACAGTTACCGACCAACAGAGTCGTCGTGGTACGTACGTGTGGTAGTGGTGGTAGTGCCGGTGGCAACGATAGCACTATATGTACAGCAAAGAATGCAACCATTCGGCCTGTCGGAGGTCCTGCTCACAATCAAAGCGAACGCGAAGAAGAACGAAACGCCACGAATGCCGAATAGAGTCATCCATACAACTTTTATGGACAGAAATGATAATTTACTACCCTCCAGAGGCGGTTAGTTATGATAGCTCCATGGGATAGCGGGGTGGGCTGCCCCGAATGTTCGGCTTAAATTCTCTGCTCCGTTCCCGTTGCTGCTCCAGCGTGTTGTACCCCGGTGGTCAGCCGGACAGCTCTACACCCTACCAAACTAGGTGGGCTAGATGGAGGCGCCTGGTCACCCATCATACGTCGTTGGTGTTTGATTTACGCTTGCCGTAAGCAACGCAAAACCAACAACAGAAAAGCACAATTCCATCGCTACGGCTGTGCAACGGGACTGTGGTGTGCTCACGAAGGCCACCCTATGACCGGCTCGGATCACACATTTTCGGCTAGTAGTGGTTGGGTTGAATGTGTCGATTTGAACCTACAGGGAGGTTAACTTTTCGCACCGTTCTCACCGTGGGTTGCCTGGTGTGCGTACCGTGTGCTCTGGTGGGAATAACAAGGGTCACGTACACCAGACCCGAGGATGATTGAGAAAAATGTACTAATTGTAAAAGTTGCAACCGCAACCATCTTCTCAACCTCCGCCGGGGCCGGTCAGCATCGGCCGTTGTAGCCGAAAAACAAACTACAAACATTTTCCTAAAACTCCCGCACCCCGCTGGCAGGGTGTGAAACTTTTTCCCTCCCCTTGAATTGGAATGTATCTGCTGTGGCACGAGTGCAGAGGGTAATCGGGGGAAATGTGTATTCCCAAAGCGGTGTGTGTGTGTGTATGTGGAAAAGAGGAACACCGTGCCGCGTCACCGTCAGACTGGGACCAATTAGCAAATGGTTATTTCTGTGTGCGCGTCAATGCACTGGTTGGTCACCTGGCAGGGACGGGTTTTTTTCCACAGAGCTTAGTGGAAGTAGTTTTTTTTATTATCTTAATTGGTATGTATTGCCATATACCTTGGTGGTCGATTTTTAATGACCGAAATTGCAAATTCTCCCAGTAAGTTAGGGAAATATTGGGATACATTTGAGAATCATTTGAAAATGTATTGGATTTGATTTTAGTTCATTGAATCAATAAATCATCATTTTCATGCCATATATTGTCACGATTTGATGAATTGAGGTACCTTGGAATATTGAAATTGAACTGATTGTACTAACATTAATTGTAACATGTAAACCGGAACCTGGTCTCCTTTTTGGCGTAACAACCTACGCGGTCATGCAGACCAGAACAGGGTCATACAGACGACGGGCCTGCTGACGACTAGACCTGGAATAGATATGAAATATGCATCTAAAACGAACTCCAATCAAATTTTCAGCCGTCCATTTAAACCTACTAAAAGCCTTTTTGTGTAGCCTTTACTTCGATATCCGCGAAAAAAGGCAGGGCCAAAATTGCTCTCACTTTGTGCAAAACTTTAGACACTATTTTAACACTCTATTGCCAATGCTGTTATAAAGCTGAAACAAAAAAACAAAAAAATAGTTTAACACCGGTATGTCCACGGTGGTTTTTATGAGTGCCTGTCTCTATCTCAGCACACGATGGTCCGCCACGATGGTGTTCATACTTTTTCTGCATGAAATTGGGCGGAATAGCATGGATGCTGCTTTCCGCCCGGCGCACAAGCTGTGTGGCCCAACACAATCAACAACACATCAACGCCCGGGTGGGAAAAAAATCATTTCCATTCAAAGTCTAGACAACAACCAACAGTCTGCCCGCCTGCTGCACACGTTAAGGGCCGGCGGTCGGTAGCGCTCGGATCGTAAAAAGTGTATGCCATAGTTGCACAAAAAAAAAGAAGGAAAGGAGACCCAGCACTTTTCTGTTTTACCGTTAGAATGAGAACCGTAATTCGAAAGCTAACGTTGCTCTATCTCTCTCTCTCTGAACAGAAAAATACTTTTTCAAAAAATGTTCTTTTTCAGGCGAGAAAAGTTTTGTGCACCATTGCACCGTCGAACAGAGCAGGGGATGAGCGTGGAGAAGTTTGGGGGAAAGAGGATGTTGGACTAAGGGCAGGTGTAAAACCAGGTATTACCCGAAGCAACGGCCGGTACACCGAAACGGCCAACAACGGCTACGGAAGAGTGTATTTATTTATTAAAATGCACATCACATCCGCCGGAAGCTTGATTCACCCCCACACGAGAAAAGATACGTAAAGCGCCATGTTGGTAATGGGGGGGAGGGTTACAAGGGGACAGAAAAATAATAATAAAATACCGACAGGATGTATCTATCGAGCGCTGCTGCGCTACCGCCGTGAAGCGGATGGAGATAAAAATTGCAACAAAATAGACAGAACGTTTTATGCTGCTGCTGCTACCGCTTCAGTGCTTCAGCTGCAGAGTCTCCTCTCCATACCGAACGTGATGCTGCTGACCGTGGATGTAAGCGGGAGACTTTAAAAATCGTCCCATCCGTCGGTTAGTTTAGGTGATTGCTTAAACCCGTCACCACGCGGCAAACCGCATTGTGTTGCTGAGCGGGATGTTACCATGATATCTTCAGGCGGTTTCAAGGATAACGGAAGGAATGTGTGAGACTTGTTTTTTCTTCTTTTTTATGAAGGTACGCCAAACGCAACAGCACACCAACATGATGTACATGACGCGCGAGTACTGCTGAACTTATTTGCTAACTGATGATGAGAATTAAATTGCAGCTGCCTCTTTACGGCGCTTGTTGAGGGAATGTGGGCTGTGTGAGGAGATGCAAAGTAAGATTAAAAATTCTTTCAAAACTTCGGCTTAATATTGGAATCACTTTTCAAAGTACTTCTAACAAATTGAAATACCTGCTCGGTTCTGTTGATTTGACAGCTTGGGGAGAGACGTACTCCTTTGCCTAGAAAGAAAATGATGAATTTATGCATTCGAAGCGTTGTTTTAGTGTTGGATACAAGTAAAAGAATTATGGATAATTTTTTTTTATTCGGGAGGAACAGTCCAAGAGGCTATATTGTTACAATAGAAAAAAATAATGTTAATAAAATGAACGTTATTCCTTACTAGTTGAATTATTTACAATAGAAAAGCTGCGGACTTCAGAAGCCTTTCTTATTATATTATCTTTTTTTATAAAGTTAATTAAACCGCATATTTTGCTAATGATCATTACGAAGAACATAAACATAACATAATTCACCAATTTCCTTTGCATCTAACGAGTATTGTAAAACGTAATGAGTATCATTCGGCAGATAGCACTTGGAGCAATACGGTTGGAGAGCTTCGAAATGATTTCCAAGATTTCCGACACCTTGCATTTTTGCCGCTGCCACCTTACACAACAGGACAAACAAATCGTTTTGCAAAGTAAACTTCACCAGTTACCACACACACCCGCACCAGGCGCGCATGCTTTTAAGTCATTACATTATAGCTCTTCACCTGCCAAACCCGTGCTAACGTAGCTTCTGCCGGTAGATTAGCACCGCGTTCCCAACTGACGAACGCGCGCTTTATGACAAATGACATGAGTGTGCAAAATGTTTTCCCACGGCAAGAAACGGTGCGTCCCCAAACCCTTCCTTCCCCGTCTCGGGCGGGAGGAAACAAACAAAATCAGCTCGATTAGCTTCCCCCGCAAACCCTTGCACAGCCTCCGGCTTTATGTTCGGCAAGCGAGTGGGAAATGTTGAGGATTTTATTAACATTAATATGTGCTCCGTTAAGACCGGGCACTTTGAAGCGGATCGTGTGCACGAACGCGTGATTGCTAATCATCTTTTGACGTACGAACGGGCGAAAGGTGCCTAACATTGACATTGAGAAGGTAGACGGTAAACGCAGGTAGCTGTAAAGATGACAGTATTAGTAATATTTTATAACTAAATCAAATCAGGCTGCTCTGGAACTTGCTTTGGCTTCTCGGCACTGCTATTTTTTCTTTCTTTCTTTTTCGCTCCAAAGGGCGCTGTCACAGGGGACGATATATGTTGTACGATTCCATACACTCGCACACACACGCTCACACAATCTGCTATTGTAATCGAATGCACGAAGGAAAATAATCTCGTTTGTTTCCTGCGTGTCAAAAGTGAAGGACAGCGTGAGTGAAGGGTTCAGCTGATAGCGGTACTGCCATACCCCACCGTACCGCACCCGGTGATAAAGAGCGGATGGGAGGATTGGGTCGATCGATTGGCTTTTGCTGCTCAGTTTTGAGCCGAGCAAATGTGCTCTGGAATGTGCCCTAACGCCCGGGCCATGCGTTGCGTGACTGTGCGTGTCCATTTCGAGTTTGGTGGCGAATTTTTTTCCGTACCGTATTTGTCTCGCATCCCTCGAAAACTGACAAATCCTTGACATCTTGCGAGAGTGAGTTGACTTTTATTTTGCTTTTTGCTTTTCGTCCGGGAAGCTTTTTATTTGCTTCCTCCAAAGCTTGACAGCTCTGTTCGATTCAGTTTGGTGCGGGACCCATTTCGAACCGAAAAGTATCAAGAAGGTGGATGTGAATTCTTTTTTGTTTTGTTTTGTTTTGCACACAGTGAACAAAAAGGTCATGATCGTGAATAGAGCAGAATAGAGGAAATTGGAAAGAAGCACCACCACCAACGGGGCGAAGGACTCCCTAGAGAGAGAGAGAGTGTGTGTGGGGTACGTGCCAACCAGCTGGGAAGGGAGATCGGCAAGAATCACATAAATTGAAATGAAAACTTTCTCGCTTTTTCTCCATTACGGAATTTGTCCCCTGGGATGCCGCGAGGGGAAACGGTCCGTGGTCCGTGGTTTGTTGATTAATGGTAGCATGCCTACCCCTGGTGCGTTGCCAACGGCTGCCGAACGCTCGCAATGGAATGTAACCCCACGCTGGGAGCCATCCGTTCAACGAACGGAACGCACGGGACGCGTGCTCACTTCTTGAGTGAAATGTTTAAAGTCGCACCAGGACGAAAATCGCTTCCCAATGCTATGTTGGAGGTGCTTTAAAAGCACACTTTAAAAGCTTTCATCAATCTCACAAAGCCCGGAATGGCGTGCCGGTACAGGCAGGGCCGAAATGGTCCAGAGGACTGATTTCATTGCACTTTTCGGCGCGCGTGCTCTGCACAGCTGCAAGTGGCCACCTGCCCTGTCTGCGAAATCATATTCTTTGGCAAAGGGGAACACAACAATGTTGCAAACGAAACGAACAAATCGATACACCGGTGTGAAATGATCAAATATTTACGACCTCTAAACCGTTCGCTGTCTGCTGAGCGGTTGGTTGTTCCATTTTTCACTCACTTTGTTTGCTGGAGGGAACGACTTTTCCCCGTTCTTCTGTACCGGAGAGGTTTCGGTACGAATGTCGGAAAACGCTTTGCAATTTGCAAGGAACGGATATCTTTGAAAGAAGCAAAAGATGGACAAAAGAAGCTCTTCCGCAGCGCTAGCTCTTCGTCTTTGTTCTCTTCCTTTCTCACGTTTATAAGCATTTTGCAAACAAGCTCACGATCGATATTTGAAGTGGAAAAAGATAAGACAATAAAAGCTTACATTTACATGGGTGTGTACAAAAAAAAGAGCACGACACGCCTGTCCCAACAAATAACTCCTTTGTCCATGCCTGTAGCATTGCCATGTGCTTCGTTCGTCTTTTCATTGACCCTCTTTACTTTACACGCATAAGAAAAACCCTCCAGGAAAGAGTGACACGTTGCCGTTGCTTTCTTGCGCTAAATCCCCCGTCTTTTTTTCCTTGCTCGCCACAATATATACGCGCTCGCACGGTTGTGTGTGGCAGCGGTGTGACTTTCATGACATTATGCGGATTTCCTTCCTGCCGCAGCAGCGTAAGGTTATATCTTTTACGCTTGCGGATGTAGCACGGTGCTGCGGCAGTACCTCCTCTTCAGCTAACAAACGACGCTTCTTCATCTGTCCTCCTCGCAACGCGGCCAGTGTGGCAGTGGGTTAACGCGTCCGACGTGGAACGTTTTGTCCTAGGTCACCCCTCCCAGCTCTGTCCGCGGGTTCGTTCGCTACAAACAACCAGTGGCATGAACAATTTTCCTTTCCTTCACATGTGCGGCACGTTTGGAACGTTCGGCAGCCTGCTCCACCCAAAGGGCACGAACGTATGCGGCCGGTGTTAGGGAGGGAGGGTGTATGCACGTACGACACACACCCACACCCCCCGACATTGATGCTAACAAAAACAATTAACAGCAAAGTGTGGAACAAATGTTTGACAAAAGCTTCCTTCGCCCGCGCTTCTTTCCCGAACTGGCGCCTGCCTTTGTGTAATTGTACGTACTATTTGTACGAAGCAATGGCCGTGGCTCGGGTTGTGCCTGCTCTGACCCTTCTCCCGAAGGTGGCGGAAAGGATAAAGAGCCAGCAGTCTGTTGGGCAGAGGGGATTGCACGTTACGAGAGAAGTGTCCAAGAAGCGGTGCCACCTGCCACCGAATCTGGAGGCTCTTCACAGAGTGTGACACTTGTGTGGTTGCGAGCAAGAGCAAATGTGTGCCAACAGTGTTGCGTGTTGGGAAGCGAGGGAGCAAAAACAAAACGTTCGAGTGTTTGAGCTTTGTTGCCGAGGGGGGTGGCAGAGATAAACTGAAAGGAATCTTTGCAACAAAGCCTGTGCGCTTGGATTTTTCTTTCTATTTTGTTTTGTTTGTTGCTTGTGCCAATGCGTGCTGACGGATCATTTCTAGGAACACCGTGTTGAATGGCTCTTATTATGTATGTGTGTGTGTGTGTATGTGTGTTTATTAACTTTAATTCTGTTTTCCCGGAGGAGAAAAAGGTGTTTTTATTTGTATTTCAACAGGCGGGAAAAGATTCTAGCAACTGGTGCGATGACGCTTCCAGCGAAACGTTAAAATCTCACCCATCCGCCTTCTGTCGAATGTTACGGGCCATGTAATGTCCAATATGCGGTTCTTAAGAATCCAAGACCCTCTTCATCGTTCAAGATGTAAGGTACTTCGTACTAAGTGAGCCTAAAGCATTCTGTATTCTTAACAACAGCTACCTTTTGTGCATAGTCCTGGAAACGTGTCCGTGTTTCGTGAAGCTAAAGCAAATCGCATGCGGCCCCTGAGGGTTCTGCATGAGGCCCGCGATGCTATGAAGTTATGATTAATCAAGCCCGTGATTGAATTGGTACATCTTTGACATTGACATTTGAGATGGTTTACACGAACACCTGTGGTTTAGACCAACACACCCAATATAAAGTGCGTTATTCATCATTGCTTGCGAAAAGCTTTCGTCGTCTACTGATTCGAGTTCTTCCCGATGATAACATGGATTGCAAGACTGATAACCCAAGGACCAAGTATTGATATTTTGCTCTCAATAGTGAACGATAAGTTCAAAGTACATAAAAACGCTTCATGTTGGGCTCTTAGAGAAACGCACTAAACGCGTTCTGTATGCTTTCTGTATGCGTAAGCTTGCTTTTTTCCTACAACTTCGCAACCCATCAACATTGCCCATGCTGTACTCTGCTGTATTTTGAGTCGCTTTTTTAACGCACCTTCAGCTTTAATTATTGTTTACAGCGTTTTAAAGCATCCCACAGCGTCCACAGCGCTGAACGCGCGCTGCCTTCCTCTGTTCCGGGCGCCGTTTTTATGTGTACTTTATGAGTTATGAATAATTCTACCCCACCGGCTCGTTACACCGATCATGGGAAGGCTCGGGCAGCTCGTGTAAGTGAAGCGGAATTCATAATTCGCACAAACATTGATACCCTCGCAACGTACAGCGGACGCTACCGGCGGGTTTGTGCATTATAAATAAAGCAATTTTCCAGTTTTCCAGTTGGTTTTTACGCAGCCCCGGACAAAACATCCCGCAAACTTCATAAGGTGTGAAGGACGTTGAATACTCGTTGCACGGTTGATGCAACTTACGTATCTATCATTATAGCAGCTACATCGCGATATTGTTTTAAGTGCATTTACATTGACTGTCGCTTCCCTGAGCCTTTGTATTAAACGACTGCTAGTCATAGAGACTAATGATTTTAAAAAAGTGACAACAATCGCTTACTTCTCGCGGCACAAAGCCACACTTCCTTTGCCAGTCTAAACTTTGCGCACCATTATTTCTACTCCTATTCGCATCTCCAGCAACGGATGATTTATGGCAATTTGTTTTCACTTCATTCGATTGTACCCACAGCACAAAAGCGTTCGCGGAAAACCGCAAAGAAGTTTTCCGGCAGCAGATAAAAGAAAAATGCTACTCCATCTAGCTTTCCCGCTGCCTACGGCGGACGGAAGGGAGGAGACCTTGGGGCCACCCATCACCACCATGCCGCCCTTCCTCACACAAACATCACACGGGCGGGAAGGTAGCAAACAGGTTTCATTTATTTGTGGGCCGCCACACTGCGCATAGCAACGAAATTCGATTACAAATGATGCCAAGAGCGTCCGTCACTGCACGCCTCAACGCTCCATTTGGTGGATAATTGAATTATACGCGTCCCATGGTTTCGCAGGAGGTGGGGATGGCGGTGGCAACCGTGGTCGGCGTGAACTTACAAACCGAAATGGCCACCCGCGGTGGAGAACCTCCGGTGCGCCGGCAAAAGTTATGCGAATTGAACCCCGCTTGGCGAGGTGCTTATTTATTTTGAAAAACCCGCCTGCCGCCTCGTTCCAAACAATAAGAAACCCCGCAACTAGAGAAGCGCCCGGCCACCGGTTGGTGTGCTTTGGTGCGGACGAAAACAGCTGGGCAAACGAAGCGACTGGGGCCGTTCGGTTGGCCAAATGATTTTCGCCCGGCCGAAGGTTGCGCGCAGGGCAAGGTTGTTGGGCGCGTCCGCTTATGGTCACGTTTCGGCGAAAGAAAGACCGAACCTTCCGAGCTCCTCCGCGTGGGCTGTGGGACGTGTTGGGGCGGTGCTGTGAGAGGGTCTAATTAAAAATAAACGAACGGTGCAGAAATCAAACAAATTAAGAAAAATAACCACCTCTCGGCGCGGTGGAAACGCGTGATGCAATATGAAATCTCTCCCAGTTTTTGGCCGGCGGGAGTGCGTGTACCATTTATTTATGGGATCCCGCCCACCCCGCACCCGCTTCCGGTGCCGGGAGGAAACCGTTTTAATGAATAAAAGCTTAAAAGGAAACTTGGATTTTCGGGCACTGGTAAATATGTTGGCAAATTTACGGGTCAGATGTTACGATGTCGGTCCGAAGGTATGCAATGTGATTAATGTTTCTAGCATATTATTGTGTTTATTTTATATTATTGTAAAAAAACTAGATTATTAAAAAACCGTTAAACCCAATATATTAAAGTACTCTTAAACAGTATGTTTAAAAACGATAAATATTCAAACAATAGAAATCGATAAAAGGGAATAGTTTTCGCAAAACGGTGACAAGAAAAATAAGGAACTACAGAAGCTGGAAATGCAATTCAGAACATAGGAAAGACATGAATTAATAAATAATTTTACAATGATGGAAGGACAAATTTCTCATAAACTACGTATAATAAGAGTAAAACAAAAACGAGGACATGGACTATTATTAATTATATTTATTATTTATTATTATTATTTAATTATTTATTTATTTACTTATTTATTTATTTATTTATTTACCTTATTATTTATATATTTATTTATTTATTTATGTATTTATTTATTTATTAATTTATTTATGTATTTATTTATTTATTTATTTATTTATTTATTTATTTATTTATTTATTTATTTATTTATTTATTTATTTATTCATTTATTTATTTATTTTATTTATTTTATTTATTTTATTTATTTTTTTATTCATATGTTTATTATGAAAATCGCTTTCTCACTTTAGTCACTATCTATTGGGCTGTGAAACAATGAAAAATAGGAACTATGGAATAGTTTTTCGACGACAAAAGCAAACCAATGCTAACACCAGACATTTAGCAAATGATAACAAAACAAAACCATTCTCAAATCTGACTCGTGTGGTTCCGTGCTTTTAAGCAATGATCGACCATCCTTATAATCGGTTGGGTTTTCCTTTTTTCCACACCCCGTCTTTAACCCCCTCCCCCCTGTACATGGTGTTGCTGATAAGCGATAGAGATACGAATTATCTCTGATCCCTTGGCTTTTGTTTTCATTTATGCTGGAGCATCATTTCGGAAACCGTTTGCACGAAAAGAGGTCATGCCGTGGAAAATCCGTGCAAGGCGAATCCAATGCGCGGTGACCCGGCGGAGACACCGGCGTGTGGCCGCGTGTGTTGAATTCGGGGTTTAATGAGCCCGGTTCCGGTTGCTGGGACCCAATAATCTTATCTCTTGCTTTTCCTCGTTTAACTGATTTCCTTTTTACCATTTTTTCATCTAAACGGGCTTTTTTTGTAGGCGTTTGGTGGGAGGGAAGAAGGCTTTAATTAGATGCAGCCCGCGCCGAGCGGCCAGCGTAAGGATGAGATGTGTTTTTTTATTCGCGTTTTGCTTTTCTGTCTCTTTTCCTTAAATGATGGTTGGTAAAAGCAAGCGATATTCATGTTCCGTGCACATCCCGTAGAAGCTAAAGCTTGGTGTGTACCCTCGCGTTGAGTCTGCACATTTAATGATGAACCGGGACTCCAGGACCGGTGTCGGTGCCGTCAGGTGAAGATTGGGCGAAGGGAACTTAGAATGGAGAAAGGGAATTTTAATTACGCAAAGGGAACCTAGTTAGGCTGGCGATTATTCTTTTTTTTTGTATGATCATGTTTTTGCCCTGGACTTTGGTGCCTTTTCATTCACGGGGAATGAAGCGATTCCTTCCATCGCCGATTAGAGCATCAAAGGTAGCCGCACGGTAAATGGGAAGGTGTTTTTTTTTTGCTTACTCACACTTCCAACAGAACGGATTATCGCCTGCGATTGTGGTGAAGCGATTAGGGATTCTTATTCAACGACTGCAAACGATTAATCGTTTGTCATTTTTTTACATTTCTGCGCTCTGATTGTCTAATCCACTGGTTCCTTTCGTTTGGTTTACGTCAAGGAACACAATCCTTATTTAAAAGAATGCCCTTAAACGCAGTTATTTTCAATTTAAAGTAAACGTATTTATGACCAAAAATCATTTATTAGGTATAAAGAAAATGAATGTTAGCTTTATAAACAATGTTAGCTTTGATGGTTGAATGGTAGAAAAAACTGTCAAATCCTATCATCATGCCATAGTTAAAGCAGCAATTCACCACCACCGAAACGGCTGTAATTTCATCCCAGTCGCTGCTGTAATCCATCTCGCGCGATCGATTTCCCCGTGGGCGAACATTGATTAAATTCCAAACACCAACACACCACACCTCTTTCCGGAAGAGTGGCGCAGTGATCCGATTCCCTCCGCTCCAGCTCAATCCGATCCCGAGCGAGTGGTTTCACTAATTCGAAAGGAATGTTATCGCTGTCAAAACAGTGCGGAACCGCAACGTAACACTTCTCAAGCTGTGCCCCTCTGTGCTCTGGCACAATCACTCTCACTCTCTCTCTCCGTGCGAGCCACAAGTTTCTATCTGCACTTAATCAATCGTCTCGATTCGATTCGAAACAACAAACCACGTGCCGCCCCAGTGTTTGTTTTTATTGGATTGTTGTTGTGGCTCCGCTGCTCCTTCCGATGGGAAATGTTTGTGTGCGTGTGTTTCTGCTGGTGTGCGGTTACAGGCTTCATGTTTTCCCGCCCGTCCTTCTAAACGACCAGGCAGGCGCCACCGGAAACCGCCGGAAGCAAACGGCCAGCTAACTCGAACGGCGATGATGACTGATAGTTTTTCTATTCAATTACGCCCAAATGAAGCTGTCTCGTTAGCCACACGATAGTCCCCACCCCGCTCTCTCCCACACACACAAGACTACGACACGGAAAGAGAATGTGTGCCACAAACGAGAAAGTGCGAGAAATTGGACACTGAATTTAGGGGGTTTTTTTATTCGTGGAAAATGAGATACAACCCTCGCAAACCACCGCCGAAGCTGAAGATTACAAATGAAGAGCGAATGTGCGAATATGTGTGTGTGTGTGTGTGTGTGTGTGTGTGTGTGTGTGTGTGTGGGTGGAAGGAGTGAGCGGAAAATCTATCATCATTCATGGCGATCATGGTGAAAATCTTCCCTCCTTGGGCCAAAAGTGGAATGATGGATGATGATGAGTATGTAATTTGACTAAAGTGCTCAGCGGTTCGCGGTGGCCGGCCTGCAGCAAAGCGTACGCTGTGGCGCGCGTTTGGCGCCAAGGCAGGAGAGCGTAGGACATTTATTTGGCGTTAATTTCTGTTCGATTTACTACGCAGCTTCCATTGGCGTTGGTTGTTTTTTCTCGGGACACTGAAATCCAGCATCCAGTGAGTAAATTGTGACAGCTATTGGGATATTGGGACAACTAGTTCCAGTACTGCAAGGCCTGGGCCTATGAACATGTTGCAGCAACATTTGTTCAATGGCAACATTTCTGGATTTTCCTATTTATTTCTTAAACTGTGCACATACTTGTCTTTGTCTGCCTCAGGAGTGTCCGAAACCGCTCATGGACTCGCGCCTTCGTCTGCCAGTCCTTTATCCCGGCCTTAATGGTGGACGCCTCCACGCCATCTTGCCACCTCAGTTTGGGCCTACCACACCTTTTCTGTCGTTTTGAACGGCCTAAAACGACTTTACGGGCTGAATCGTCCGTTTCCATGCGTACAACATGGCCAGCCCACCGGAGCCTGGCGAGCTTGATACGCTGCACGACAGTGAGGTCGCCGTACATCTGACAAACACCATTGAAAAACAGGACGAATTCTAAATATGCTCATTAAAACAATTGACACACAAATACAACTTCTTCTATTTGGCGTAACGTCCTACGCGGACATGCCGGCCTATACAGGCTTTCGAGACTTAATTCATTGCCACGCAGCCGGATAGTCAATCCTTGCTACGGGGGCACGGTCCATTCTAGGCTTGAACCCATGACGGGCATGTTATTGAGTCGTTCGAGTTGACGACTGTACCGCGGGACACACAAATACAAACACACTTTATAAAAATACTAAATTCAATAGAAACTATCGAGTAATCAAATTACGCGGATTCCTAGGGAAGGCAAAAACCGCGTATCTCAAGATCTGACTGTATTTCGAAACACTTATTGAATAACTACATAACGAATTCAATAAAAACACACCAATGAGTCAAAAACAAGCTATTTTACCAATTTTACGTATTATTCGAGTATTCGGCTGAGGTCCCGTGTCTCGGTGAGGCCGTACAAACAGCGTTCTACTGTAAGAATTTAAAAAGAAGTCATGGCGTAAACCTATTGGTCGCATGGAAACAGTTTCTGATGCTAACAAGCAAGCTATTGCAATATTATAATGTAATTAACGTTTATGCTTCGCTGATGCTTTATGCCAGTGCTCTCCTGCGTTACGAGCATCTCGTACGTGCTATGATTAAAGGCGACGAACCCGTTCATTCGGACCGTTGCTTGCCGTTTTCAGTGAGATCTATGAGTTCTCTCTATTGGAGTGATTACAGTAATGAGGTTTAGATGTAGGGTTTTCCGAGTCGCTTTCAAATGGATGGAAATGAAGTATCAGATCGATGTGAAATAACATTATGCACACGGTGAACAGCGATGTTTACATTCGAAACTGACTTGGAAAACCCTGGTAATAAAAACAAAAACACCCAGGGCTACGCATACTCATTAATACACACCGGCACGCGACTGCCTTCCGCGAATCACAAACAGGATTATGCTTGTGCACAGGGTTCCTTCTCACGCCGTGTTCTCGTTTCACGCGAAAACTTACAACAGACGCTTTCCGGGAAATGGGAAAGCTTCGTGCATTTTATCCAGCATGCACATGATGCTCATCAACCTCAATATGGGAAGAAGGAGCGCTATGACCATCCTGGGAAATGTTTTCTTCTTCTGGAATTGCAAATATATTGCAAGTGGTGTATAAAAAGTGCACCAATTTTTAAAGAAATTTTCATATAGCTCATCTCAAAATGTACAACATTGCATTACATCCTAACAACTAATAAATTTTACCATTAAATGGAGCATACACAGATTGGTATATTCGTACGAAATTTCGCAGTTCGATTTAATCCTTCCATAAACACTTTCGTGGAAATGTTGGAATCGTGCAGACTTTATCACCACTAAGAAATTCAGATAATTTTCTTCAGATTCTATGCGTCATTTAAAAATTTCATTTGTCTAGTCCCACAGCACTCCTTAGTTCATTTTCCAACTGGCCAAGCAGCCGCTTATCAGCAGCACATTTTTTTATCGATATCGTTTCCTCTTTTCTCTCTTTCCTCCCTTCCAGCACTATCGCGGTTCGCTGAAATCGCTCAACACCGGCATCGTCACGCTGCTAAACTATGGCAAACACGTTCCGCCGGCCGTATCGCACGTAACGCTGGCCCACGAAATCGGACACAACTTTGGCTCACCGGTAAGTAACAAACGATCGTGTTTCTGCTTTCGTCAAATGCGATTGGCAATGGTAAAGCTCGACGACTTCAAAGTCACTGTGTCGTTCCGACCGAGCACGATCATTAAAACATCAAAGAGAAACACAGACACATACACACACACCGGGCATGATTGCTCTCGCTAACCTAGGTAAAGGTCAAACGATGGCAGTCCAGACTGCGCCTCCAGAAACAAAGGGAAGCGCAAAAGCGGATTACGTTCCAGTGACGACGACGGCTGTGGCACACAAAGAGCTTTCCTTTGGAGGTAAAGCTGCTCTGGTTGTGTCTGGTATGGAACACAAAGCGACCTTACGGATGACGGAGATGGGGGGGGGATGGAGGTGGTATGCACAGCAAGACACTTGGATCGCTTCTTGGATCGATTGACAAAAATGGGCGAGCGAATCTTTGCCCCAAGCTCATTAATTCCACGCGAAAATGGAGCATCCTTGCGCGCGCTCCTTATTCAAATCACATCAATATCAAACCGTTGCTGAACTGTGTCCAACCTAGTCAGCGGCACCTGTCAACGCAATCCCCCAGCCACGATTGGCATCAGCGCCGTTCGTATTGCTAATTGAACGGAGCATTTTAATTCGATCCGATTCAATTAAACTCTCCATCTTGCAGCGTTCGGGTCCACGGCATCTCCTTTGTGTGTGTGTGTCGATGGAAATTAATTTTCCCTCTCTCTGGTCGAAAGATAGACGCATGCCTGATGGAAGGTGAAGAAAAGCGCAGTGGCTTTGATTGCAGTTCTTTCAATTCGCTTCTCTTCCGAGACGACCTTCAGCGATGTTGGTTTTCCTTTTCAGCGAACATCTTGCATCTTGCGCCTATGTTAAAGCGAAAATGCTCTCTTTCCTTGGCCGTTCGTTGGCTCTTCTTTGCGTTTTCTATTTTTACCCCAGCCCCTCTCCCGCTGTTGGCTTTCCACTCCGTTCGAGATGAGTGTTTTGTCTGCGCGCCTACGGATCACAGTCCTTCCGGAGGATTGGCTTTTCTTCGTGAGGCGCACACGCTGCGAAGGAGAAGGGTATGTTTTATTCAATTTTCCTTTCGCACGGCAAACACAGCGCCCGGCAGCGCCAAGGCAAAGCGCAGCGAGAAGCATAATAAATAAATAAAATAGAAATAAAATCCGTAAAAACGAGCGCTCACCACTCTCTTGCCCTCTGGCCCCCTTTTGGTTCGCACAGCAACACGGACCGACGCCAACGCCATGGCTTGGCACTGTCCGAAGCTGCTCGGGGGCTCTTGCGGAACAAATTCGAGATGGTTTTTGGGCTTCATTTTTTGTTTGTTTCCTTTTTCCCCCACCCAAATCATTCCCATCCTGCACGTGGGACCGTTTCCGAGTCACCAAACTCGAGATTGGCCAGAGCAGTTCGTGTGGAACGGAATTGAATCGTCAAAGATGTGTGTACGCAGGGATAGAATGGTCGCTATCTGTTTTTTTTTCTGGGTAGGCCGATAATTCGGTGGATGGCTTGAATCTTTTCGGCCGTTTCATCGATTGCGAAAATATCCTTCGCATCGGTTCCGGTTCCGGCCACTTTTGTGTCAGGTTTGCAAAACGAATTTTACTTCCTTTGACGTGTTTTCTTTAAGCTCAGTAGACGATCAGTAAGGTGCCACTAGCTTACACTTTGCGAGGGATCAAATGGGAAGCATTCTACTAGCCTTCTTTCCATCGCGTTTGATTCAAACCCAATCTTTAATTTTAGTAGCGAAAGAGGTTCAAAGAGACAAAACAGTCCACAAAAGAAGATCCAGCGGTGTCTTAAAGGCTAAAGGTGGCCCCAAGCAACAAGCAAAAAACTTCCCCAATTGTCGCACATGGCCAAAAGCGTTGCAATAACAGATAACGCTTCGCCCCTAGCCCACTCCGAGGGGGACAATCAAGTGGAAGCAAGTTGTCGTGTCCTCGTTGTCACCGTCGTCGCTGTCATCGTCGTTCGGATCTTGTCAACTTTGGCCAAATTGATTTCCTCCGTTCGACCAAAGCACGGTAATCGAACATCGTGTCTTCACACCAACGAAAGGGAACTAAGAAGAAAAAAAACTCCGGCAATCCCAACACAAGGTTCGGGAATCGATTCCAGCCCCTTCCTGGAAAATGCATTTATTCCTTTCTTCTCCTCCTACTCCTCCTCCTTCTTACGAATCTTACCGCTATTTGCTATTGGCCATCCGATACAAAACTCGTCGCGTTGATTGCACTGATGGAGACGAACATCTTCCTTTCACACCTCTCCCCCTTCCGTCCGTAGTCCTCCCCCCCCCCCCCCAAAAAAAAGGGATGGGGATTGCGAGACGTCATCATTTCCGGGACAGGAGATCCACCCTAGGAGCAGGAATTTATTGGCACGGAAATAATGGGCCTAATCCAAGTGTAATCAAGATTTGTGCCGGAGCAAAACTTTTTCCAGTTTGTTTCTTTTCTTTCAGTTTTGTTGTGCCGAAAAAACTTCCGCCCCAAAACCTTGCAGCGCACGAATCGGGTATCGGTTTCGGGGAAAACGAAGAAACTTTCGAACGCAGACCGAGGTCCCTCTTTTCCTTCAGTTCCTCATCCATCGGCTCTCTTCCCGGGAGGGAACCGTTCGGACCGTTATGACCCGGGCAGGGCAAACTCTTCCTTTGTACGCTTTCCTTACATTTGTTTCCCCCTTTTGGTAGCGTGCAAATGATGGTCCGTTTTGTTTGGTCCGTGAGATGGAAAACAACTTCATTCGACTAGGGTAAAGGGACAGGTCTCCTGCGCTCGCTCTTCTCTCGTGCTGCTGCTAATTTCGTTCGAGACCACTTCACTAAACTGCCAAAGGAAAGCAGCGCTGTCCCCTGTAGCGAAACCGTTCCCTTTCCCCCTCCCCCCCAAACAAAACATCGTTCCTTTTGAAACTCTGCGCAAACCCGGTTAAGTGCAGTGTACGGTTGGTTGATCGTGTTTGCTGTTTTGTGCTGCCGTTTCAAACTATTTCTCTTTCAGTAGGTTTTTGGGGTTTTTTTTCCAACAGCAGCTCCCGCCTTCCCGCATGACCATGCGGGAGCAACAAGTGTAGAGAGATGAAGGATTTTTTTTAAATATTCATACCTCGAGGCGAAAGGCATATAGGGGGGGGGGGGGGGGAGTGGGATGGTGTATCTGGCGGTATTTATTCGCATTCGAAGCGTGCATGATGGACCGAACCCGACACGGAAATGGAATTTAGTGAAAAGGGTAAACAAATAGACGATCCCTGGTGGAGGGGAGTGAGCAAATGCAAAAGTAACACTGTATTTTTGTGTGTGTGCAACCCCCGGCCAGCCTGGTGGACCCTACAACCCTACCAGCCAGCCGCTGCTCGTTCATTTCCTTTATCCTTTCCGACACCGACCGTGGGTTTGGGGGCATGGTTTGTGGCTGCTTTGTCGTAACATAAAAGCGACACCGCCAAACCCGTTGGACCTCGCTTTTTGCGCTTTTCATAATCATACACGTAGAAAATGTACTCAGTGCATGAGTGTGTGGGTGTGTATAAATTTGCCCCGAAGAGCGTAGAAACACCAACTGAACGCCTGCGGAAGGGTTAATATATTGCATGAAGCAGAATGGAGGCCGCCCGAGCGTAAATGCATGCTGCACTTCAACTTTCATTTCTCTTCCTCCTGTTTGTGTGTGCGTGTATGTGTGAGAAGGAGAGAAAGCATGAGGGAAATTCAAAAATGAGGAAAAATTGTACCTGTCACCGAGCAACAAATGCGAGAACTTGTTCTGTCAAGCCGGCTCGGCGTGATGGTGACACGTGTGCACTCTTTATGTTTCCTGAGCTCGTTCATTCCATGTGCACATCAGTCTTTTGGAATGGAGACTTTTTTTGTATTGTTCATGTGCTGCTGTTGTTGAGTACACTGGTGGACGGGACCTGTTGTTAGGCTTCCTGTGGCCCCTGGATGGATGCCACACCGGGCTTTGTGTTGACCTATATCCAGCGTATTCTAATCTCCCCGCCGTACCGTACTACCGTGGATGGCAAATTTCACCAGATCGGTTCGGTGTTTAATGAGAGACTACCCGACTTTGTTGTGAGCTTTACATCATTATCATATACTGCCGGTTGAAGGACACAACACGCTGCTCTACGCTTCTCATTTTGTGGTGTTAGTGTTGGAGCTGGTTTGTTGGAATGGTTCTTGAGTCCTTTAATTTGTACAAGCAAAGGCAAACCGTAAAGCAAAGGGATAAATATGCAGCTAGACCATATGAATGTGATCTGTTTCTGTAGAGTAACATTTTCTGTACTGTATTGTTTCATCATATCATCGCCAACATTGAACAATTTAGAACGATACAAACATTTTCCAAAAGTTTATAAAGTTTCTTCTTGTGACACAACAACCGCTGCCGGTCAAGGCCTGCCTGTACCCACTAGTGAAGTGGGCTTGGCTTTCCGTGACTTACTGAATATAAATAAGTAGGATAGTCAGTCCTACGTATGGGGGCACGGTCTATTCGGGGCTTGAACCCATGACGGGCATGTTGTTAAGTCGTTTGAGTTGACTGACAACTGTACCACCAGACCGGCCCCAAATTTCTAATTTTATACAAATAAATCAATCTTGGTCGTGTTTGGTATCATCCAATATCTTCAAACTCTTAAGGCCGGAGTACATTGTCCGTACTCGCTAGTGTAATTTCCATTTTCACTAGCGCATCTGGCGGCGGCTGTCCGAAGCATTTTGCCAAACAATTTGGAGCCGCTTCAGAAAACATGTTTTTATTCCACGTTGTTGTTACGTGTGTAACAGTAAATGAGTAGCTGGGTAGACTTTCTTAGAACTGGCTTTTGTAGGATTTATTGCACAGTTTAAAAATTAGTCTGTTCTTTCTGCTTTATATTTTGCTACTAACCGCGTTTCGCGATGGCGCCCTGTTCGTCGATCAGCTGTGCTACTTGACCCTATTTGACCTGCTCCCGAATTGGTCCTTCTTTTGATAATATATTTGTCTCGTATTTGGGAATATCTTTTTGTCCTTATCTAACAGGTGCCGCCATCTAGTGTTTATAGTACTAACTATTCGAGCTATCCTATACAGCTTGATGTTTTGTAAACATTCGCCTGTCAAAATGCACGAGGTCGTTATCGTGCCAACACACGTTTTTTACTTAAACTGGACCAGAAATTGTATTTGATGGATAAATATGTTGTGCAAGTATTTCAGCCCTTTTTGTGATAAAAAAAAACCTAACTTTGAGATGCGGCACGACTATTCACGACCTCGATGACCAAAAACTGGCTTAAGCCGGCTGGATTAAAGACTGCAATTTTCCTCGATTATTGAGCTTACATTTAGAGCCTTAAGTGTAAGCTTGTAAGCGAGAAATTCCTCTGTAACATCATTCCTGGGGTATTATTTTATAATAAAGTAGATTGTCTTGAGTATAGAGAAGAAGAAAAAACCGCTTCCGGGCATCAAGTTCTTGGTGCAATTCCGCAAGATAAATAAGCAACCATAATTGCAATCTGATACACTACCTGTTTATAGTGAACACGCAACACTTTCCCCCGAGTGGCACGTAAATAAGCTGCTGCTGCTTCGGTTGCTTCGGTCTCCCTTCCCATCGTCTCCTTGTGGCTGTGGAATGATAAAATGAAATAAATTGCCACCGACGCACAGAGACACACTGTTTCGACGCCCGGGTGACACATAGATGCCTTTTTCCTTGGTTGTACTATGGAGCAAAGTGCATCAAGCTGTAGTTATTACCACACCCTCCCCAGACAGAGCTTTAGTCGTAAACAACGCGCTTGATTTCCTTGTTTTCTTATGTTTTATGTCTGTTGATGTTTCAATGGCAAAATGCACGATACAAAAATAAAAAGCTGCAACACTGGCCGCGAAAAGCGTCTCGTCGTTCATTTAGTACAGCACACGCCAGAAGACCATTTTGCCCGCGTTGCCAAGGCTTCAATTAGCTCGCACCGGGGGTCGTTGGATAATTAATAGAATAATAATTCCGGTGCTTTAAACCTAACCCCGCCTAATGGTTTTAATCCAGTCGTCGGGGGAGGGTGAATAAAGGCGCCGAGTGGAAACGTGGGCGATCTGGAGGGGGCTTTTCAAGCAATATTTTGCAACAATGGACACAATCCGTCGGAATATGTTAAGCTTCCAGAATGCGGGGCAGAGGCAACAGCAACGGTACACGAAGATGAATATTCTTCACTCCAGCTCTCCAGGTTCCTGCCAGCGCAGTACCTCGCCGGTCCCGGTTTAAGAAGGGGACACAATGGGGGAACGGTTGAACTAGGGAGGTGGTACCATCCATCTTCTGTAATACATCTAAAAACAAAACGGAAGGGAATGTTCCGTTTCCGGGAGCTAACAAAACGCTGCAGCTCTCTCGTCTGCCTCCGTGAACGTGATTCAATCTGCGTTTGGTCCGGAGATGAGAAAATGTGAGCTTCGTCGGTATGGCACACTTCTTGGGGACGTGGTTTGGTGAGGGGAGAATGGTAAAAATAAATACTGAAAAGGAAAATTTATTAGTCACAATTAATCGTTTACCGGTGTGCTCCGGGATGGGAGGGTTAAGAAAGCTAAGAAAGCAAACAGCCTCGTGGGGTGCTACCACCACAATCCTCGGACGGTCATTAGTGAAAGCTGCAAAGTTTACTGGAGAAAGATAAACAGCACCGAACGAACACGGTGCCAAACAATACGGTAGGGAAAGGATGCAAAAAGAAAGAAAGTACACGAGAGAGGATCAAACCCGAAGGGGGCCAATTGGGCGAACGCGGGCATCTCACCGACATACAGACACTGGCACACTGTGCCAGATTGTAGTGTAGTGTAACAACGTTCTTAGCTGGTGGCATAAATCCACCAGCACTCTCGCTCGGGGGAGGAACTCAAACAAGTGTTACCCATTTATAAGACTCGGGAAAACTCCCCCGATTTTCCTTCCCCACTGCATTTGTCTGCTGTTTTGTGGGGAGAAACACAACGGTTTTGTTACTTCACTGAGGCATCGCGCAAGTGCATCTAGATGATGATGTTGATGATGATGATTGTGTGCTTGCGTATCGTGTGTCTTGGCGTGGTTTGCAAGCGAAAGGGATAATATTCCTGTGCCTCTCGTGACATGCAGCAGTGATTAGCTTTGGGCGGAGTTTATGTTTCAATGTCAGCAACGTTGTCGGGAATGAAGTGGCACCACGGTTGGGATGTTGTGCAAGAAAGGTGTATTTATGGGTTGTGTATGTTTGAGTGTGTGTGTGTTCTTTAAAGATTAAAATAAATCTATCTTATGTTTTGTAGTTTGTGCAACACGATCGCTAAGCTGACTTTTTGTGGAGGTTTTTTTGCATTAGGAAATCAACACATTTACATATTAAGAATCAGCATGATTCTTCTTCTTCTTCCTCTTTGGCTCAACAACCGTCTAGGCCTGCCTGTACCACTTGTAAGCATGGCTTTCAGTGAGTTATTGAATTAGCTTTATGTGCATTGCTGATACTCAATGAAAGTGCGTCATGCCGAATGCGACGTGCGAGTGCTTGAGTCAAACCCAGTACTCTGACTGACAAGCTGAGCTTAAAACCAGCGCAAGCATATTCATGATTTTTTCTGACTGTGAACAGTGCTGCCAAATGCCACTGTTTCAGTCATCAACACTCAATTCAGCTCACGTACACAGCTGAGATGATCAGAGGTAAGACTCAAACAGTTGTTGGACCAATCACATGCTTGGTGACATTTTGTTTAGCACCGAACTGTTGATCACTCACTTGATCATGACATTTTGTGTCGGTGATAATCACAACATTCTTGGAATATCCTTGGCGTGTGGTTCCAAGCAGCAATATGAGCATGCTTTCTCGCTCTGTCTAGTTTGACAACACGCACGCACCGCATATCTCCCATGACTATCGCGATGATCACCGACCGAAAATGTCGTGACCAAATGACTGACCAAGAGTTGGTTGCACACAATGTCACCAAGCATGTTATGATCGCAAAAACTGTTTGAGTACACTGTATCACCTCTGATCATGACTATGTCAATGAAATTTTGCAAAACTGATCACAGTAAAAAAAAAGTCATGACATAGTGACTCACCAAGCGATGGTCGCAAAAATGCCATGAAGCATGTATTGATCACACCAACCGTTTTGAGTATTGAGCACCTCTGATTATCACAAATGAGAACGTGACACTGACATGGATTTTATTTCAGTCAGATTTTTGTATGACATTGGCAGTGACAGTTTGCAGCACTGGTCCTACGTATGGCGGCACGGTCCATCCGGGGCTTGAACCCATGAAAGGCATGTTGTTAAGTCATACGAGATGACGTCTGTACCACGAATTAATGAATGCAACAAGCCGTAATATGCAAGAGAATAAAAAAGTTGTCTACTTGTTTTTTTTTAATTACATTTTTTAACAAAACTACTCAACTGTCTTGTAGCATTTAAAATCGTATATTAAAAACGTTTCTGACTGTTTACAGTAAAATGGGAAAACCCGTTTGATTATTACAGACATTTTAAATCAGATGTTTGTTTTGAAATTAAAATTGCCTTAAGCCTACCACCTCCGTAAAGAAAACGTTCAACTTCAGAGCTTTGATACCAACACAAGCTGGTCCGCCTACTTCCACATTCTGCTCACCAAAGAACAGGATGTCGACGGCAGGGCGGAGGCTGGCCGCTGAAGAAATGAAGCCTGACTTAATAAACCAATTTCTAATTCAATTTCCACCGCCCGACAAATAATAGCAATCATTGTACACGCGCATACACACAAACCCCCCTGCGCTTGTGCGCCACACAATGTCACAATTATAAATGCATTCCAACCAGAGAGGGAAAGGGCTCGGGAGAACAAAACATAGCGCAGCAGCAGCACAACCGGAATGCCAAGAGCGACCTTAGCGGGTAGTAATAGCAGAGTGTGGCGCCACCTGGCACTCGCTCCTGGCTGCACAAATAATTGTGGTTGATTAATTTCCTCCCCACTCCGGAGTAATTGCGGCTATTAGAGCGAAATTGCCATATTTCACCGAGATGGGGCACTTCCGTTTAGCAGCAGTACACGGGGGGTGTACACGGGTACCACCCATTCGGCGCCACAGGACGAAGGCAAAGAGGTGGATGATTTTGTAGCCACCAGCGTTTTTTTGTGTTACATTGTTTCATTCCCTCTCTCACTGTCCTTTTCCTTCTTTCTCACCCGCGCCCACCCACAGCACGATCCGGAGCAGTGTACGCCGGGCGGTGAGGACGGCAACTTCATCATGTTTGCGCGCGCGACGTCCGGCGACAAGCGCAACAACAACCGCTTCAGCCCGTGCTCGCTGAAAGCCATCGAACCGGTGCTGAACGCGAAGGCCCGCAGCGCCAAGGGTTGCTTTACCGGTAGGTGGACCACTCTTTGTAGCTTTGCAAAGCTGATACGGAGATCCCATCCCGTGCGGTAACATAATTTCCCACGCTTGACTTTTGTTTCCATTTCCTCCTTTACACACAGAGCCGCAGGAAGCGATCTGCGGCAACGGGGTGGTGGAACCGGGCGAACAGTGCGACTGCGGCTGGGAGGAGGACTGCAAGGACTCGTGCTGCTATCCGATGTCGCGCCATCCGCGCTTCGACCAGAAACCGTGCACGCTGACACCGAAGTAAGAAGCGTTCGGTTTGGCCGGAACCTTCCAACCCGGATTGTACCGATTGCTACACCTTCTCTCTCTCTCTCTCTCTCTGTCTCTTTCCCCTTCCCCTTCCAGGGCACAATGCAGCCCATCGCAGGGCCCGTGCTGTACGCTCGAGTGCACGCTCAAGCTCGGCGACAAGTGCCGGGACGACAATGGGTGCCGCGATCCGGCCTACTGCGACGGGCAGATGCCGGTCTGCCCGCCGTCCATCAACAAGCCGAACAAGACGATCTGCAACAAGGAGTACGTGTGCTACATGGGCGAGTGTACCGGCTCGATCTGTCTGGCGTACGGGCTGGAGAGCTGCCAGTGCGCGGTCGGCCCGACCGATCCGGCCAGCAAGGCGTGCGAGCTGTGCTGCAAGCAGCCGGGCGAGGACCGGCCCTGCCTGAGCTCGTTCGACTGGAACGAGCCGCCGTTCGACGTGCCGGACATGTACGCCAAGCCGGGCACACCGTGCAACGACTACAACGGGTACTGCGACGTCGCGCAGAAGTGCCGCGAGGTGGACCCGTCCGGGCCGCTCGCGACGCTGCGGAAGCTGCTGCTGTCCGAGGAAAGCATCGCCAGCTTTAAGCGGTGGATACTGAGCAACTGGTACACGGTGGCGCTGATCGTGACCGCCGTGCTGGTCCTGCTGGTAAGTTGGTCGCCTGCTGCTTCTGCATGCCTTTGTTGCCAATGATAATCACTTTCTTCTGGGGGCGGGGTTTTCTGTACGGAACACAAACACACCAATGCAAACCGGGCGAACAGAAAATTCGCCACAACGTGCGCCACTGGAAGGACATCCCGCTGGACATTGAGCAGTATTGTGAGCGGATAAGCTTTGAATGGGTTCAAACCATCGTTGTGCCGCTAGAAATCCTTCTCCTCGTTGTCATGTTGTCGGCCTCCTTAACGCGTCGCTGTTTTCGCTCCACTACTTTCGCTACTGCTCGATGTAAATGAAAAACGCTCGCGTGAAACCGCTTTCAAACCCTTCATTCCTCCCTTTTTGCTGTGTTACTACCGTTTCTCGCTCTCTCTAATTGCTCGCTCTGCTCTTCCCAACACAGGTGCTGAGCGCGAAGCTGCTGGGCAAGCGTACCAATCTAAAGCTGAAGACGGTCACCATCATCCACAGTGCCACGACGGAAACGGTCCGGCTGCCGGAGGACAACAACGGCGTGATAGTGCACACCGCCGTCCGGACGAAGGTGCCGCTGAAAAAGAAGGTGCGGGGCGAGCGGTCGAAACCGGGCGGCAAGGGCGGCAAGGGCGGCCCCCCGCAGACGAAACCCGCGGCGGCCTCGGTGCCGAAGCAGCTGCTAACGACGCTGACGGGCGGGAACAGCGCCGCAACCACCACCACCACCGCCGTGCTACCGTCCACGTCGAAGGAGCTGCAGCAGCGCCAGCAAGCGTCCGGGACGGGCGGCCCCACCAGTGGCGGCACCAGCCACCACACCACCCTCACCACCAATCCAGCCACCATAGTTATTAAGCAGGTGAAGCGGCACGTCGGCCGCACCACCACCACCACCACCACGATCGTTGGCGACAGCCCGAAGAAGCTGCTGCGCAAGAAGAAAAAGCGTGGCGCCGGCGGCGGAGGAGCTGCTGCCGGTGCCCCATCGGACGAGTCGCCGGTAAAGGAATCGCCCACGGCGGCGATCAAGCAGCCGAAGAAACACAAGAAACCGAAATCCAAACACAAAGAGGTGATCGACTACTCCAGCCGGAACGCGTCCGACGCGCACAGCCACAGCAACACGTTCGGGAAGGTGCACCGCTGGCTGCTGGAGTCGCCGTCGGCGGCGGCGGCGGCGGCCACCGCTCCCGGTGGTTCGTACGAGCATGCTCCGCCGGCCGCCGTGCCAAACCTGCTCGCCAAATCGCAGTCGACGCCGGACCATCTGGCGCAGCAGCAGCCCGTGCCGGTGGTGGCGCCGAAGAAGGTGGCGCGCGTCAAGACGAAATCGGTGGGCAATCTGAACGAGAAGGTGCGGCTGCAGGTCGTGTACAAGCCGCCGTTCAAGTTTAGCCTGAAGCTGTCCAAGACGGACCCGGCGGCGGGATCGGGCGTGAAGACGCACGTCGTCGCCGGGCCGGGCGGGCAGCGCAAAACGCGTCCCCTGGCCGACCGGAAGCGCGTTGGACCGGGCGGGGCGGGCGAGGAAGCACAGCAGCACGCCGCGGCCCGGAAACGTTCGGCCATACTGGTGCGGCAGCAGCAGCAGGCGGAGGAAAAGCTCCCCATCATCAGCAGTGCGCCGCTGTCCGAGCCGAACTACGAAACGCTCAATCCACGGCACGGGCCACCGGGCGGGGCGCCGGAGGACGGTGACGGGGAGTCGCACACGTACGAGAATGTAACGTTCGACGGGGACGGAGACGGGGATGGGCAGCCGGCAGTGGAGGAACCCGCCCCGCCCGCGCCCCCCAATCCAGTGCCATCGATCAACACGGCCACGTTCCGGATCAGCCGGAGCGCGAGCGGGACGACGCGGCTGCCGAGCCAGCACGCGCTAGCGAAGAGTGCCACCCAGCCGGATCGGCTGGCCGGTTCGGTGCGGGGCAGCACGTCCAATCTGGTGGCGGCGGGTGGCGCCCGGGACCGGCAGCGACGGTCGAGCGTGCACAACAGCACCACAGCGTTCCGGGCGTTCGGTGGCGGTGGCGGTGGCGGCGGCACGGACAGTACGGAGTGTTTGATCCGGTCCAGCACGACCAACCTGGCCAAACCGAACAGCGGGAAGCGTAGCAGCTTCGCCGACCGGAAGCGCTCCAGCACGACCAACCTCAGCCGGCACCAGTCCGGCTCCGCCTCGAATCTGCACTCGCTCAAGCGGCACGGCTCGTCCAGCCAAACGCTGCACCAGCAGCAGCAGCAGGAACCGGGCGGCAGCCGGCGGAACAGTATCACCCAGCCGGCGAAGCTGTCCCGCTCGGCCTCGAACGGTGTGCCGGCAAGGCACGGCAGTGGTGGTGGTACGCTCGGTAGCAACAACTCCGGCTCGAGCAATGGTAGCAATGGCCATCATCCGCACCACCACCATCGACGCAGCAGCGTTGGCGGGGCGAAACCTTCGTCGAGCCATGCGCCAGCACATCACCACCAGCAGCAGCCGGCACTGGCTCCCCTGGCACGGCAAACGTCACTGCACGGGAAAGCGAACGGCCATCATCCTCACCACCATCAGCATCAGCATCAGCATCATCACCATCACCACCAGCAGCACAACCATCATGCGGGTCGCCCACACACGTCGTCCTGTGCGGATGATCCGAAAGCTCAGCGACCGTTCGAGTGGCCGATGGGGGTTGGTGGTGGTGGTGGTGGTGGTGTTGGACGCCGTCCACCGCACGACGAACCGCTCCCGTCCGATATGGAGGTGATGGTTTCGGACGTGGAGAATCTGGTCAGCGATGATAGATAGCGAAAAAACCAGTTTGCCAAGCGATTAGTAGAAGGTTGAAGAGGGAAGGGGGGAGCAATGATGGTGACGACATGTCGAGTACACACACACAAGTGATAAGTGAGTAACAATGGAACGACAACAGCCTACAGAAAGAGATGTACAGTGAGTCCAACAAGTATGCGTCTAGCTGAATATTTTACAGAAAAAGGCGGCTCTATGGCCGTAATAGGCATGGGTCGGTTATTAAAAAAGTAGGTTTTTGAAACAAAAACTTGCTCAATTTGGTTTCTGAATACTACTAGTGATTATAGTCTTGTAGACTATTAGTGATTACAAGATCAACACGTTAACTCATTTGAACCGCAATAAGGGCCTATTTTTGACCCACTTATCCTACACGACTTATTCCAATGACTGTCTGGTAGTAATAATATTCATTTTCAGACCACTTCGTCAAGTTCAAATGAAAAATAGGCAACTTATATCATATTTAGAGCCCACTTTAGCCGTTTTCATCAGTCTGGTTTCGGCTGGTTTGGTGTTTTGGGCAAATGACAATGCTCTGCATATTAGTGATGTGATGCTCTTTGAAGCGCACCCGCGACTCCGATCCGACTCCGGCTATTGTTAGTCCGACTCCGACTCCGGCAAAATACGAACCACTAGTTCCGCCCGGAATTGGAGTCGTTCGAAGTCGTCCGGACTCATTCGGAGTCGTCCGAAGTCGTTTGGAATCGGAGTCATTCGGAGTCGTCCAACTCCAATCGATTCCGGACGACTCTGAAAGAGTCCGGACGACTCCGCTCATGCCCGTCATGGGTTCAAGTCTAGAATGGACCGTTCTCCCGTAGCAAGGATTGACTGTCCGGCTGCGTGGTAATGAATTAAGTCTCGAAAGCCTGTATAAGCCGGCATGTCGGATCGGAACCGACTCCGGATTTTTGCCAACTTTACCCATCACTACTGCATATTCTCCCACTCCTTGAATGTCCTTGAAACATGGGCTACACTTTGTATGTGTTATTTCTCACAACTGGGACTCAAAGTACTTAAAACATGCAAGAATATATTTCCCAAACACTTTTCTATTTAATTGGAATCATTTTTCTAGCTCACCCCTTTCCTCACTGAGCCCTAATATCCTGGTAACACGGATTTTGTTGCTGCATCTTAGTAGACTGTTTTCGCACAAACTAGACGGCGGCCGTATTACAGGGTTTCCCACGATTTATTGGTTAGTTCCCATGATTTTTTGGTGCGTTCCCATAATTTATTGGTATTTTCCGATTGGATATCAATACAATTGGACCAAAAAATTCTAGGGAACGCACCAAAAAAAATATGAGAACCCACCAAAAATTGATGGGAACCAACCAATAAATCGTGGGAAACCCTATATCTCGACATGGCGATTTTGTTTTAATCGATTATAGAGCCTTATTTTAAATGAATTGCTGAATTATTTGTTGCTCCTAACCCGATTTGGCCACTTTCGGCGGATCGCATTCAAGTGGCATTCATTCAAGCCATAACATACAATGCCAGCTACATACAATGAAATGCAGCATGACTCATCAACCTAACGTGGCCCATATGTTATGTTTGATTTTTTGGGACATTGAACCGCTCCTTTCGTGTAGTTTAACGGTCAAGGATGGCTGCCCAGTTGACAGTTTGACACACATTTCGTGTCAGAAAAATGCCCAAACGAAGGAATTAGATCTCCCACATGGCCTACTACTTACTCGAAGTGGCAATTGTTACAACAAAAATGTATTAATTTTAAAACGAGCAAGTAGCAGAATGATAATAATACATTTAATTCGTGTCTACGTAGCGTTTGGCCAGCATAGATGAGCCAAAAGCTGGATAGAGGAATATTTTTTGCGCAACCTGTCAAACGACCCTTTTTTTTGGTTTTTCTTTTGTTGTAGTTGCTATTGTACTATTTAAATGCACTTTTTTGCCAAACGTGTGTATATTGATGGTCCCTTTATCAAACCTCACCATTACTTTGATCGACCCATGCCTATTGCGGCGATCATTTGCCTTTTTGCTGTAAAATGTTAAGCAAAGACGAATACTTTTTAGACTCACTGTATGCATTGAAGAGAAACATAGAGAGAAAAGAAAGTAACAAACACAAAATGGCTCCGATTTAGATGAAGAGTGACAAACGATAAACGCCAACGTCAATCAACACCACCAGTGTGCACACTGGAATGCAGCAGAACAGCGGACAGACACAACACAACACACGTGCCTGCTTGGATGGCGAAGACGAGAAGAGCGAAGCTGTAGGCGATGGTAGTAGTGCGTAGTGTGTGCGCAAGATGGCTCTATTTTTAAAAGCGCCTCCCCTCGAAAGCTCTACAGCTCTAGGCATTTCCCGTGTCCCGTTTGTTTTCCACATCGCACTAAGGGTTAGTTTTTAAGCAGAAAGCAAAGGGAAGATATATTTATTAGAATACGCTCAGAAAGGTACGTTCATTGCATCCCGCTCATCCCGTTCTATATGGCCACGTGGCGTTATCGTAATGGAAGCGCCTGGTACTTTGTACGATTTGATTACGAAGTTGTGTTTAACCATCCATCAACAGCAACCGGTTGGTCAGTCAGACGAAGTGAGGTAGGGTTGTGTGGCTCTCTTTGTTTTCCACATCCCAACACAATGACGATTGCGCGCGCGTGTCTGTGTGTGTTGTTATCACTATAATTTGGGTTAAAGTTTTTTTTTTTTGTAAATGCCGTGCCAATTAGAAAATGAAAGATTCCATCATAAAACAAACACACCCACACAGTAGAACAGGCTGCTCGATACAATGCTACTGCCAGATTGCATGATTCCTTCCAGCTTTTCCGGGTTGTTGGTGGGGGTGGGGAGGGGCATTATTCCTTCGGTTTGTGTGCATCCCCGGGGAAAAATAGATAGTTTTAAGGCACACAAACAACACTAGAGAACACACAAACACAACCGCAAGAGAGAGAAAAAAAATAAGCTTTTTCGTATTTTAACATGCAAACGGAACAGATGCTCCCATTTACCGGGTTTTTTGCCTCTCACAAGATCTTCTTCCCCTTCCCCTTTTCCCTCCCCCCACCCCTTAACCAAGCTAACTGACCTATACAAAACACGAATCATATCATTAGAACAATTTTTCCAAATAGTAATGTTTTGTAACACAGTAAAGAAGGAGGGTAAAGCAGGAGAAACTAAGGACAGACAGAGAGAGAGCGAGCGTGCTGAATATTTTTTGGAAAACTATTTTTATCATCGTTCGGTTTTATCGGCTCGCCCGGGTTGGCATTGCTGCAGATGTGAGAAACAACCAGGCGACAGGAAGCATCACACATCACTGGATCACTGGAAGAAGGTAGAAAAGATATTGAGATAGAAAATCAAACAAAATCAAATCACCAGGTGTGTTGTATCATACTTTCGAGACGGTTTAGTTTAGGGCAGGACGACCTCAGTGTCCCCGCAATGAGAAGCCACTGATACACTGATTAGCCTGAGTGCGACGCCATATTGCAATTACAGGACTACAGAGGGCGAGTACTACCACCCTCCCCCAAAATGCTGCCGATATTAACTGCTAACACATGAACAAAACACGGACGGAGAGAGAGAGCTGATTTGTAAATAAAGTAGAAAAAAGAAAGAAACAAAAAAATGGCAGAAGAAGGCTGCCTTCCTCTCCACCTCTCCACCAAGGGAGCAGGGTGGGTTGATGGGAGGGTGGTGTTTGAGCGCGGTGTTTAGATATGTGTATATTTAAGACGATCGCTTTCTGTGTAAACAATTAACTGTGTGCGAACGGAACGAAACAATGGGGCACGAAGAGGAGGAAGAGGCGGGTGCGGCGTGGATTTAGCCCTCTCTTCCTCCTGTGTCCTGTTTTAGGCTCTTATCTGCATTACACATACACACACACACACACACACACACACACACACACACACACAGCATAAATAAGCGGCAATAATACACATTATTAGCACGATAAGCGAGAACGATAATCGGATAAATTGAAAAAGCAGGTCGAGAAGCAGGAGGAGGAAGCAGGGAGCAGGGGTGGAAGAAGAAGCAAAGAGCAAAGTGGACAACTAATAAGAAACTAAACATATAAGATAAATGTGATTCTAATCTTATAGAAAAACTCATAGGCTTAAGGAACAGCAAACAGATAGAGAAGAGGGGAGAGGAGCGGAGACACTAACACAGCCCATACACACAACACTTGCAGCATGGAATGCAAGAGAGATTGTAACAGAAGAAATACATTGAGCAGAGGGAAGAAAATTAAAATGATTAAAAACAATGAAAACACAATACACAAAACCACCAATTTCTATTACCTTTTTGTCGAGTTAACTTAACGATGATGATGATGACTTACTGACGGTGGGTGTGGAGCAATCAATGTGGATGGCCATTTTTGTGTGAGATTTTTGTTTCTGTTTTCGAAAACTCCTCGCAACACAACACAAAATTGCGCACTGTAGCAAAATAGCTTTCAAATTCAATGTAAAGTTTTATGGAGAAAAACGGAAGTTAATGTTGAATGCAAATTGCACACCCAAATTTAACTCTCTTTATCTCTTTAACACACTGGCAAAGCTCAAAGGTGCATTAAAAGTTCCATTTCATCATTTCGTTTAGTTTTACAGATATCGCTTGACTTAAAAACTCCTCACAATCGTTTGTCTTTGCCTGGTTGAATGTGTTTTCTTCTTTTTTGGTACATAAATAAGCAACTGTGGTCTAAAGAACGGTGCAATTAACGCATTAACTTAACAGCACGAAAGGGTAAAACTGTATAATATTGTATGAATTCGCTTAAATACTCGTCAGTCAACCGTCAACAGCTGCCAGCGGCAGGAACTTCCTTAACTATCTACAGAGATGAGGAAATAATTGAATAAGTGTAAAAATAAAGCAAATATGAAATCTAAGTTTAAATGTGTCGAAGGCGGGGGAGAGGGAGGGAGAGCTCTTTTGTCGACAGCAAATAACGACAGCACGGAAAGAGTATAAATAGATCAATTGAAGAGGAAAGGAGAAAAGCGAGTGTACGAACAAATAAAAGAACGATGTGTAAAAGGAAACAAAACAAAGCAGTTGTGTTGGATTTCGCGCATAAACTGTGATAATATTGGTGTTGGAGAAACAGCTAAAAAAACTCGAGAATCGATCTTGCACATATCAGCACTAGTTCATGGCGCAACACGCGTGTCGAACCGTGTCGAATTGTGCAAACGACGCGCGCGTTAACTGAACATTCAACAATTGCCCTCTGCCGATTGCAGCGCTCCCTGTCGGTGGGTACCGTAAGCATCAAATCCATCTGGAACGCGATTTGTTAGGTGTTTTTAGTTCTTATTTATTTTCCACCGTCTCCACGTTACGTACTGCTGTTTCGTGCGATAAACCATACTGCCAAATGCACTGCCGCTGACTGCCGCATGCCGTGCTCCACAATGTCCCCTCGGTGGAGCGTTTGCGCAGCGGGAACAATTATTAAACACAACACAACTGCTGCTGCTGCTGAGAGAATCAAACGCATCCACAGACCGGCAGCAGCGACCGCCCCCGTCCGTCCGGATGTATCGAAAATAGAATGGGAAAAAGGAAGAATGATGCAGCCTCCGCTCGGGTGTCCTATTCCCTGTGCACAAGCACGTACAGCGCTAGCAGGCCCAGGATGCCGTACTTTAGCTTCGGGTACTCGTTCATGTAGATTGTGATCATCCCCACGTACGGTAGGAAGCCTCTTGCCCGTCCGACGATGTCTTTCTTCGTCAGCCACAGCTGCCCCGGCGCGTACAGGCCCCGATCGTCCACGGAGTTGTTGTCACCTTTCGTGAGGAATTTCACCGTGCCGTTGCTCCTGTGCAAACAAAACAAAGTGGTTAGTCGGTTTCGCCTTCCACGGTCCCGGCGCAAGCAATTGCGTACTTTTCGTGCAGCTTAATCACCCGGTGAACGATCGGAATATCGCGGCCCTCGATCTTGAACACCACAATCTCGCCGACGCGCACCGGCTCGTCCTGGTTTGTGAGGAACAGCAGATCGCCACGGTGGAAAGCCGGTTCCATGCTACCGCTCAGCACCACAACAATCGGCGACTCGCTGCCAGTGACCACCATCAGGCCCTTCCAGATCATCAGGGCGGACGAGACGATCATGCCGAAGCTGAGCATTTGGAACAGAAACTGCAAAAAGCGAAACACATTCGATAATCAATCCCGACGCAACACGGACGCGCGTTGGAGCGGCAGCTTTCTAGGCCGCACGGACAGCTCACCTGTCGCTTGTCCATCCGCTGCACGCCACCAGCGAGCCCGCTGAGGCCGAGGCTGTCCATCATGCCCATCCTTTGGCTGAGATCGTTTTTGCTGTTTTACAACGTTGCCCTGAAGCTGAAACCGCACCAAATTCGATAGAATTTGGCTCAACACACACACACGGGTTTTGGTAAGTTGTGTTTGCTCTGCTGTGGGTTGTTCTGCGGCGTTTCCGAACACGACATCAATGTTGCTTCTTCTTGTTGTTCTTCTTCTTGCTGCGGCTGTCAAAATATACACGTAGTCAAAAGTTGACACATTTCCACCAAGAATTACTTGAATCCTGTAAATTGTGGACTTTAAATTGTTTTGCAATTGTATAGAATTAAGATTTATTTCTATATTGTTGAAATTAAACAGCTATTTAGCTTTATAAATTGGAAAAGGTGCGACCTACGCAGAACGTAACCCCTGACTATAAACCAGCGCCGTGAATCAACTGTGGTATTAATTGACACGACACGTTTGGTCCACAGTCGACCCTGTATTTTAAATTGACCGTTGTCGGTTAATTGCAACAGTTCAATTCGTATTAGGCTTGAACGCGTATTTAAATTTTTAAATTATTGCAATGCAAAATGGAAAAATAAACACAAATTTCGGATCAAAATGTTAAAGCTACAAACATGTACTGGCATTGGCCATGTTATTCGGATTAGTAAGGTATTCATAAAAAAGCATCATTACCTTTCTTTAAGAGGTGACCTCTTTTTATCGCAACTTCTCGATCAAACTCTGCATGCAGTTGTACATGATCGAATCGCAGTCCGCATAATCGTTTGCAAGCTGCTGACCGAGCGTTGCCATTGCGGGATGCTCGGGAAAGTAGTGCGGTGCCAGGTGGGTGAGAAACACCAGCATCGTTTTGCTGATCGAAACCAGCGCTTTCGTGTTGTAGACAAAGTCGCTCGATGCGCTCGACCGCTTGGCCGCCGCCGCACTTTGCTGCTGCTCGTACTGCTTAAACACGTTGATGAATTCCACCAAACTGGTCTGCATCCGTACATGGGTCGGTCGCAACGCTTCCGGTTCGACCGGGAACGTGACCAGTATGAAGAGTAGATTGACACCCTGTGGCACAGACGGATAGAGAGTGGAGATGGAATTAATAATTGATCTTGCGGATGCATTCAGCCACCAAGAAAAAAATCTGCTGACACGTACATGACAGTATCGACCATTTTCCCTAGCAGCACCCTGGCACTTGACGGCTTCGTGTGGGAGCAGCTCGATGATCTGATGCAGCCAGCGGTAGTACCGGCGGTTGTGGAACCCGCCGAGACAGTCCTGCCGCAGCTGCTCGCACACGGGCTCGTACAGGTGGCACTTCCGGTCGATCGATTGTACCTCATCCAGCCCATCGATGAGGTAGTCGGGCAGGTCGAGGGCGAGCATCTTCAGCAGGTACAGCAGATAGATGCCGGACTGGCTGAGTTTCGATTGGAACGTGAGTCCATTCAGCAGAATCTCCATTATATCGTCCACCGTGTTCCACTGCAATCAGATGGTTTCGTTTTGAGATTGCCCAACCAAACATAGCAACATAGCCCTTCCCCTAACCTGCGTAAAGTCTTGCCGGTCCGCCTCCTCCAGCTCCACGTACAGATAGATGCATCGCCAGAGCGCCTCCAGAAACAGCTCCTGATTGCATTTGTTCGTCAGCCGCTTCGCATTGCTGTACACAACGCGGTGTATGTTGGTGCGCCGCATGACGGGCCGATGGTGTGGCGCCAGCAGGGCACAGAACAGCCGCAGCCCCAGCAGCTGATAGGCGGGCTCGAAAAACTCCACCAGCATAATGCCGACCGACAGAATGTATGCCGCCCGGTCATCGTCCAGCTGCGGCGGCGGGGCGCCACTCGCCGGATAGGGCCCGTACAGCAGCTCCACCAGCCGCACGAACCCTGCCACGTCGGCCGGATGATGCTTCCACTCGCTCGCCGACAGCACCCGCCGATAGTGGTCGTGCAAGTGACGCCATACCCGATCACTGCCCCTGTCAGTCAGCAGATGCTCCAGTTCGTGGCCCTGGCAGAACTGTGCGATACGTTTCCGCAGCGCTGGCGTGCCGGTGCGATACTCCTCGCCGTGGGTTGCATCCTCGCCTGCTTCGCTGTACTGTTCAGCTATCACAAGCACCAGCCCCGCCTTGAACGGCACGTTATCATCCTCGTTGTACTCGTCGTACCCGGTCAGTAGGGTGCCGTGCTCGGCTAGCAGATCGAACACCGCCGGTAGCGTCGCTTCCAGCACGTGCAGAAACTGCGCAAAGGTGCTCCGGTCTAGGGGACCCTCCTCGATGCTGGTCATCAGCCGTGGTACCTTGCAGCAGCGGATCAGTTCCGTCGCACGCTCCAGCATGGTTGACGCATCCATCGTTGCTGCACTTTGGAGTAGGACGGTGGGTTAAGGGGAGTTAAAAACTCCGTGTTCAAATACGCCAGATAGAGCCGGGTGCTGTGAAGGGGGAGAGAGAAAAAAAGTCATTAGAATGTAGGATGGGGCGGCTTTTTACTATGCTCCAGATTGCTTATCAACACCGACGTGGTCGTTGGTCTTTAAAAAAAAGGGGTCGTAAATTTAAAATAGAAAAGCTTTCCACAATCAAGATTTGACAAATGTTGGTACATGGCAATTTTGGGTTATAAGCAGATGGACATTTTAACAATTCATTTGCTTTCCTACGCTCAAGACGACAATCAGAAGCAAACATACTTTATGGTCGGATCGTTTTTTTCCGTGGTTTAAAAAAACAACAAATGGTCACAGGGTTAATACAGAAAGGTCATAATGCGATAATCAGGACGTTCAAGTCATAAAATTGTTAAAATTTTGTTTTGGTTTTGGTACGATTTTTTTCACGGGGCAAATGAATGCAAAATGGTTTTGTTTTAATGATGTTGTTTTTTTAAAAGGCGCAACGCAGTTTGCAAATTAAAGCAGATTTTGCGTATAAAAGATCGACATCTTCAAATCACGCAAGGGAATAAAGTTCGAACATTGCCTGCATTATGTAATAATGAGTTAGATAATTATTACCAAATATTTACTACCTACTAAACTCTTAATTCGTATTCGTAGCCCAACAATTCGTCTTACCCACGAGCTTGATCTCTACAAATAGTAATTATGCAAAAAGGCGCAAATAAAAACGGCCACTCTTGAGCGACAACTCAAGCGCCGAATCTGCGATGAGAGCAACAGTCAACCGAACCTTCAAACCCGTTTCGTTCGTTACCTTCGCCTACTATCGCGCACCCGTTCCACCATGCCAAGCAAACCCAACGCTGTTTGGTTTCTTTGTTTACTTTGATTTCGGCCAGCGTGAGGTGTAGGGGTTTTGCTGTTCTTGGCATCGTAAACTGCGCTCAAAAGGAAACGCTACTATGCACGAACGACAACAACACAGCTGACCAACATCAAAACGTACGCTGGTCCAGGCAAGAGGTAACGACGACGCCGGCACTACGTCTTAAAGTTGCTATCATTAAACGGAGCAAGCAATGAGCCCTACGCGTAGATGCACGCACGACGACAAAGACGACCACGCGGCAGAGTTCGTGTGAGGAGTTGCCCTCTTATTTCCACGTTCCCGTGTGGAGAGGGGGAATAACAATCCACCATCGTTATGCAAAGAGAAGCGGAGGGCGTTTAGAAGCAGTTGCCCTAGCGCAACAGGGCCGGGAATAAGATTATCGGTCGCTTCCGAAACGCATTTACCCGTCGCCATGGCAACGCCAGTGCTCTTTCACCCCGAAACGCGCGCCGAACTGCAGCACATTTACACAACCGTTTGGTACTACTGCCCTGTCAACGCTAAGCATCTTCGACACATCTCTCTCCCTTTCTGTCTTCTCGCAATAGGGAGAGAAGAGAGAGATATAGGAACCAACAAAAAAACCCTTCCGTTCCCTTCTTGATTGGCACACACTCTTCTTATTTTTTGCGCATCGTAAACTTCCCAAAGCCCAGAATGATGATGCTGGATCGACAGTGGTTCCCAAATTAATTCCATGAAGCAAGGATAAACTCACGTGCACTGTTGCAATAATTGAATTGTTCGTAAATAATGTACGAATTGAGAATAGCATATAGTGAGGGAAGTTATGAGGACACATCAGAAAAGCATTCAATTCAAGACCATTTTCGTAAGTTTTTTGTCAATTGAGCCCCTTACAAGCAGCGTTTTTTTCGATCATATGGTCGTCGGTTACTGCTTAGCATTTTAATTTTCCTGAATTAGTGTTGGGTTTCATGAATCCTTCGTTGAGATTCATTCCTATGAATCTTCAGTCATGAGTGATTCGAATATCGAATCGCCTCTTCAAATATTCATGAATCTCCAATCTCGAAAGATAATTTAATCTTCATAGATTCATGAATCTAAAGGATAATAAATGCATTAAAATTCATATATCCCCAGGAATGCATGAATCATGAAAATAGTAAATTTGCGCGATCCCACCAAATAACGTGCCCGTCAATAACGTGAGTTCAAGCCTCGCATGGCTCGAGACTATCCGTAGCAAAACAAGCTTTCTGGCTGGACTTGCCAAGAAGTCTCGAAAGCCTGAACAGCTAGCATGACCACGTAGGTTGTTACGCCAAGAAGAAGAATAATGAGAAGCTCAAGCTCTTTGAATCTTTGGAGTTGTATGAATCCCTTGAGATTCATGAATACTTAGAGATTCGTAAATCTTTCGAAATATATGAATCTTTTGAAATTCATGAATCATTCGAGATTCATGAGTCTTCTTTCTTCAGAGATTCATATATCTTTGGAGATAGAAAAATCTTTGAAGATCCGTGAATCTTTGTACCCGAGATCCAGATTGATTGAATCAATTCAAAGATTCATTCCGATTCATGAATCTGAATCAGTTTTGCCCAACACTACTTCTGAATATTGGACAGCTGCTTAAACCCCGAATAGGAATGCCACGTTCACACATTGATGAGGCTACACTTTAGCTAAGCTCCAGCAACAATCAGGCCGATATTTTAAACAATCTAGGAGAGAGATTTTCAGGGTGTCGAGGCCTGTTTATTCTCATCAATATATGTGAAGAAGATAATCCAAAACTTGGGTTAAGAAATTGTAAAGAATATCACAAATCACACATATCAAATGGAATGCATTAGAACAAAATCGATGTCCGAGTTAGGGTGGTCGTCACTGTAGAAACCCTGAAACGCGTAAAAAACCACTGAAATATTTGGACTGTTATTATCTTTTTCAAATATCTGTCTGATAATATTGCCACAACATTTTTTCCCCAACCCAAACCGCAAAACGACTGTTTGAAATGAACAACACGTGCACGTGTTCGTTGAGAAGCGCTGGGCAGTGTGCTGGAGAACCGCATCTTTCTAAGCGGACGACCCCTTACGACCGACCGACCGACATTGTGCGACGGCACCTAACTCTTCCCCTCTTCCCGGCTCTTCCCCCTTGCGGTTACCGTTTTGCGTCTTTAGACCAGTGCAGGTTCGGGATGTATTGCGCCTTCTAAAAATACGCCTTACCACACATCCAAACGTTCGAAGCGCGTTTGAAGTGTAGCTTGCCGTCTGCTCTGTCCCTGTCTCGCACACCAGCCCAGCGGGGTTCGGAAACGCATCCACGCCGTATCTAAACAGATCCAACATCTGGTTCACTTTTGGAGACACACCAATACACACATGCACACCAAACAGACCAACCAATAATACGGTATGCTAAACCAAAAAAAAAAAAAAGGGAGAAGTGGACACGAACACCAAAAAGGCATGGAGCGACGATCCACAGCACCAAAGCGAACCTGTCGTCGACGGATTTTGTGGTGGATTTTTCAGTCAACCGCGAGCATTTGTTCAATTCGGAAGATTCTTTATACGGAAGGGCGCGCGCGAGCGTGCCGTGAGAACGTGTATCGCGTGTGATAAGGAGAGCGCTTTGGAGCGTTCCAATTATTGTAATCAACCTTTGCAGCGCATGATATCATCATCATCATCATCATCATCGTAATCGTCACCCCGTCACAACACATCGATGATGGAACTAATGCTGCTGGTCGCACTGGTCGTGCTGATCGTTTCGTGCGCGATAAGATACGCACTGCACCGTCCATCGGAACGGTTTCCGCCGGGACCGCCGAGGCTGCCCCTGCTCGGTAGCTACCCGTTTCTGCTCGCCCTCAACTACCACCATCTGCACCGGGCCGCCGCCCGCCTATCCCAGCTGTACCGGAGCAAGCTGGTCGGGCTGTACCTTGGGCCGCTGCCCGCCGTGCTCGTGAACGATCACGACACCGTCCGGCAGGTGCTGCAGCGCAGCGAGTTCGACGGTCGGCCAGACCTGTTTCTGGCCCGTCTGCGGGATGAACGGTACGCGCGAAGAGGTAAGTGTCGTCGAGTGTGTGTGCAAGCTTCGATCTATACAATCAGCCATCTGGTTGCTTGATTTTGCAGGCATTTTCTTCACCGATGGTGACAGCTGGCGCGAGCAGCGCAAGTTTTTCCTCAAAACCCTGCACGAGTACGGGTTCGGCAGACGGAGTGACGCCGTGGAGCAAGATCTGGTGGCCGGTCTGGCGGAACTGATTGCCCTGCTGAAGGACGGGCCCGTGCACGAGCACGAGCGGGCAGTGGTGGACGCGTCGACCGGAAGCGCCCTCTGTCCGCAGGTGTTTTTTGCCCTGTTTTCCAACGTGATGCTGCGCATGCTAACCGCAACGCGCCTGGAGCGTGAAGATCAGGCCGTGCTGTACGAGTGAGTGTAGTTTGCCCGTAGAGAGTGGAGAGCGGCAATGATGACGTGTGTCCCATTGTGTGTTTGAAGGTCGGTTACTAATTTTGCCATTTTTCACACGCCAGCGTTGGGCACTGTTCGCTCGCTTTCCATCGGCAGGGGGACGATTATGGGCTGGCGCTCAGCTACATCCCCTGGATACGGCACGTGCTGCCCGGCCCTAGCCGGTATCGTCTGCTGAGGGAGGTGAACCAGAAGGCGAACGGGGTGATCCGTTCGCTGGTGGAACAGTGCGAGCAAACGTACAGCGAGGATGACCAGCGGTGCTTCATCGACGCTTACATACGGGAGTTGCGCCGCACTGGCAACAAGGCAACGAGCGGAAGTGATGCGTTTGCGTTTGAGTGTAAGTGTCACAAGCGCCTCTTACCAACAGCAATCGGTTTGTTTGCCAACAGCAATTGATCTTTCTTCTCCTATTCCCTCCCTTCCAGACGATCAACTCATTATCGGCTGTGCCGACTTTCTCGTGCCGGCCTTCTCCGCCATACCGGCCAAACTTGGCCTAATGCTCGAGCGGCTCGTAGCTCACCCTGCCGTGGCGGAGAAAATGTACACCGAAATCGACCAGTACGTCGGGCAGGCACGGTTCCCCGGGCTGGACGATCGTACCCACCTGCCGTACTGTGAGGCGGTCGTGCGGGAAGCCCTGCGCATCGATACACTCGTCCCGTCCGGCATTCCGCACGTCGCCACCGCCGATACGGAGCTGGCCGGGTTTCAAATCCCCAAAGGCACACTCATCATTAACGGGCTCGACTACATCAACCATCAGGAGGATGTGTTCCCCGACCCGCACACCTTCCGGCCGGAGCGCTTCCTTAGCGAAGACGGGCAGCAGCAGCAGCAGCTAGCGATCGAGCACGATCGTTCCGTACCGTTCGGGGCCGGGAAGCGTGTCTGCGCCGGGGAAAGCTTTGCGCGCAATGCACTCTTCCTAACGCTCACCACGCTGGTGCAGCAGTTTACCTTCAGCATGGAAGGCCGCACGCCCGATCCGGAGCAGCATCTGACCGGTGTGATCCGCACGGCGCCCGATTTTAGAGTTAAGTTTATCGCCCGCTAGAAATGGGAATTGCGTTTGATTTGTGTGCTTTTTTACTGCAATTACTTACACTAACTTTGCACTACTTCACACTCACCTGTGTTCTCGGGCAGGTGGGGTTTGATTAGGTTTTTTGTGTTTTTTTATTGTCTGTTTGTCGTCTGGTGTGCGCTTGATTCGCGATAAACATAGTAGCTGTAACTTGACAAATACTCGAACCAATGCAAATAAAATCTCTATATCGATATTTACACACACACAGTGCAGTCTAGGCGTAGTGATTGAACGACGATGTGCTTACAGCACCTTGAGAAACCCTCTCGAAAGGCCATCGGTTACTAGGGCCGGTGCGTGTTGAAGGCAACGCTTTATATAATGGGTCAACGGGATTAGGTGTAATTAAGGGAGAATTTAAATTTAAATGTTCATCCAACATAAAACACTCTGATATTGAGAAGCCTTCTTGTGCCCAAAAACCACAAGTCATTCTTTAGGCTTACGATTTCCGAAAAACACATAACCTTCCGGACCGATCCGGTTCTGCCAACCGTGCTGATAACACCGTTGTCGCAATCTGAAGTTTGCAAAAACATATTTTCGGTACAAAAAAAGAAACAAAATCCCATAAACGTGCTTTTGTAACCTTCCCTGCTTGACCCCACCGTTCATCCCAAGACAAATAGGTTTGTTCAATTTGAGCATCTTGTCAACGTCTCAAGCACGCACACACAGCCGATTGTAAATGTATACGCGGACCGCCGGCCACCGGTCATTCTTCATTTTATGATTAAAACGAGATAATTGCACGCGTTTGAGGGGTGTGTTTGAATGAAAAAATCCTAACGACTGCAACGATCACTGCGCGTAGAGTGTAGTACACCGCCGCCGTCGAAAGCGGGACAAGGGCCCGCTTTCCCTCTGCTACGCCCCATCCCGCATGCCATCCCGCGGGGGTCGGTTATCGCTTATAAAACCACTTCACCGATGCCCGAACCGGTTCAGTTACCGACACAAGATGTTGGCCACCACAACGCTGCTCCTGTGGGGCGTCGCGATCTCGCTGCTGCTGTACGCCCTGGTCCGGCCGCTTACTGCCCGGCCGGGCAAAAACTTCCCACCCGGGCCGCCCGGCCGGTTTCCCTTCCTGGGCGATTACGGGCTGCTGCTGCTGATCAACTATCGCCACCTGCACAAGGCGGCCCTCGTGCTGGGCGATTACTATCGCACCAAGATACTGGGCATCTCGCTCCGCGACTATCCCTCGATCGTGGTGAACGATCTGACCGTCGCGAAGGAGGTGCTCAACCGGAAGGTGTTCGACGGCCGGCCGGATCTGTACTTGGCGCGCATCCGCGACCGGGACTACAACCGGCGCGGCATCTTCTTTACCGATGGGCCGAGCTGGAAGGAGCAGCGCTGGTTCATACTGCGCTACCTGCGCGATTACGGGTTCGGGCGTCGCTTTGCCCAGCACGAGGCGGAGGTGAACAGTGAGCTGCTGGTGCTGATCGATCTGCTGCGGTACGGGCCGAAGCACGGGCACGAGCGGGCAATCGTGCGGGACGACGGGTACGCCAAGTGTCCCAATGTGCTGTTCAGCTGCTTTGCCAACGCGTTCCTGCAGATCGTGTCCGGCGAGCGGCTGTCCCGGGAGGAGACCGGTGTGCTTTACGAGTGAGTGGCCAAGGGGTTGGAGTTTGGAGTTTGGGACGATCCCGAAATGGTGTCTTTGTGTGCATATAAATCGAAGTGTGTTCAATTGGTGCAGTGTGGCGCAGTGCGTTTCGATCGTTTCGATCCTCTTATCACTAACTGTGTGTGTTTGTTTGTCTTCGCTTTCCCAGTACCGGCGCGAATGCGATGGTGTTCCAGCGGGAGGGCGATGACTACGGCACGATTCTCAGCTACTTTCCGAACCTGCGCTACGTCTTTCCCTTCTCGCGCAAGTTCCAGCGCATCCGCCAGGCAAGCATGAATGTGAACGGCTTCATCGAGACGATCATCGACAAATATTTGCGCACGTTCGACGAAAACCATGTGCGCTGCTTTCTCGATCTGTACTTCCGGGAGATGGTGAAGTGCACCCCGCAGGAACCCAACTTTACCTTCCAGCGTAAGCCTGGTCTCTCGGTGTCGTTTGCGCGTGATCTCATGCCGTTCCTTTTGTTCAACCGTTCTTTGCAGACGATCAGCTACTGCTCGGGCTGGTCGATTTCTTCTTTCCCGCCATTTCCGGTGCGACGACCCAGATGGCCCTGCTGTTCGAGCGCCTCCTGCACAACCCGCCCGTCATCGAGCGGATGCAGCGGGAAATCGACGAAGTCGTCGGACACGGCCGACTGCCCACGCTGGACGACCGTACCCAGCTGGCGTACACGGAGGCAACGCTGCGGGAAGCGATGCGCATCGACACGCTCGTACCGTCCGGGATTGCGCACCGCGTGCAGGAGGACACGACCCTGCGCGGGTACGACCTGCCCAAGGACACGCTGGTGCTGATCGGGCTGGATGCGATCCACAACCAGCGGGAGTACTGGGGCGATCCGGAGCGGTTCCGGCCGGAACGGTTTCTGGACGAGCACGGGCGGCTAGCGCTGGCGAAGGATCTTTCCGTACCGTTCGGTGCCGGCAAGCGGCTCTGCGCCGGGGAAACGTTTGCGCGGAACATTATGTTCCTGACGCTGGCGGCGCTGATGCAAAACTTCAACATACGGCAGCCACCGAATGCCCGGCTGCCGGATTTGAGCAAACGGAACACTGGCGTCATTATTGCGCCGGAAGATTTTTGGTTAAAGTTTGAGCCACGATAAGTGGTTAGTTAAAGAAGGGAGATTTTATAGGCATTGTAAGAAAGTATGTTATCAAAGTATCATCTATCCTCAATATTGTACAAGCATATAGCAAAGTAAGCAATTTAATAAATAAAAACGATACATTAAAATGGCTAACACGTGAATGGACGAGTTTAACTTACTCAAAACCCAAGGTATGTCTTCATTTCACGTGAATGTCAGTGTTCGAGGTGCATACTTCATCGGTACGATCAAGTTCAACTTTGCGTGGCCCGTTTGCGTGTGAAACGAACATCGTAAATCCAAACACGCTACAAAGCAAATGGAAGAGGGAGCATTTGATAAAACCCGATGCTCCCACAGCCAATCCGATCCACTTTGCCATTCAAACCATCCGAAAATGCCTGTCATAAGTGCGTTGCTCTGGTCGGCGGTAGTGCTGCTGCTATCGTACCGCTTCTATCTGAACCGCATCAAACGGCCACTTAACTATCCCCCGGGACCAGCGGTACGATTTACCCCACTCCAAGACTACGCTCTGCTGTTGCTGCTCAACCATCGCCATCTGCAGCGGGCCGCATCCAGGCTGGCCCACTTCTACCGCACCAAAGTGCTGGGCCTCTTCCTGGCAGGCCTTCCGGCCGTCATCGTGCGGGATGGTGAGATCGCTCGGAAGCTGTTAACGCGCCGTGAGCTGGACGGCCGGCCGGATCTGTTTCTGGCCCGGATGCGGCAAAAGGAGTTCCATCTGCGGGGCATCAATTTCATCGACGGACCGGCATGGAAGGATCAGCGTTGGTTTTTCTTGCGGCATTTGCGCGACTATGGTTTCGGGCGGCGATCGGAACAGTACGAGCAGCAGATGGAAAAGGAACTGTGGAAGCTGGTGGGCCAGCTAGCGTCCGGCGAGCGGTACGAGTACGAGCGTGACTTTATGCGGGACGCGGGAGCAGTTAAATGTCCGGATGTGTTTTTGGTGACGCTTGCGAACATATTTCTGCAGGTAACGATCGGTGAGCGGTACGATCGAGAGAGGGCAAAATCGCTGTTGGTGTAAGTGTATACAGCTTAAGGCTGGTTTAAGATGATAAACAGTTAGCAAAAATCAAGCATTTTGGATGGTTTTTACAGAGCTGGACGGAAGGCAATGCTCTTCGCACGAAATGCCGATGACTATGGGACAATCTACACCTACCTTCCCTGGATGCGGTTTGTGTTTCCATTTACGATCAAGTACAGCAACATTCGCAGCGGCATGATGGGTGTGAACCAGCTGCTAGAAACTATCATCGACAAGCAGTTGCAAACGTTTGACCCGAATAACCCGCGCCACTTTGTGGACGTGTATCTGCGCGAGATGCAAAACCATGTGCCGCAGCGCAATGAGACAACATTTCAGTGTAGGTATCGAACGGTTTTTAAGCAGGCAAAAGGGATTAGTTCACGTGCTTTCTATCTCCTACAGATGACCAGCTGGTTTTAGGATTGGCAGATTGTTTCATCCCATCAACCGCGGGCACCGCAGTACAACTATCAATGCTGCTCGAGCGACTCCTGCTCAGTCCAACCGTTGTCCGGCGAATGCAGAAGGAGATTGATGAGGTCGTTGATAGCGACCGACTTCCCACGCTCAACGATCGTGTCAATCTACCGTACACGGAGGCAACGATCCGGGAAGGACTGCGAATAGATACGCTCATCCCCTCGGGCATAGTGCACAGGGCACAGCAAATGATTCAGTTTGAAGGGTATAGCGCACCGGAGAATACGCTCTTCCTGTTCGATCTGGATAGTGTCAACAATCAGCCGGAGGTGTGGGGCGATGCACGCACCTTTCGACCGGATCGTATGCTGGACGAGGAGACGGGCATGCTGGCACTGTCAAAGGACCGTTCGCTAACATTTAGCGTGGGCAGGCGAGAGTGTCCCGGTCAGACGTACACGCGCAATGTGATGTTTTTAATCGTGGCCACACTGGTGCAGCGTTTCGATCTACTCCCGCTACAATCAGACCGTTTGCCGGACTTATCGAAACGGCAGACCGGATTGGTGCACGGACCGGATGATTTTTGGGTGCGTTTTGTACCCCGACGGACGAGCGGGGCAGCAGATCAATAAATAACAATGATGCACTGATGCACTATTTTCACTTACCTTATGAGTTGAAAACTGGAAGAAATTACAGGAATGAAACTTTTTTATCTGGTCTTCTGGAGCACGAAATTGAACGATTTGTTTATGTTTGTTGTTTGCATCGCCGCACACGCACAGCAACTGACACATCAACTGTGGTAATTGAGCACGGGCGCGCGCGCGCTTCGCAAAAAGCCGAAGCTGCATGTTGCCCGCCCGAAGTTTGACAACCGCAGGGAGCTTTGTGTTGATCACAACTGTCACCGCCGAAATCGTGCCGTTCTGGGCAGCAAACAGGACAAAAAAAAAATAGCGGCAGAAAATAGTTTTGCATGCACGCAACTTCTCGCTGTTTCTCGAACATTCGCACCGTTTTAGCTGGGACACGGATAAAATATCCATTCATTTTGATACAGAGTGAAGAAAACCATCGATTCAGGCATCCGAGCGTGTATCTCCCGCTTACCATAAACGGTAAAAATCTTGCCCTGAAAAACACGCAGGAGAAGTTACAAGAAGAAAAAAAAACTATGACCAAGGTGGTCTGCTACAACAGAGGATGTGGTCAAAGTTTTGACCCACAAAACAATACTGAAGGTATTTGCCTGTTTTTTAACATTCCTCACACAAACCTGCCGACGGGTTTCATTCGATTTCTATCAATTTACTCCTCCCTTGCCTTAGATTGCGTTCACCATCCGGGAGTGCCATTTTTCCACGATGCCTACAAAGGATGGACGTGCTGCAACAAGAAAAGTGTGGACTTTACCGAGTTTCTCAACATCAAGGGCTGTACGCAGGGACTGCATTCGAACGAGAAGCCACCGGAGCCGGAAAAGCGCAAAGAGGATACCGTACTGGCGGAAGAACCCGCCCCGACAGAGGTGAAAATACGAGAACCGATACGCCCGTCCATGGAGCGTCCACCGTTCGAGACAGCTTTAACCTCGCTCGATCCGTGGGTGGCGCCGGCTTTCCGCAAGCAGATTGACGAAATGCCCCTGACCGCCGTGAAGAGGAAGAGCCCCACCGACGCGGCCGCCATTGAAGCTGGCACCGTGTGCAAGCACGGTGGATGCAGCTGCACGTACGAGGACGCCAAGACGAGCGACAAGCCGTGCGTGTACCATCCGGGTGTGCCGATCTTTCACGAGGGCATGAAGTTTTGGTCCTGCTGTCAGCGGAAAACGTCCGATTTCACCGCGTTCATGAACCAGGCCGGTTGCGAGACGGGCAAACACCTGTGGGTCAGCGAGGAAGACGAGTCGAAAGCGATCAAGTGCCGATTGGATTGGCACCAGACGGCCACCACCGTGGTGGTTACGGTGTACGCAAAGAACTACCATTACGCGAAAAGCTACGTGCGCGTGAATCCGATTCGATTAGCGATTTGTTTGGTGTTCCCCCAGCAGGATGGAAATCAGTACAATGTGGACATGGAGCTGCGCGGGGTAAGTGTAAAGACGACTGTGGGGGGAAGAGGAAACAAGCGGCAGCTAACGTGTGGTGTATCCGTTTTGTGCAGGTTATCGATGTCACACAGTGTAAGGTGCAGATGTTCGGTACGAAAGTGGAAATAACGCTGATTAAAGCGGAACCTGGCACGTGGGCGAAGTTGGATTTCCCGCGCGAAAAGAAGGCCGAGCAGCAGAAGGAAGATGCGAACAAGCAGGCCAGCACCAAAAATGCCGACGACAGTGACTCGGACGTGGATTTGGACGACCTGGAGCCCACGATGCGCACGGCCACGATTACGGAAATTAAGGACTAAGCACACAGACGGAAGCTTCTCTAGCACAGCGATCGATTCCTTGTCCCATGGTGGGGGGAGTTCCTTCCCAACCGAACCGTACAATAAACCTCAAACAAACCGTGTAAGGTATAACGTTCACTGTATTTCGGCAGTTTACAGTCTTTTCAAGCAACAAGCAAACACACCCGCCTCTCCGCAATCCGGAACACGCCACTTCGCCTTCGCCCCCGCGCCCGCTACTCGGGCACGTAGTCCTCGTCGTTCTCGTCGTCCGAATCGTCCAGATCAAGATCATCAATGTTTTGAAAGAGCGACTCGTCGATGCGCACACTCTCGATCGATTCCCCGGCATCCATCAGGAACTTCAGATCGGACTCGTTGAGCGTATTGTCGCTGAGGAACAGTTCCCGGCCGGTGAGCTTGCGGGCTTCCGCCGCCACCTTCTCCTTCCGCTCCGTGATGCCCATGTCCTGCTCGAACTTGAGCTTCCACGCCATGAACGACTCCACCGTGACGCGCGTTCCCTCGAACTTTTTCATCTCCTCCTCCTCGACCTTTCGCTTCGCCGCTTCCTTGGCCGTCTCAGCCGCATTCTTCAGCTCGTCGTACTTCACGTTCAGCCACTCCTGGGCGGACGACACGAGCGAAAAGATCATCTCGATGCCGAGGTTCTCCTCGATCGTTTTGTGTATGTGTTCCAGCAGCTCCTCCTCGTAGCCGGCTTCGAAGTTGGACGGCTCCTCGATTTCCACCAGCGGCGCTGTGTCGGGATATTTCGCTGTGTACGTGAATAGGAGCTTGCAGGAGAGGCCTTCCGTTTCCACCTCTGGATCGTACTCGGTGGTGGCGATCGGTAATCGGAACTTGTGCGGTTCCGTCTCCAGCACCTCCAGCTCGCCGCAGTAGATCGAATCGAGCGCTTCGATCTCATTGCACTGGTCCTCGTGGTGATTGCGCTCCATTGGCGGGCCGGGTCCGGTCGGTGTCGGTCGAGTTGTGCAGTTGCGTTCCGTTGGTACCGGTGGACAGTCTTTCACTTGCCAGGCAAACTACACATTTGTTTATTCCGTTCCCGGTTTCCGCGATTTGCTCCGGCAAAAACACAAGGCATACGCAAACTGAGAAGAGGAAAAAAAACTCGTTCTCGCATTTCCAAACTGTCATCACTGACACGTCGCGAACTGTCAGTTGTGACACATTGCAAGGGGCCTGGGGTAAGGGGAGGGGGGGGGAGAGAGAAACATAAATATTGCCCAACCAAAACAACATTTCACGCGACCGTCCCGCTCAGCTGATGATTTGCGCAAACCATGCACCGCAACATGGAAATTCGTCACATGGCGTTCCACCTGGAAACGTTGGCGCACATCCTGGACACCAGCGAAGGCTGGCGTGACTTCCTGTACCTGATACCGCGGAACCTGGACGACCTGTTGAAGGAAGACCCTTACTACCCGCTCAAGTACACCGGATTGAACGAAAGGTGAGTCACACCGTGCTGTGGGCAGCCTGCATAAATGTGCCTGCGCTGATGGTAGCCATTATTTGATTGCAGCATACTCGAAACCGAAAGCCAGAAACGCAACTTGTCTCCCTCCAAGCTGCTGCTGGAAGAGTGGGGTATATCCGGCCAGGTGCGCCCGACCGTCGATCATTTGCTGAAGCTGCTGGTGCGCGCGAACCAGATACGGGCGGCCGAATATTTAACCACACTGCTGAAGGAACAACCTCCCGCCCGGCCCAAGGACGGCCCGGGGGCACCGATTGACGTGACGCTGCCGGAAGATCATCAGACGGAATCACTGCTCAACGGTATCAGCTACCCGAGCAGCACCATCCTGCTGCACCATGTGGAATCGATCACGATCGGCAACAACAGGGACTATTACGACAAATTGGGACCGACGAAGCGGGTCGAAATTAAGGATAAATCGTCGGTGAACGTGGATGGCGAGTTGCCAGTGTTTTCGTCCAGCAACAACAATACAAAATCCGATTCCGATTCGTCCGACATACGAAACCCAGTAATGATGGATCGCTACCCAGACCAGCTGCCTGGGCCTTCGAGTCCAGGCAAAGCGGCAGCGAAAGCACCACCCGCAGAAGCTACTCCGGATGGTCCACTGTCATCGAACAGACTGCCAATGATTTCGGCACTGGGCATAACGGCTGGTCAGCCGGAATCCTCGAAACTGCAAAACAATCGCAACTATGACTGTGCGAGCAAGGAAATCAACGGACCGCAGATTCCCGATCTTTCAATATTTGGCCGAGAGGAGAGCGAACGAAAGGAAGTGAACGGACCGCAGGTTCCCGAACTATCCATCTTTGGCCGACAAGATAGCGAGAGTAAGGAAGACAATGGAGCTCCCGCAGAACACCGCGAAGACATTCCGGCCTTATCGGCGTTGCTGGGCGGTTCTTCCGACGCACATCAAACGCAATCCAACAGCACAAACAACACACATGACAGTATTCCAATGCTATCGATGCTTGGCTCGGACGGCAGCACCTCCGATACGCTCGGTAGCGAAAGCAGCTCTTCAGCGATCGTACCGCAAGTGGACGAGTCCGTTAGCGATTTCATAAAGTTTTCCACGTCCCCAGTAGTAGCGGTATACGCATACGACCATCTTCGCGAGGTCACGGACGGATTCAACGTGGCACCCTATACCAACGGCAATCTTGCCGCACCCAACGGGCACTCGCTCGGTGCGGGAGGATTCGGAGCAGTATTTTTAGCGCTCAATCTCGCGCCATCCATTCCCGTGGCCGCGGTCAAGCGGCTCGATCCCGACAAGTACAAATTTCGGGAAAAATTTCACCTAGAGCTAGACATTCTCTCGAAACATTCGCACGCGAATGTGGTCAGCCTGCTGGGCTCGAGCTCCGATGGGCCCCAGCTGTGTCTGGTGTACGAATACCTGAAAGATGGCAATTTGGAGGCAGCTTTATCACTTGTCCGAGCGGGCCAGCGGCAGATGGGGGCCACCGTTCGTCTACAGTACCTAAAGGACATCGCCAATGCGGTAGCCTTCCTTCACGAGCGAGCCAAAATCATTCACCGCGATGTGAAGTCGGCAAACATTTTGCTGGACGGGCCGGTCGCAAAGCTGTGCGACTTTGGGCTGATCAAGCGCACCAGCTCGCGCACCACCACGAGCATTATCGGCACGAACGCGTACATGGCACCGGAGGCGGTGCGGGGCGATGTGTCGCCAGCGTTGGACATTTTTGCGTTCGGCATCGTGGTTGCGGAAACGGTCACCGGCGAACCCGTGCTGGCGGAGAAGGAATCTCGCAGCGAAATCGACCTGGCGGGCTATGTGTGCCGCCAGCGAGCCGAAGGACGGGATCTGGGCTTGCTCGTTGATAGGCGGGCCGCGGTGGGCAGAGACGGACCAGAAGCTCGCTGGCATGAGGCCGGGAGAAAGCTGCTGGAGATTGCGATCAAGTGCATGGGCGAAAAGTGGAGCCGACCGAACAGTGGTGCGCTGGCTGACGCGATAGCCGGCATACAATTGGTGCCTTTATAGATTGTAATGCAAACGACGGGTAAAAAGACAAAGGGTGCGACGTAAAGTGAGCAAAGCGAGCAATCATTCGTGCAATAGGATGCAGGGCAATAATTAGCATTAAGCAGGTTACCAATTTTTGCTCAACAAATAAGCATTTAAATGCACAAAAAATACTCTTACCGGCAAAGGCGAACAGATAAGTTTTGCTGTGCCTTTTTCTATAGCTTCTAACAACACTTTAACACATTCCGGTAAGATAGCACGGTCTGTCCAAAATGCATGCTTGGAACGCAAACATATCGAAGAATCGTTTTAAAAATGGATTCGCGTGATTAACATTCAATTTTATTATTCACAAACAGCAAAGGTGAAATAATCTTTAATAAGCCTTTTACATTAAATCAAATGTAAACAACGCTCATGGGTTCGTCGCTTGTGGCGAATAAACGAAACAGTTACAAGCAGCACTGCTGACCGTTACATTTGAACCAATGATCGATATTGAATTCAATAACTCCCTCCGCCTGCTAGCCGTAATAGAAATCTGTCCACCGATCCGAAAATCAGCAATCCGATACGTTTGCCGGAGTCATTCGAGTGTAACACGGGTCGGACCCGCTGCCGACGTGGTGTCTGCACACCCTGCCTCCCTCCATTCACATGACGCTGTCCTTCCATGTGCAGCGTTCCGAACGGCGGTAGCCTTTGCATGCACCGAGCGAGACACTGGCTACCACGCGACAAACGGTAACGGCAGCCGCCATCCCCTCCTGCTCCATAATCCCACATAACCGTACCGTGGCGTAGCGCGTGCCGCCCTTCGCTCCTCGATCCGGCCCATTACCTTCGAGTTTAATTGGTTTTGCGGTCAGTTTTAGATCTTTTCATCTCGACCTCGCGACCACAGCGGACAAGCCGCAGCGATAGGCAAGGAGGTCCGGGTCCGGGTGGTTAGAATGGAACGGTTGAAGCCGTTTGCTACTTTGGGTGATTAATGAGATGAAATAATTTACCAACCAAGCTCGGGACGCGGGGTAAAGGGTGGACTGAGCCCTTCGCACTGTCGTTTAATAACGGTTGATTGAAGGCGTATGACAGGTAATCGATCTCGATCGCGATCAGGCTCTATTGTAGGGGAGATTGTGCTCGGTAAACCAGCACCCAACCAATCCTGGTATGCCGGAAATGCACAATTTAGCCCGCCGCTGCAAGCCGTAGCCGTGTTTAAGCCGGTACAGGGGACAGTGTTGTCATCGCTGCGGTTTGCCGTGCGCACGTGCGTATGCGCGTATGTTTTAGGGAGTAATTAAGCCGACGATCATGCAGCGCGCCGCACATGCGCTGCATGCAATCGTTAGTGTGGTTAGGATCGATCATTAAGCCTGCTCGTGAAGTGTCGAGATAAAGTAGTAACCCCCTCGCCTCCCCACCAACATGTTGCCAAGGAGGAGCGGTAGCCACGGCGAAGGCCACCCAGCCAGAGTGTGATCTTGTTTTTTTTTCGAGCGTGCGCATCATGTGCGCCTGTGCGGAAGGCCATTTCCGACTAGTGAATCCTTGCGATCTGCGCGTCGTGGCTAATGACTGGCGCGACTGGTACGCGAGGTTTTGCGTGTACCGGTTCGTGCCGTTGCCGTTTGGAGGGTCAAAGGAGCCGGTTTTGTCACCGACGGAGAGCTGTAGCGAGGGCTTGCACGCGATGTCTCTGTTCGATTGCATCGCGCGCGGTAGTGTGAAGTCAGAATGCCTAAACTTTAAATGCCAAAGCGGGGACGCACTTTCATCCCCAAAGAATGTAAGGCCCTTTCTGATTGAAAAATTATAAAAACAGATTATTTGGAAGGTGTTGGACGAGATGCAGCGGATCAGAACCGACCGCGGGGCTGGTCACACGTTTATTGGTCGTTTTTTGATGGACGCGTTCGATTGCAGAGGGTCACTACGGACGAAGGCGGTTCCGATGAAGCAATTGCACAATCTCTCCATCCGGCTGTAGCAGAGTTTTGGTATTTCTCTACACGTATCGTCGGACCAACCTCACCTTGGCTAGCCATTGCCGCTCTCGAACCTCACCACACCATTGGAGTGCAGGAAAACGCAACGTGCGGTGTGAGTTTTATGAGCGGAAAAGCTTCATAACTCACCCAGCGCTGGGGGAGCGATCGAGGGTGATCGATCCTACCGTTGCCGGTCGGACACGATCGATAGGCAAAGCGTCTGTAGCAATGATAGACACCACAATTCTCACAGCCCATCGGTTAGGCGCGTCTGAAAGCGACAGCCAGATGGACCAGCTCGCCAGGGAGCTTCCAAATGCCATTGCGTTTTGACTAGGCGCGCGCGATGCAACGGTTGAGTGCACCACTTGAACGGTCCACTGGTGGTAGAATTTCAAGTGCAATGTCAGCTCCGTGTCGATTACAGGTGGGGGAGAACTGCAGTGAGTCAGCAACTGCCGGCGGCCGATCGGTGTTTAGCGAATTCCAGCACGTCGCTAGAACCTGTCTGCCCTTCTCGAGGATCCACGGCGAGCACCACGGCGGCGGGCGACTGCGTCCTTGTCCAATCAGAGACCCCCGACAAGCGCCTTTCGCGTACGCCGGTCGGTTCTTCGGTGCAGCGATTGTAGTGCCCGGCGAGGCCTCGCCAGAAGCCAGAAGAAAGGGAGAATGGATGCCGTTCGCCGCTACGGGCCCAATCAGTGCAGGACGGGTGCACCAGAACGAACCGTGGCCAATTAAAGCATGACGCGCACACACACATGAGTAATGCGATCGATCGAGTGACGTTTGAATTCTCCATGATCGTGATCTTTACCTTGAAACGGACCGGAGATGTGTACGTACGGTCCGGACGGAGGACATGGAAGGTTCATTGAACATTCGCGGTGGCCACCCGGTGGCCTTGGTATGATTTCCGCAAAGAATACACCGATCAATCGGGGACGGTCCGGGCAGCATCCGTTAATTGATTCCACAGACACACACACCGGCAAATGCTTCTCGGGCGTTCTGATGCGGCCTCGACACCACAACGACCGGGACCGGCTGACGCACAAATCCGTAACAAATCTAATGAGATGCACTTGATTTCGGTCATTGTCTCGCGCACCACCTGTGTGTGTGTGGTGTGTACGTGAGTGAATGGACGTTCTCGGTTCTCCCCTAGCGGCGTTGCAGCCACTTCCGAGATTCGTTGCGAAATCATGCCGCATTTGGTTTGGGGTCGCACTGTAACCCAATGACCTCGCGTGCACCGAGGGCACGTTGGCGTATGGGCTCGGGCGCAGGGACGGCAAGTGGAAGGGGAAGCGGGGCAACGCTCAAGCCCGCATCGGACCGCCGGACGGAGCGCAAATCGTATCGTGCTGCTCGGGCAGAGATAACAATCAGCGACTAGCATGAGCCTGACGGTGGCGGCCTCCCCTGCAAACAAACGGGGAAATATGCTTGGGAAAACGTTGAGTGTGTGTGTGTGTGTGTGTGTGGGTATTTATGCTAGCGTTGAGGAAAACATTTTGCTAACTAGCTGAGAAGGCATTTCGTGACCGATAGTATCTTGACCCGCAGGGGCGACCGGGAGGGGAGTCGAATGGATGGAAGGATGGCCCATTTTTAGGTGTCAGATGATTGACGGATGATTTGGTGATGCGAGACTTGAACTGCCGCTTCGCACTGTCTACCGACTTCACTAACTGTAACACTGAAGTGGGCTGCTGGGTGAGGAAAAGTGGTTCAACTCCATGGGCGAGGGGGCTCCACCGTGCATATTAACATTAACGATTTGCCCGGTAACGGCAACGATTGGCCGAACGAATGTTTGCGTAGCGCGTTGCGCGGGCTTTGCTAAAACAATCAGCTAACATGTGCTGATAAATCTGCGCATTATGCATTCATTCAAGTCGGGGCCGCCTGAGTGGAGTGTTAAAGTGTGGTGGTTAGCAGCGCTTTTTTGCTGCTGCTGCTGCTGCTTTAGCAACCACAGCACAAGAAGGTTACAGATTGCGGCGGGCGTTTTATCGCCTAAGTGCTGCAAATGATGCGTTTATTTTGGCCAAGTTCAGCGAAACAAAAAGTGATTTGCAAGCGAAGGTCAGCGGTACTGATTTACTTTAGGGTTGGTTAGTTTTGTGGGAAGGTTATTTTGAGGCTGCATGCATAATTATTGAACAATATTTGGAGTGGATAATGAGGTATTATAATAAGCTTTCTTTTCTCAGCTAAGTGGTTAAGTGAGCAGACTTAGCCGACGCCGAATTATTTGAACAGTTTAATTACGATACAGAGCAAGAGGACAAAGTAAAGGTATGGTTAGAAATATAACACTTAGAAAAATTAAGTCATAAATGTAAGAAGTAGCAACGGACGCGCGCAATAGTAAATAGTAAATATAAAGAGGAAAAACAAAGGCAAGTCTTGCGTTTTACCCACAAATGTAAGTAAAAACTAGTCTTCCAAACAAAAAAAAAGTATCTAATAATAAAACAAAAGTAAGAAGTAACAACAAAAGAGAAACATGATCAGTAACAAATACAATACAGAATAGTGAAGAGAATATGAGAAAACAGAATAAGAAAAAGAGGAAAGATTATTAGAAATTTAATCATTCCAATCTATTAATTTCTAATGCAAATATGGAAACAATAGACTCATACGCTTTGGAAGAAATAAACAATTTAAACAGTGCAAGACGTGAGAAGAAGCAAATAGTGAAAACTAAAACTGAGAATAAATAGAATAAATAATAGCAAAAGAAGTTGTTTTTAGAGCGAACAAAAGAGACCTATTAAGCCTGACTAGTGTTAAAAGATGGTTAACATTAAGCACAAATTTGCACATACGGAAGCGATGCACATAATAAAAGCAGAAGTGTAAGAAGAAGCTAGAGGAGTGCAAAACTTTGAAAGGAATAAACAATAAAAACAAAAGTGTCAAAAATAACGACCTAATATCAACGCCGCAATGATAATGACCGAACAGCAATGAAAAGAATAAGCGACATTTCCTAGAAACGCAAAACATACTCCACATCCGGCCTAACGGTCTGCCTTAATGTGGTTTAAAAAATGATAGGTCATTTAGAAACAATTCCGCAGTGTGCGTCCATATGTGCGTCGAGCGGTTGAAGGTCTCCTGCATACTATCCTCGCAAAACCAACACAAAAAAACCACAACCCCCCCTCCCGAAAACGCTTAAAACCAGTTGCCAAATGCTGTAGTAGTTTGTTTCTTGCTGTATTGGTTGTTGTTGCTCTTCTTCTTCCGTCAGCATGCTTCATGATGTGACATGACCGTTTGTAACTTTTGTTATTTTGGGCTCCTTTTTTTTCGCCGTTTCCTCCACTCACGCTGCCGAAATCGCGGCGACCGGTAAATGTTCAGCCGGCCCGCAGCAGAGCACCGGTTGACGGCAGCAGAGAGTTCGTCGTTCAAGTTCAAGATCGGTCAACCGGAGGAATCGCGATCGCGCGCGCAACCCGTCGAATTTGACTCACCGCCTAAAGGGCCCCCGACCACGTTTGCGCCTGGGCACGTGGCAGCAGGTGATCGTGTGGAGCTGCGAACTTGAAAGTGCGCACGAGAACGAACGTCACCCGTCACTAAAACGCCGTAAAACCTGTTACTCGCAGGGCCAGATCATCAAATTAAGGGCTGCTGGGTGCTGTACGGGACGTGCCGTTATGTTCTGTTCTAAGGGAAATCCCTGTCCCTGCGTTCTAGTAAAACGTTAGCATGATTTCGGCGATTGTATCGACGGCGCACAAAGCCCCGCCAGGCACCCAGAGCAACGACCGCCAAGGCCAAGGCGGCAAGACGTCAGGCAAGACGCGTTATCCTCCTGCTGCGCCAAGGAACCGTATTTACGAGGGCACTGTGGCATGTTTATCGGTCACAAGGCTATCCACTTGCCGCCGTAAGGGTCTGCCAAAGAGAAAGGGATTTTAATAACGGCCGGCAGAAGACAATCACCCCTTACCCTCTGTGACCCAGTGGGTGACTCGTGGTGCCCGGGGAGGGTGTTGTACGCTTTGCGCGAGGACCGGGGAACATTCTCGTCCGCATATCGGACAGCCGATTCTTCCTTGTTCCGCCCGTGCACGTCACGCATCCGTTGGCGGGGTTTCAGGATCAAGGTAACCAGCCACCGGTCGTTAAGTCACCGGAACCGGATCACTCAAGTGCGAGTGCTGAGCGGTTGACAGGCGATCGTGTGTCGGGTTCGGGCTGACATCGAAATTTAGAGCCGACCGGCGAAGTTTATGGACTGAAACGGCTTCCGAGCCGTACGGAACCGCTCGGTTTTGGGTGGGTGGTGGTAAGTGTTTTTGATAAATGTTCGCGCTGACTTAACGATTGACACTGGACGGTGGCAGCGGGCACGGCAGGTGAACACGCGGGTAGAACTGGGGTACCAACAGCGAGACCACCAGGTGTAGTGGATTAGTGTAGGCAGACCTCGACCGAGCAATGGCCTTTAGCCGGTACCAGGAACCAGGCGCAAGAATGCCACCGATTGGCCGATTGCGAAAGCGTCAACCGACGGTACGTTGCGGTAGGAAGCGAACTGCTGCCCCAAAATACCGGCCACACTTTTTTGACGGTGGATTTGACGGGAAAGGGAAATGATTGACGATCGCGACCTCTCTGCATCTGTGTGTGTGTGTGCGCCACAGATGACCGCAAGCCGATCGGTAGCCGATTTCCGTGGGTGGTTAACATTGGGCACCTTTGGGGGTGGTTTGATAAGCCGCATCAATCGCACCGGGCGGATCGGGACGGATTAGTCGGTGCCTGTAAGTTCGGGGATTATATGGCCGCATTTAATGAAGCGAGTGTCTGGTGTTCGATGGTTTTGAACTCTTGGCAGTTGATATTTTTGTTGCTGTTGTTGCTTCACCAACTCGGAGAGCTGATGGAGCGTGTCGGTGTGTCGGAGGGTTGGTGTAAAACATGTCCGTTTATAGCCGCAAAACAAGATAACGTTTGGTTGGACTTTATGAACTGGAATCATTATTAGGGCAGAAAGAAACACAACATTGATTGTTCTATGGATAATATACCATTAATTCTATTTCATGCAATTTTCTTTTTTTATTTTATGACAATTATTTCAAAATGTTTGATCCGTTGGGTGTCTATTCTTTAGATATATCACTGCTCCAAACAATTGTTCTGATTACAGTGAATCCTGGTTATTGAAAGTTATGAATGCAATATAAGCTAATAATACACACCTCACTGAAACAGCGTTCTCAATATGAAAAACTTGATTAACGGTGAACATAAGGATCGGACAACATAAGGATGGACAACGGTGAACATAAGGATGAAGCTAAGAGCAATTCTTCAATCATAAACATAATTGTTGCTTAATTTATCATCATTCATTATTGATTAAATATTCAAGAGTAGTAGGGCTTTAAACTATAAAATTATATATATCAAATCGTCACAAAAATGCGCTCCTAGTGGAAAATTTTCAATTATTTCTTCTGAAAGCCTTATCTCATGTTTTGGATGTTATTAATGAGTTTAGAATGTGCCTCTACAGTTTATTATACAAAACAACTACATAACTGAAGCTATCTGCTTCTTTTATACACGTCGTATATGATATAGTCTACTTTGTTTTTCCAACAGTTATTCATATTCCCTATACTCGAGAGTTCTTTTTTAAAGATACAGTCAGTCCAAAAAGTATTCGTCTAGCTGAATATTTTACAAAACAGGGCGAATTATGGCCGCAATACGTATGGGGCGATAAAAGTAATGATGAGGTTTGATAAAAGGACCATCAACACACACGTTTTGCAAAAAAAAAAACATTTAAATAGTGCAATAGCAACCAAAATACATAAAAAACTAAAAAAAGTCGTTTAAGGGGCGCGCAAAAAGTATTCGTCCATCAGACTTTTTGCGTAATATGCGTATGAAAACAAAGGTTATGGAATAAAAAAATGTCCTGATCTTGTTTCTTATTGCATTTATGACTATTGGTGACTACTTGCACAACGCAAGAACTCATTTGAACCTTTAAAAATGCGTATTTTTGATCCACTCATCCTACAAAACTTCTGGTTTCAGCTGGTTTGGCGTTTCGGGCAAATGACAATGCCCTGTATGTTCTCCAGCTCGACTGTTCTTAAAACATGTGATACATTTTACGTAAAATTTATCAGAACTGGGACTCAAAGTACTTAAAAACTGTATTAATATGTTTTCCCATCTCGTCTCCTATCAATTTGAATTATTTTTCTAGCCCACCTTTCCTACCACCTTACTGAGTCCTAGTATCATGACATCATGGTGCTACCGTTACACGAGATTTTGCTGCTGCATCTTAGTAGATTGTTTTCGCTAGGGTAGAAGTCGCCCGTATGACCTTGGCGATTTAAAATTGTTTTAATATGTTAGTAGAGCCTAATTTGAAAAAAATTCCTGAATTATTTGATGCACCTTAACAAATTTGGCCACTTTCTGTGTATGGCAATATTCAAACAAAACATGTTTCTAACAACTCACTCATTCAAGCTATTAAATGACCAGCTACGATGAAATGCAGCATGAGCCATCAACTAAATGTGACCCATCTCTTTTCCTGATCTTATTGGCCATCACAAAATGCACTGATTCCTTGGTAAAATTTGATTTTTTGGACATTAAACCGCTTCTTTCGTTAGATTAACCGTCAAGCATGGCTGCTTACATGGCAGTTTGTCACACAATTAGTGTCAGAAAAATGGCCAAACTCTGATCAAATGAAGGAACGAGGTCTCCCACACCTTTTGTAACCTTCAAAAATGAGAAGGATAGGTTATGCATAAGTTAAAGATACGATTTTTGTCATCATGCTCCAATCATTTAAATTCCCCACCTTTAGTGCCTCTCTGACCGCTTGCAGTGCAATTGAAACAACAGAAATGCATTAATTTAGAAGGAAGGCACTAGGCAGATTGATGATAATAAATTTAATTCACGTCTACGTAGTGTTTGTCCAGCGTAAATAATCAAAAAGCTAGATGGACGAATACTTTTTGCGCGCTCATCAAACGACTTTTTTTTAGTTTTTTAAGGCCGGGCTACATTGATCGTACTCGCAAGTATAATTTTTATATTCACTAGCGCATCTGGCGGCGACCAGCGCAAGCTAGATGTGGGTATAATTTAAGTGCCAAAATTATTCATGCTTGGTGTCTCATCAATTTTCGACCAGGCTACCTGTTTGCGTTTGAAATGTTGATAAACATCCATAAATTGCAACAAAGTAGGCCGTTAATTATTGTTGTTGGACAAATCGTCATTCATACAAAGCGCTGGTCAACATTTTTCCCCATTTTCCAATATATATGCATCATTGGGTAAAATTATAGCCTCCTCGACGCAAAACGTTTTTTGACAGATAAATTATACCAGCCTCTAACTTCAACCCGCCGCCGCTAGATGGCGTACGCGTTCACAAAAATTACACTACGGAGTACGATCAATGTAGCCCGGCCTTTATGTATTTTGGTTGCTATTGCACTACTTAAATGCTTATTTTTTAGCAAAACGTGTGTATTGATGGTCCCTTTATCATACCTCATCATTACTTTTGTCGCTCCATACGTATTGCGGCCATAATTCGCCTTTTTCTGTAAAATATTCAGCTAGACGAATACTTTTTGGACTGACTGTATTTTTTTTACAGGATTCAATGCAAGTAAAAGTTTTTTGTCTCAGAAACTAAGGCGTCTGTGCGTCGTGCAAAGATCTTGCCAGGATGCTAATCAAATGCAAACAGTGTAAAACAAAACTCGAGATTATCTGACATTAAAATTCATGAGTTTGTTAAATTAACAGCCCGTTTGGTTGTAATCCATTACACGATATTGTGCAATTCTGTATCTTACCGTGTCTTGCTGTCGTGCGCAATATTCATTCAAATTTACTGATAAATATATCCGCTCAATAATTGCCTTTGAATATTAATTATTTGTTTATAAATGATACTAATTTAATCACAGTTAAAGTCACTCTGGCCATAACTCTAGATAGCTTTATTTTAAGCTCCATGTAGCACTATGACGTCTTGTTAACCCTCCTGATGGAAGTAAGATACCACTGACAACCGTGCTGAGATATCTGCACTATCTATAATCTATCTTTATATTGGTAACGCCCATTACAGGGGTTTCCAAGAAGTTCTCATTGCTGTGGGCCACTTTATTGACTCTTTTTTTGCGTGAAATGAACATCATATGATGGAAATTGGTCTCTACAACACCCTTGTTGAAAAAATCCAATAGGAATTTCCAAGGAGCCTGTCCAAAAAGGGTGCCATAGATTCCAATTTCCATCATATGAAGTTCACTTCTCAAAAGAAAGAGTCAAAGAAGGGTCTCACAACGATGAGAACCCCTGGCAAACCCTGTACATCTGCCAGCACGATTGAGAGACGATGAAGATCGAACGGGTTGATAAACGTAGCTGAACACCTCCGCCAATATAGAACCCGACAGTTCGACTCGATGAATCAACAGAACGTGTAACGGAACGCGGATCTAGGAACAAACGCCCCATGTACACTTCCGCACGTTCGCCAGACGTGAAGGGAGGAAGTAGTTTCCCTGTGGGTGTTAACTTAACCAGTGAAAAATGATCGGGGACGATCCTCGATTGAGCCGCCACTCACAATCCAGTCGACCGCACACGGGACAGCATGTACGTTCTAATGTGCCTTCCGTAGGGAAGTTTGGGCTTCAAGGTCGTATACTCTGATGCTTTAACTCTTGCCCTCTTAACTGCTCACTGTGTCTCACAGAACCGGCGGGCGCATTGACTGCTGCCATTACTCCGGCGGTATGGGGATCCGGGTTCTGGATCTGGAACCCCCATGCATGGCCGTCGAGAACGTTTTTCAAGGCAACGGCAAAGGGGGAGACTAGTGCCTTCCGAAGAGCTAGAAGTCACGTACGCCATAGGCTGGCCGGATCGTGCACTGGATGGCGCACATTCGCTCTCACGATCGTTCGGTCTTCTCTCGGAGTGTAAACATGTTGAGCAGCGATCGGCCAATTTTAAATCATATACGCTGGTAATGAATTCGAGCAAAAATTAACTTTTTGTGTGTATTATTTTTGCTGCTAGTAGCATAAAAAAGTATCTGTAATTTACCACCTCCTTACTTCCTTACTCTTTTGCAATCCGCTTGCTAAATTCTCTTGGCAAGAAGGTGATTAAAATGTGTTCGCGCATTTCCTGATTTTTCGCATACCCGTTCTCTCGCTCTCGCGCAACAACAAAAAACAAAGCGGCCGCTCACAAAGCTCTCCCACTTGCTGGGGTCTCTCTATTTCTCTACCCGTTCACCCGAGATCCGAAAGCCGTGCTTCCCCCATCTCGATCACTCACAATGTCGGCCAGAACCGCCACAACTGAGGGGGCTGACGGAAAGCTCGCGCTCGCTCTCGTCGCTCTCGCGGCAGCTCATCGCGGAACCGAAACCGAACGGGCGGGAGCGTATATTTGGCGCGTGCTTTGCCAGCCCTGGGGCCTTCCCCCCTTCAACCCGTTGCGTTGCTGAGCGGGTTGGCCGGTCGACGGACGCGGCCCCGCTGGTACTGGTCGAATGTATAAAATCACTTCACGCTGGCTACCGACCGATCATTCCACGCTCAGTGCTTCAGCAGCCAGGATCACACCGTCCTAGTCTTACCCAGCTTCCCCCCCCAGCTTGAAAGGTTTGCCTTTGTGAACTCAGGTTTCCCGGTGCCTTCCACTCCCCATCCCACCTCGCCAACACGTCACTCGATCGTGTGTGTGTACAGCAACTCCAGCAAGTGTCCCGAGAAGCAGCCGGAAGAGTGAACTGTGATACCTTCGTGTAGTGATTGCCGCAAGTTTAAACACACAAACCAATCATCAAAATGAATCTAGTAAGTTTTTTTGTCATGCGAACGTTGTAGTTGTTGGCATAGGTAGCGTAATAAGTGTAAAACAGACGTTTGTCGGCTTGTGAATGGAGCAAAAAGTGTAAAATAGTGAAACTGTTGAACAGTTGGATGTCGAACGGTTAAGCAGCGGTTTCATTGGTGATATTAGGCCCGTATGCTGCGTCAATTTTCCCTTTGCCTCATTGCTATTGCAGTGAGGGGAGCGGTGTGCCCTCTGCTCAACGGTAAACGGTAAAGGCACGGTGCAGAGCAAGCCGGGCAGCGAAGAGTGATAAGCAGCAGCCAAAAGGGGAAGCTGCTTTCAGCAGTTTGTAGCACAAAACCCAATGAAGCCCATCTTCACCGCAACATAGCCGATAGGCTTGGTTTTATGTTGTTTTTTTTTTCGTTTTCTTCATACTCTCTACTGGATATTGTTTCCTAATTTTGTTGTTTTTTTGGGAGAAACACTCCTCTCCTAATCGCTCATTTTGTCTTTCCTGTGTATTTGTGTGCGTGCGTGCGTGTTTTGTACCAGTGTTTGCGTGATTAGTTGTTGTGTGTACGTGCGTGAGCTCGATGGCTCGATGAAATTGTCCGAAAAACAAACACCAATCCGGCACGCAGAGAAGCCATCTTCAGCGTTGCCGTGACGTGAGCGTTGCCAAGCGCGAGTCTTTTCATCCTTCCGAAACCGCATTGATCGCTGTGTGGCTGTGTGTGCACGATAGTAATAGTCACACAAAAAATGGTATACGAAGAGCAGGGCCCATTAGGGCGGGAAGGCATCAACCTGTTTGGTGCAAAGCTGAAGCTGAACGATCGACGCTTTGAATGAGGGAACGATCGATCGATTAGCGGCCACTTCCGGGGAACAGTTGGCGAGGGCAGACCTCATTCATGCACACCTCCCCCGGATGATCGAACCGATTGCTAGCACCGTACCGCATGCTCGAGGTAACGGAGTTGGCTTGGCGCCAACAGTTTGACCTCAACGCGTCACGTTTCACGGGACGGCTTACTCGGGAAATCTCAGCTCCACGCGGGTCGATTTATTCGCAGCGATCGTACAATCGTTTTCCCAGCCCCAAATTGTGGCGCCGGTTGATTGTGCACCGGAAGCGGGCGTTTCCAACCGATGCCGTTTATTCCTGCCCCCTCAAAAAAAAAAGGTTCACGGGTAGCGTTAACCCTTTGGCTTATTAAATTCCCCGCCCTCGAAATTGGCTCATTTTCATGAATTTTCATAGATGCAAGCTGCATGAGAAGAGTTGCCGTGCGCCTCCCGGGGATTGCACCTCCCAATTGGTTTGATTTCCTTTTTCCAAGGTTTCCCATTTTGCGATCGACCCGTCTCGATCGCTGTAAACAATCAACGGCAAACAGGCCGTAAACAACGAAGTTCACTTGAAAGTGCAAGCAAAAAAAAATCATAAAACATGATCAAACACAACAAAAACATGAGCAACAACAACCAGTTGTAAGGTTAGTCTGTTTCACTTGTCTGTTTACGCGCACACCAATTTCACACACATACACCAATATGTGCCCATGGCCCGGAAAGACAGGTTTGGCAGTTGTTTATCATGGGGCTGGGTGGTTGAGCATAATGGAGAACAGAAAGGAACAGAGCTGGTTTGATGAGCCAGTTGGCCATCGATTCGATGTTTGGCGTCGTAGCAGACCCCGAACGGCCTGGCGGGGCCATTTTTGCTCCAAAGCCAAATTTTGCGTTTTACCACCGTTTTGTACACAATAATGTCGATTTATGGCCATTTAGCAACTCGGCCGAACGCGGCGCTCGTTCCAGTATCTTATTTGATCTTGAGATCGGTGGCAATCGGGGGGTGCCATTTTTGCATTGCAAAACATCATTTTCCAGCCACTGGGCTCATTCTCTTCAGTCGGGCTTCAGTTCTCATGCGCCCCGCCCCCCAAAGGACGGCTTGATTAACTCCGTTTGCCCACCATTGATGCGGGTGACACCAATTCCCGCCGGCCTAATGCAATCTAGCACACTTTTGATCTCGATAACCGTCCCGACACGGTTTCGGTTTCGATCGTACACGGCCGGTTTGGAATTGGGGTTCAAAATTTATTGGAATCCGGTACCATATTTCATGCAGGTGAGGTGACAAAGGGCTCGCTCTTTGAAGTATTTCCCACACGGCTCGTAGAAAGGGAAATTTTGATTAATAATTTCTTATTAGCATACCGCTTGTGGGCCGCGTGCCGAACGTTTTTTCTCTCCTGCGCCTCAACATGACACCGGAAGCGTCTGCGTCTTCGGCTTCGGAACCGGCCATTATACGTTTCCCGTTCGATTGATACGATCGGTGCGCGGAGCTTTCGAAAAGGGCAAAGAAATGCTTCCGAATGCCAGCGGAATAACGAGAAGGGCCCGGCAGTAGATACACGCAACGTTGGGAAGTGTCACTTGTAAACGATAATACATCCAGGTGACGCTGGTTGGTGCGGGCTACCCTGCATCATATGATGCGGTGCGTAGTGTCTCGCACAAAAAAAGAAAAGAAAAAAACAGGTAAACAGTGCGGCGGCACGCGCTGCGGACTTAATTTTCCCTTTTATTTTCCTGCAACTACTATCACCGGTTCGACGGCAGTAAAGAGCACGTGTAAGGAACCGGTTTGGAGGTGGAAGTGGAGAGAAAAAAAAACACATACACACACATACAGACACGATGCATCGGATGACGGAGTCAAGATTTCCCTTTTTCTTCTTGGCACGACAGCGCGCTTAAACCGAGACTGGCCCACGGTTGCACTCGGATGCGAGTTTCCGCGAGGCGCTTCGGCAGCATTTACCCAGCAAGCAACACCGATCCGCGATGGTTTTTGACCTTTGTGGGCCCCTAGGTGGAGGAAGCAAGGGAACAGAACAGGGAGGAAACCGAAATGAAATAAAACGAAAAAGGCAGAAGATGAAGAGAAGAGCAAAAAAAAAAACCACGACAAAATCGAGAGTGAGCCGTTAATTGTCATTATGGAATCAGCGAGGCGGACGGTTTTCCGTAGCCTTCGAGTCCGTTTGACCTTCAAGTAACGGAGTGGCGGTGGTGGTGGTCGCGCGGTCGCGCTTACATTCCGATCGTCGCAAGTTCAAAATGGAGGTCAGTCGGTGTGGTGTTAACGTGTGTGTGTGCTTTCGTGCACGGATACGCACTCGACACACATGACAACCGCTTCGAATCGGCGACGCATCTCCATCGCTGTATCTTTCTTAATTAAGGCACATTAGGCCGGCCGCGGGGCACCCGAAAAACGCGCGCGCGGAAAAACTTTGCCGCTTCACGTTCCGTGGGCAAACACCTTACAAGCTCCTCTCCATCCCCTTCCCCACCCCTCCGGAAGCTGACACCGATCCGATAGGTGATGCGTCATTGACATTGATTTTATGATTAGACGGTCGTGTGCTGCCAAACGAAACAAATCTATTTGAAAAAGTGTGCCTCCCTTTCGGTGGCCATTCTGCCGCCAGCAACTTTACGAAGGGCATCGGGGCCAGACCCTACTATGCAGGGGTTGATTCGTCACAATTTGTGACGCCATGCTTTGCAGCACGAGAGGAAGCGCGCTGCCGCTACTGTTGGGTCAGTAGTACGGAAGCATGACTGCAGCTGAGTAGATTGCAGATACCAGCAACGATGTAATGGGTTCCGAAGTTAATAGACGGTATGCTGCTACCCGTTGCAGGGACGGCCAATAAGATGCAAATACCTGCCAGATAATTGAATAAATCATACATATTTAAAGGCCAGGGTAAAAGTTGCTTTACTAAACAGCGTGTGTTTAAATTGATAATTTGGGCACCATTAAGATATACAGCGAAGCGTGGCATGCACCCAAAAAAAAAGAAAAAGAAAAAGGAAAATCATCAACCTCCCGGCACTAATGCGTGATAATCGCGTTAAATACGTGCGGTCCGTACCGATCATTCGAAGCGTGAAGAAGCGCCCAACAATGACGCACCGTTTATGAATGCATACACAAAAGACTTCAACTGGCGGGCACGCGTTTTAAGCGACGAACCTTTGCCTTCACACCCGTACGAATGGCCCGTAACTTTGGAGCCAACAGTTGCGATGTGGAATCGTGAAGTGCTACCCTTTGCGCCAGGAGGGCAGGAGGGGGTTCAAGTGGCCGCACCGAAGAGGCTAATGATTTCCAGTTTTCCCTTTCATCTGGCTAATAATGGGCAGTTTATGGTAAATGGGGATTAGGCCGCGACACGCTGCTGTTGCGGGGTGAACGTGCACACCAGAAAACTGCCATTTTCCCTCCGATGGCAATGGGTGGCTTGCGATCGATGTAAACAGACAGGTGGTGTGGAATGAAACGTGGCGAAGGAAATGACAGTAATTTGATCCAGCACCTACACTCGATCGAGGAGAATCTCATCGACAGCGCCAAAGACGCAATCCGCATCAGCTCCATCCATCCCTGGTCGTTCGCGCTGTGAGCTAACTTCCGCACAAGCACACCATGTGAACGATATTGAAATTGAGCTTACACAGCTTGCTTGCAGCGATTGGATTCGATTGGATGATGTGCTGCATTCTCCCTAAGGCTGTGGGGCGTTCCATTTCGTACGCTTTCCTGTCCGGTTGGCCTTTACGGCGTCGAAATCGAAGGAGGAAATTGTGTGCCGCCTTCAAAAATGTGAAATTGTTACTTCATATCATGATTTTCTCAACCCCCGCCCCAAAGCTGCACATTTTGGGAGCATTTGTTTTGTTCTATTGTGTGTGCTTGGGCTGCCGTGTAGTAATTTGATTATCGTTTGCACGGCGTTTGCGTTGTAGTGCATTATCGCGCCGAGCCACAGACGACTCATCATTTTTCCAACCACGCGCCCCAGCTGGCAATTTGTTTTGCTGCACTGGCGGAAAATCGCGCCCCATATAATCAGCCTCTCCCGAGGAAACAATCGCGCCCAAATTCGGTTCCACCTGCGCTTGGCATGGCTGCACAAATTCGAGCGTTACACGCGGTGGAGTTTCGGTTCGACTTTCGCACGATGAACGCGTATGCGCGTAGCATTTTTATGATTTTTCCCCTCCCGCAAACTACTGCACTACTCAATTCCGAAAGTACGTGCCCCGACCGGGCAAGGTTAGTGGCCCGGGTGAAGAAACGAAATGAAATGAGTAAAACAAAAACAAAACAAAAAAACACATGAAAAAACTACGCCCATAAATCTTCGAATGTATTACAACAATGCATTCGTCCGCCGACCCGACAATCGAATCCCGAGAGCAATCCAGCGCATGAAGTGTTACGTCAAAAATTTGCAAGCTGTGTTGCGCATAGTGCTCTGCTCGATTTGATTAACGTGATGGTGGACGCGCGGCACGCGCAAGAATCTGCATGGCCGGGCCAGGAGTGTTCGCAAGCTATCGGTCGCGCACACACTCGCACACCTTTTTGGCGGCGTGCGATAGCGATCAGCTGTAAAAGGCAATTAATGCTTGAACACGTTCGTCGCCATCGCCGCGGCCCATTCCCCATTCTGGTGCGCAACCAGAGTGACCGTGCCCCAGTTCGGACGGTGACCATGTCCGGTCCCGCTTGGGAAAGAAGACAGCCCACACAGTGTATGTGTGTGTGTGTGTGTCTGTGTGTGTATGCGCACATGATTTCCTGGCCCCGTTTTCCATTTCGATTTCGATTTCAGGCTCGGAATGCCACGCAATGCTGCGCGTGTGCGGACGTCCCTATAATTTATAGCGCACGGCATTCTTTGCGTGCCCATGGCAGGGTTTCCCATCGTGGACCGTTGTTTCGGATACTTCGGTTGCTTAAAATTCCGTTCCGTTCGATCGATCCGTACGCAACACTCGGGACACAATGTGACCGATCGGACGCGGCCAAAGCAAATCGTCTAATGACGCAACTGGTTTCGGTTTTTGCTGCACTGGCGGGAGTTTGGGCAGGAATGTGTACTTCCTCAATTAGATGCGGCCCGGGTAAATGCATTGGCCATTTTACGTCCCCATCCTCCTCTCCTGCCTTTCTCTTGATGTAGCTTGCACTTTGCAGAAAAAAACATCCCCCCCCATGGAAGACAATTATTTGCTAACGCAAGCCGTACGAACAAAATACGCACGCGATCGTTTGCTGTTTATCGCGCTTACGAGTTACCGCGGTTAGTGTGGGTAGGGTGGCACTACTTCTCCTCATGGTGGCCAACACCTGGCAAAGGGAGATTTTAATTTGATGCTGTAAATGCAAGCGTGTAACGTTGCGAGCTGCATTAATCTGGGCACCGTTTCCGAGCTGGGCCCGAGCCGTTATAATTAACCGCTCACGCACACACGCACACAACTTTCCGGCTTGTAGCAAGCATCCTTGAACCGGGAAACGCGCAAACACGACACTAAGCCGTCGTAAATGTATCTCAAGGGCGGCCAGCAATGGTGCCAGATGCTGCGGCGCGGGACATCTTGCGTCCGAGAACATTTGCATTCCGTGCCCGGCAGCGGGGAACCACATTTGCCGTTCCGGTTACGTTTATTCACCTCTAGGGCACAGCAGAACCCGCTTCTGAGTGATTGAACAGATGGAGATTAATGATTTGTTGGGGAGGGAGGAATAAAAAACAACCGAACAGTTCCACCGTGATCGATCGTGGACCTGTTGTTGCAAGTGACAGATGGAGTGGAGCAAATGACATGAAACGCACACACTCCGCGAAAAGCGAAAGGAAGAGCGGCAGTGGTACAACATTTAAGCACAATTTAATCGCCATTATTGCTCTCCCACCACTGCTTTGAGTGTGTTTGTGTGCGCTTTTTTATTGCCGTTGTTGATAAATGATCGTCTCAATTGGAGATGGACCCGCGCATCGCTCCATACAGGACCTTGACTTTCGTGAGCGTTTACACGCGCAAGGACGCGGGCGCGAGATCGAGTGGCCACTCGGGGGGAAGCCTCTCATCACATTCGTTCGATGTTCGTTCGTGCGCGCCAGGAACCCGGGGCGGAGCAAGGAGCGGATCATTAAAAGCCTACCTGACCGTGCGCTCCTTCCAAACCTGCACCCCTGCATCCGATTGACGGTGGCAACGGCTGGCCTTCGGTGGTTCGATCCGATCCGAATCGTGGGCCAGAGTGTCGCACTGGACCCGCACTCGAAGCACTCTGGCCGAATTACGGTGTCGTAATTTTTTTGTAACGGAACCAACGGCAACAACGTACTGCGGGGTGGGTGGGTGTGAACATTGTAGGTGTGTGATACGCGGCGCCGGAGATTTAAATGAAGTTTTGAACCATTCCACCGTGGCCGGCCGTCTCTGGCGGCGGTGGCGTCGTCGTACGTGATCGACGGCTGGGCGAAAATTTGTAAATGAAGAAGGCAAACGTTCGCGTCAGCTTGTCATTGACCGCTTACGTGTGGAGTGGAAAATCTGCTTGAAGTAACGTCACCCTCCCGCAGCCATCGCCGCTTCGAGCTGGCTGACTAGCGGCGGGTTCTACTTATGCCGAACACACACACAACTCGAGAGCGGTTTGTGGGTCAAGTTTGCACAGCTGATCGGGGAGGGGCTCTGCAAAAAAAAACTGTGTGCCGTTTGCCCCCCCTCTCCCCTGCAAAAACCCCATTTCACCCTCCTCTCGGCTGGCCAATCAAACCCGGAGTGCCGGAGCCAATTAAAATGCATTACACTCGAAACCGCGGGGCCGCGTGCGCTGGGAAAATGGACCGTCCGTTCGGCCCACAGTCAGTTTGCTTTGGCATACACACACACACACACACGGCTGGGAAGCGAACTTTGAAGCCGCTTTGCTCGTGTGGCCAATTGGTTTCTGAGGTTTGCAAAATGCGCTGTGACAATTGGCCACTGGAGGCGCCGACCGACCGATCGACCCGGTGCGCAAGTGCTGTGCAAATAATAGCCGCAAAAGACCGCGCTGGCTCTGTCAAGCTGTCACACAGGGTGCACGGAAATCATGCCGGCTGACCATGGTCTGGACTGCTGTGGCCGGTTCGGAAAGCGTGTTCCGCGTAAAGTATGGAAAGTGGTTCGCGGCGCAACCACAGTGGCCCAGCCGGATTAGTGTCGCCATGTGCCGCGTCGTCATGTGCCGTCCGCTTCCTTCCAGGAAACGGTCGGTCCGAAACGGTAACAACCGCCTGGCCAGGATCGCCACTGCTCGCATGGTCGCTTTCGGCGACAAGTGTGTCGTTTGGCGATGGGAGCGTTTTTGCATAATCTTTTGCACCGAAGCAAATAGACCCGATTCGTTCGGCTAGTGCTCGGCGCTACCTGAAAATGCGACAAACCAGACATTGATGATCGTAACGAAAGGCACAAAAAAAAAGAAGAAAACAGAAGTAACGTAGAATGCGACAAGTTTACGGTTGGCGGCGTTTCACAATCCACTTTGCGTCCCGATCAAACGGCTCACACACACACACACACACACACACACACACACACATGCTGGCCATGGGATTTTAACAACCGTCCCATCACACATCGTTCGATGGCAGCTCGATTGCCAACTAACGGACTCTATTAACGACACTCGATCGGGGTGCCTTTTTTTCCTCTTCTCTGTACTTTGCCAAACGACCATTCGGGACGGGGTAGGGCTGTGCGAGGGCAATATATGAGTTATTGCTTTCCGTTGTGTCCGGAGGGGGAGCTGTCGAGGGAGGGGAACAAGAACAGCTGGCAATAAATAGATCGTAATCGAAGTGTATAGATTCAGGCGCTCGAAACAACAGCACACCGCGTGTGACGTAAAGCACCGAGCGCACATAATGAAGCAAAAAAAAAAAAACAGGCCAAAGTCAACCGAGTCCGCCTCCAAGTAGCTGTGCGCGCTCTGTAGCAAAAGAATGTCATTAACGTTTGCCGGTATCAAACCCTCCGCCCCTGCGTCTCCGCTCACGGTCGGGTTGACGGCTCTGATGCACTTGCGGAACCTGCTGCTGCTGCCGCTGCACCAACAACCGTTCCAACCGTCGCACGGACAACACAGACCTTGCCCAATGTAGGTCAGTCGGCGGGTATCGGTCACCACCGGAGTGCCCTTCCGCGAGCGCTTCCCAAAAATTTAACCAGCTCATAAGCAACCCGAACCGCGATCTTTGGATTGGCTGCCGCTGCTGCTGATTGCCTTCGAAGTCGACGACTGTCATTCTATGAAAGTGCAGCAGCGATCGTGTTTTGTTGTTTCATCTTACCACTTCACCGTGACGCACTTAGTTAACACGGGCTGTTGGCAGGCCGAAGGGGAGACGAAGGCTTGAGAGAGGGAGGAGGGGGGGGGGAGAGGAGGAGGAGGGACAATAAAAAAGAGCTTTATTGAAAAATGATGAAATTCCAGCAGAATTGAACAAGATTCCTTCCTCGTGTTTGGTGGGCGGCGGGCGGATCAACATACAAGAGGGTGGTGTGACGGGCGAGTTTTTACAAGACCCCAGGCAGCCTCAAGATGAAATATTATGCAATTGGATCGTGTTGGCCGGTGCCGACCGACGGTCAGTAAGAGGCCTGCACCAGGGGCCGCACACGTTATTGGTTTGCGGGACGGCACGAGTGGGAGAAAGAGAAGGTACCCGAGATTGAGAAGGCAGGGTAATATTGGTCGGTGGCGATGATCACTTTCATGCTTCATGTTGAAGATGGGATGGGATGGAGGGGGACGCAAGCGGGAATTCTACTGCCACCGATCACGATCGACGCTGTGCTGTACCGGTGTGTTGCTGTAACCTGTCAAAGTGTCAACTTGCGCCCGACAAACTGCCTGCCCTCCCCGTGGCAGCTCGATCACGATTAGAACGAACTCGGCCCCGGGTTTGAGGTTGATGTTGATGATACGGAAATGGGAGACGCAACCCAAATGAGAGTTTCGGCATCCTTCCCGCACGCATGTGGGAGCGTATGGTGCGTCCTCGCAGGCGCTAGTGGAGGCAAGCGACGAAACCCCGAGACGGCACACTAATGGCCAACTCCACCGCGTTGGTGCGCAACACCCGAACGGAATCTGGGTCCGTCTGTCAATTAAGGCTCGGGCTATTGAACATCATCAGATTTCGGTAGTCGTGGTATGTTTGTGTCTGTGCTCGCAGTGAAGAATTTCGCAACGATACGAGCGAAACTGACAAACAGGAGGAAAATGCTCTCCATCCCCCCCCCCTCTAGTGCGATATTTTGCCTCATGGTAGAATTTATTGCTAGGCTCCCAACTAGCGTTTAATCACATCATTTGTTACGCAAGCGCCAACACGTGGTTTGCTGCCGAGTTTCTGTGTCTGTGTGTCTGTGTGTGATACTGCGCATTCACTTTCATGTTTTCGGCGCTTAATGGTTTCGATTGCCCGAGGAGGGCTGGTAGCAAACACACACACACACGCTGCACCTTCATGGTAGCGCTCCCGGTGGAATCCCTTAAAAAGCTGCTACTTATCGCACTTGCCGTCGTCGCCTTGCAGCAGCATGATGGAGGGGCCGAGACAAGACGCTTACCAGCGGCAGCCCTAACCAATTTCTCAATCCCGCCAGCCACTATTATCTGGATGTGAGGTGTTGTTTTCCTCCTCCTTTTATGCACCATTCCCGCTGCTCTGTCCGCTTGCTTTTGCCCGGTGGGTAACTGGTGCGCGCCGGAATTATGGCATAACGAGCAGATACCGTCAGGCGAGAGACTCGCGCACACAAAGCAATGGCTATCGGTCGTTCTTGGCACGATTCCGGTGCTTGGCACCGACTAGAATATCTGGTAGGCAAATTAGACCACCCCGCGCTGTAGCCACAAAGGCAAACTAGGTCACCATTTTATCGTCGCCCTTCTCCCTGCCCGACCAACCCCAACGAGGAAGGAGCGCACAGCTAAAACTAGATCGATCGTGCAGCATTAGAGCTGTGTTTTCTACTCTTTTCTTTGTACGTTACTCACCCAATTCTAGCACACCGAGCTTGTGTAGACCCTCGCACGTGCTACATTGTGTTGGAGATCTGGTGCCTCCGTTTTTCGCCCACCCACTAGCCCGCGCTGTCTGCCAGAAGCTGTAGCAGCAATAGACGTAACGGAATGTGAGCACTGGCTCCAGCCTGCAACCGGTGTGGCACGAGTCGCGTTCGTTTGTTTGAAGAGTGTTGTTGTCTTCCCCACTTCCTATCGGACTGCACGGAACCGGACTGCGCCGAGGATACCGCCCGTCCACCCCGGGTTTATGTGACTTTCGCTTTCGCTCAACATCCGACAGTCGATAGCTGGTCGGAACTGGTTGCACGCCAATCCAGCGGAGCTCCCGCCCGTCCACACAAAACCGTACTCCAGCTGGACGTACTTGTAACACATCCGTACAGATACAACGGGTACTACCCTGAAGGGGAACCGGCGTCTCAGATCAGCTCGATACGCGCAAGAGAGCGGGAGTTAATGGGCTTTGTGAAAAGAAAGTGAGATCTTCGCGCACACATGAATGAGCCAGCCAAATTGGCCGATCCGTCGAGGATGGGGGGGGGGGGGGACTGGCCCCAAAAATCCAGTTCACCCAAACAACGGCCAGGTGGCCAGTTTATGATCCCCAGCCTTCGGCGCTAGCTTCGATCGAACGTGTTTTGTTTCGCGGGGCGTTTTCACTGTTTGCCAATCCGCAAATCGGTTTTCACACATCGCTAACCGGCTGGCTGGGTTTTATGTCATCGCGGAAAGCATCGGCGCCCGGCTCCGCGATACGCAACATGCGCAAACCCGCAACACACAAGCGGCTGGAGAGCGATCGATCTGGTGAAAAAAGCGTGTGCATTGGTGGACCGGTGGAACGCCAAACGTGAACAAATTGAAAGCCAAGACAACAAATCTTTCCGGGCACGGCGGCGGCGGCGGCAGACAAATCCCATTCAGTAAAGAGCAGCTTAGATGGTAAAAAGAATAGGCGAATCATCGCATGCGTACGACTCTTCTGTACGCTTGTCGATACGGATCGGTTTCGGTGTGTGTGTGTGTGCGCGCAGGCCAAATCATAGGATTGAACCGTATGCTGTTCCGGGAGCTTTTGTGCATTTGAATGCATATTAATCATCACGCTTGCCTAATGAGTGCCTTTCAGGTGCGCCTCCGTCTCGGAACCGGTGACCATCGAAAAACCCGTCAGCTCAGTCAGCCCTCGTTTTTATTGATCCCCTTTTATTCGATCTCGTGCCATTCGCTAACGATCGAACCGAGAGTACCGATGGGCCCGGCTTAGGGGCACAATAAACGGCTTTTCTTTAATTAAATGAGTTTCATCATACGCAGCGCGCCGATGCGCCACCATCAATCCAACGCGCATAATTAGGCGTATAAATTGGGTGTGCGCGCGATCAAACGAGCGCGATACCGACCACCGGTCGTGGTGGTGAAAATTGCCCAAAAAGAGCCCGTTTATCATCTATTCAATTAGAGCAATGTTTGGTGCAATGTGCGTTTGTTCTCTTAGGCAAGCGGTTACGACCAAAAAAGCTATCATTTTCCACGCAGCGAGTGATTTATTCTGAATGGACAATCGGGGTTTCGTTAGCTAACAATTCATTAACAGCTATTCTCGTTCGTTGCTATCGCTCATTGCAATCTTTCGTTCTTACCGTTGCACCGAACAGTGGGGGATTAGATATGTCTAATTTGACCTTATTTTGATAGTGACGTTATCGTTTGGGTATGGCGAAAAGAGCTTGCAACACGTTTCGTTTTTTATTTGCTGTGAACCATTCCCAAACGCGAAATGGTCTATAATTGACCCATCATTTGCGGCATCATCTCATCTGCTCGATTATTATGTGCTGTTTTTTTTTTTTGGTTTGTTTCTCACCACTTTTCCTATGTACTGTAGCTCTACTTTTGATCATTACGATCGTGCTGTTTTGTTTTCCATGACCATTTCTCTCACACTCTCTTTTCTTTCTCTTTCTACCTCCCTCTCCTCCTCAGTTCACCGTGTTCTTTGCCCTCGTCCTGGCAGTGGCCACCGTCGCCGGCCAACGGTTCGGTTTCCCGCACACGTCCCAGTTCGGGCTCGCCTCGCTGACCGGTGACTTCGGTGGACCGAGCGCCTTCGGTGGACAGGATTTGTCAGGTACTTTGAACGCTGGTATCAGAGATCCGCGACAGAACCGAGGTGAGTGGCTTACAATTTCCGGTGTGTGTGTGTGGGTGGGACGAATGGGGGTATGTGGCAAAGGGACGCGATTCGGGCGCGATCTTGACACGCGGGAGAGTCGAGCTCTATTATTACGTCCAGGAGTGTAGCGAAACGAAGGAACGATGGCAGACTTCCCCTTTCTGGGCGCGGGATGGAGCCGATCACCATCACGGCAAGGTTCCCAAACAAGGTTTGACGTAAGCACGCGGGACCAGTAATTTGCATCGCATTCGCGGGAGTGTGATTTACGCGGCTGCCAACAAAACCCAAACCCGCTGACGGTTGTAGTTGTTAGCATAAGTTGAGCTGTCTTCGGTACACCCGGTACACCTAGAATCGGATCCGTAGCATAGTGTGTGACCTTTAGCGAGGGGCGCACAGTTGCAATTCGTCCCATTCCCGCGCATTTTTTTTCCATTCCCTTCCCTACCTTCTATCCATGCCGACCGGTTTTCCCTTTCCCCCATCCCCCGGCTAACGACGGGTTTTTTTTGTGTGTGAGGTTTTGTGTTGTGAATTTGGACAAACTAATCGGAAAAAGGCAGTGAATGGCAGGGAGAAAAGCTGAACCGTACACAGCATCGCGCATTAAATTGCCGTCGGGCGAGCAATGATCGTTATTTGCATTTGACGGCACCGTACAAGGCGCTAAGTATACGGTTAACCGGTACGGTAGTTGACATTTAAGGGTGGCTCGGAGTGTTATTGCCTGTGCAGTAGATTGGGCCGGCAGACAGCTGTAGATAGTCGTAGTGGAGCAGTGGTTTGGAGTGAACGGGCGGCCGGGTTGCCCCGTTCGGTGATGCTCTCTGTCGGAAAGGAGAGGATTTCTATCAAGTGTTGGGAGATTAGCGTTTGTTTGGGGTATCATTTAGGTTGTTTGTTTGTTAGATACGCTAGACTACAGTTTGTACCTTACTACATTCTAATGGATACGTCTTTTCCCTCGTTCCCAATTCCGCAGGACCCGTTGTGTTCCCGCCAGCGCCCGCCGATGCTCCTGTTGAGTCGAGCGGAGTGATTGTTGGTGCTTCCGGATACGGTTTCGTGCCACCGAATACGCCCCAGAGTAAGAACGAATAATAATTTCGATCGTTGGCACCTTCGTTGGGCAAAACAGCAATACTACTACTACTACCACACACCCACTAACACATTGGCCCCCACCGCCTCTTTGCCGACCAATAATAGGGGGTTCGTCGCTTAGACGAATAACTGTTTTGTGCTATGCTGCTATTACTACTTCTACTACTACTACTACTACTACTACTACTATTACCACAATTACTACCACATCAGCATCGTTCTGCCACTAATAAGCTACCCTTCCTTCCTATGCTAACCTTAACTCTCTGCCGCCGTGATGCTCGCCACGAATGCGTGTAAGCGAAGCGAGGGAACACACATGCCGTGGCCTGACCCTCAAAAAAGATCGAATGTTTGTCTAACGCAAGCGTCACGAGGAGGGAGGGCAAAAGAAACAATCAAAACGATCCGTGGGACAGCGCACAATGTACATAGGTGCACGGAGAGATAAACCACGCGCACAAGCTGCGTTTTCGATCTAACCCCCAAAAAACATGCAACAACGGCACATGCCGAAGCTTTCAATTAATTCCAACCCTAATGAGCTAGGAACGCGCTTGGCCGGGAGACCTTCTCGGCCTGATACTAATCGCATGCAGACTGAACCAGCAAGCCCTCCACATCCGTGGAACGAAAGCATTTACTATCGCCCCCTCCCTCCCGTCAGAGATGTGTAATGTGTAAACGTGAGAAGGAATTCTTCTAGTAAATATGCGCCTACTCGTGGCAGCTCTGCGTCACTGGCCACACGACAGGCCAGTTCCGTTTCTCTTCAGATTGCCATCTAACTAAACAGGCGTGCCGGGCGGATAGTAAACACAATGCTACCCGTTCCTGTCCCGCAACCTGTTCCGTCGCTTAGTTTGCTGTTAACCTATTTTACCAACCGCGTGCTGATCCCCGTAGTACCTCCCGCAGCACTAACAACGCGTCTGTGTAGCCGCGTTTCTAACGCTTTGGCGCTGCTGCGCCGCAACGGATCCGTAACGTGATACTCATCCATTGAATCTGCTCCCCCGTCTAGATTACTACTAAGTCGTCCTACGTCCTACGAAGCATCCGCAACCTTCCCCGTCCAACACTACCCATCCTACCACCTCGTTCCCTTAGTCAACCTTCAGCTTCCTTCCAACCAATCCAAGCACCGTGCTCCAATAGACCTATTCCACTTGCAACAATGCAACACTGCAAGCGGACCCTAGTGGTGGGCACTGATGGGGAAGGTAAAGGGATCTATGACGTGATCTCCCAAACCAAAACCCAAGTCGACCGGAAAACCCATCAGCCGATCGGGTCCACTAGGATGCTTTATATACATATACGTGTGTGTGTGTTTGCGAGTAGATTTGGATGTGACTAATGCGAAAACAACTCCCTGTACAAAAAAAAACCAAACCTGCTTCCCGCGTTCAATCCTACCGTCAATGCACCGATTGTCCAATGTGTGTTCTCTTACCATTTTCCAGATGCATTGTACCGAAATTTGCGATTCTACTAAGTCAGTGAGGGTTTTTGTAATTTTGTGTGTGTGTGTGTGTAGTTTGCGTCCCGAACGATGCGGTGAACTGATCGATATACTTCTGTCGTTAGCTGCACATAGAAGATTTTGTATTCAAAAGTATCTTTCTGCTTCAGACCGTTTATCGCTAGCAAGACATAGATTAAGGTGTTTACAACTAACCTTCATGAACATAAAAACACAAAAAAAAACTCGCAGACGAAGTTAGAAGATCACAAAGAAACGCAAAATGCGTCACACATCAGGCAACAGGGTACAGGGTCACCGCGCGAAGTACGCAATATAGTCCACCAGTCCATCACTACACCGTCCGCGCACTGATCAGGGATAGCGTCTAGCACTGGTTACTTTTGTTGGTTAGGGATTAGTTTTAGATCGCATAGAAGAGTGCATAGGAATGAATTTGATGCCATATCAAATTTGTTGTTCAAACAAAACCCGGAAAGTCGCCGTTGCGTAGCCGGAAAGGCTCAAAGTTTGTGTCCGTGGGTGTACTATTCCGATCAGTTTTTCCACACTGTCACACTGTCAGATGGAAAAGCTCATTGTTGGTATCTTACTTCCCCGATTCAAACGATGAGTGAAGCTACGCATCGGACATTTTACGCAAGTGTTACAGTTAATGCTTTGCGAGTTCAAAATCGTTATTAGCTACTGGTTCCTTCATGATCACGATCCTCCGATATAGGATAGCAACGCTAGGAGATCAACCCCAACACAGACAGTTAAATCATTCACTACCACACCCCACGGTGGATTAATATCCGTTGGACAGTATTTATTAGTAAAAGGTTAGCGCAACACCAACACCGCTGCCGGTGCTGCCACCAACAGCAACAGCCGCCCGAAGCCACACAACCGATTCCCCCAAAAATGTACAGAACCAACCCAACCCTCCACCACCAAACCAGTATCAAACGGGTAATCCTTCAACAGAAACCACTCCCACACGCGGAAACGAACAAACCAACCCCCGTCCATTGAACATATTGTACAAAGAGCAAACACGAGCAAGCACGTCTAACGCACGCGGCGCCAGTTACTTAGCAACAGAGCAACACAGCTGTAACCTGTATAGCCCTCCTAAAATACTATCCTTCATCCCTCCCCCCCTCCCCTCCTTTTTGTACAAAATGCAATCCTTTAAGTGTGTCTGCTAGGCTAAATGAATGTGTGTGTGTGTGTTGAGCGAATGTGTGTGAGAGCGAGCATTAGAATGTCCGCGAAACAGGTGCGTCCGAGCGCCGGTGTGAGCGAGTGGGATTGAAGTTTCCGTAACACATGATGGTTTCCCCCATTTTCTGTACGATACTATACACATAGCAATTAATTGGTAACTTAATAAATTATTGTATAAATGACATTTAAGTGTTACGGGTTTGACATGTTTAATTGGGTTTCGGGGTTTTGGGGGGGGGGGGGGGGGGGGGGGGGGGCCGTTTGCCGATGTTGAAATGGGGGACCCGGCGATACGAGTGAACAGGGGACAGGGACATCGGTTTTATCCCGCACGGTTTCTTCTAATCGAAATTCCATCTCAACCGACTGACCACCTTCGCTCATTTAACCTGCACCCCCTTCTCCTGTGTAAATATGATCTCTAACTCGTTCTGGCATGGGGAAGTCGGACTCTGCCGGTTTGTTTCCATCCACCGTTTGCTACAACCCGAGCCCACAACATGTGCACTGCATTTAACGTGCGTTCCCGGACAGTGTTTTCGGTTTTAATGGAGCAGCCCCCTAGCAACAGCACTCACCAGCGTCACATTCTTATGCGTTCGCCCAAGGTCACTAGCGGTCGCAATTTTTCGCTCGTCCACCTCGTCCACCCGGTTCCCCGGGTATCCCCGTTCACTTCCTGCATGTTTAGGGCGGCCGCCAACTGAAGCCTCTTATATGTTCGCCGAGGGGAATGGTGGGCATCGGCGTATGCGGTAATGGGTATTTATATTTTAAAACCGTAACACGCCGCCGCAGCTCTTTCGCAATCGCGTGCTGCCAACCGACCGCGTGCTTTGAGGGGGGGGGGGGCTGATTGGTGGTTTTCCTTCCTTTTTGTCCACTCGAGCCACTCGACGAAGGTGTGCCGCCGCCGCCACAGTAAAACCCGCACACAAAACCCTGCTAGCTTCCTCGTCGTCGCAAGAACGCGCTAATCTTTGGGTAAGATCGCCTTCCTCTTCTGGCGCGCGGCCATCGGTCGCGCTCGATTGTTGCAGTCGCGCACTGCCACCGCTGTGGCAGCTATGCTCTGTAGCGATTGACTTTTTAGTGTCACAGCACACAGCCGCTGCAAAGTGTCGTTAATAACTGTGATCCTCCCCCGGATGGCGACCCCCGGACCCGTCTCGTTGGTATGCCCCCCGCACGGTATGCTGATTGATTGAGCGACTGTTTGTTGTGTAATGGCAAGCTTCTCCCACTATCCTCCTCCGATTCCCCCTTACGGGCTGTCTGCCTCCATTGCATGCCGATGCTGACCACACGCTGACATTGTGTGCAGGTGGCGCAAACATACTGTACATATTGAGGGTGCGAACTAACTCGAGCAACTTGAACTTGTACAGACACGACTTACATCACACGTGCGAATGGAAGATGGAAGGAGGCCGGGCCGCCCCGATCATGATGACGCTTACGACCACCCACTCTGACTGACCTCGTTTACAGAATTCAGGAAAAAGGCCCCGCCATACCGATATCCGCCGGCGCCCTGGAAGCTGCCCGTTCCAGCCGCCGCCACCACCGGCACCTCGCAGCGGCCCAAGAAGCCCGGCATCGTCAAGCTAACGCCGACCGTTCCGATCGGGGGCTACAAGAAGCCGACGCCGCCCAAGTGGTTCCGGTTCTACAAGGGACCGGGTACGGCGGCCGTTCGGAAACCGCCGCCCGTCCCCCCGCCAGCACCGCATGGCCTAGGGTACGGTGGGTCGAGTGTGTTTGTCGGCCGCCCGAAAGCGGTTGCCACAAGCGTTAGCTACGCGACGCGACACTAGGCTGCGGACGATGCGGCACTGAGGACACGATGGATGCAATGTACCAAGGACGCGTTGCGGGGCGACCCCGAGAACGATGTACATACGAGCGCAGGAGCAGCAGTTGGCTGGCAGTGAAGTGTTCGCCATTTTACCATTAGAGCAGTAGTTAGATTATAGTGACGATCGAAAACGACAACAGATGGACGGATCACTTTATGTTTCCGCTCTGAATTAACCAATGAATATTTAGCAGTGTTGTGTAATACGGTATAGAAGAGTACAAAATAAAGCAATGTTCTTGATATAAAGGTAATTGCTAGTGTGCTGATTTCGTATTCGTCAATCATTTCCTTGAACATATCATAATATAACAAACTGTGATTACGGAGCAATCATTTTGAAAAAATAAAATTCAATTGACTAGCATTTGAAGTGAACGCGAATTTCAACAATGCAATTAATCATTTTTAAATTCCTGTGCGAAGTATGTGTTTTCATTATTACTGTTTTATGCTGTTTCTTCATGAGTCAAAAGTTCCTCGTGTAAAAAGAATAAAATCAAATCCTTTAACATTTTTTTCCTGAAATTAATTTTCTGATCGTTGGTCCAATCATTTAACGAAGATTGATTTTAGTGCATAGCGTATAAGTTCTTGACTTGCCAGACTTGATGATAACACTTGTTATAACTCTATTCTTTTGTTCAATAGCACATTGTTTCCTTTCTGGAATCGTATGTTTAACGCTTAGTTAACTTGTCAATGAATGTTTAAACAAAAATAAAAAAATATCATAAAATCGTCATACATACATATCTAGAAAACTGTTTCATTAAAATAACCTTTTTGACACTATTTATTAGTGGTAATGAATTTCGTGTATAATTTTGTTTAATTGTGTAATGTTTCAATGAATGTTTCGTGAACAAAAGCGTGTGTTACTTACTCAAAAATAAGGTATCCTCTTTCAATTTCCTCTTCATTGTTGGCGCTACCCTGTGAGGATGCAGCTTTTAGAGTCATATTTTAAAATGTATTTTAATATTCATTCCTTGCATCAGGGAAATGCTTTGTTTTGAATTCGAACCTCGGCCTTATTTGTATTACATAGTGATGTGCTGTACGGAGCGCACCCACGACTCCGATCCGACTCCGACTATTGTTAGTTCGATTCCAACTCCGGCAAAATGGAACCACTAGATCCGCCCGGAGTCGGAGTCGTTCGGAGTCGTC
>KB667977.1:0-82047 GCA_000349065.1 Anopheles quadriannulatus | reverse complement strand
AACGACTCCGGGCGACTCCGACGACTCCGAACGACTCCGAACGACTCCGAACGACTCCGGACGACTCCGACTCCGGGCGACTCCGGACGACTCCGAACGACTCCGAACGACTCCGGATGACTCCGGATGACTCCGACTCCGGGCGACTCCGGGCGACTCCGGGCGACTCCGTACGGCTCCGGACGATTCCGAACGACTCCGAATATTGCAGCGCGGACCTACCTTCCGGAGTCGATTCCGAATTTATCGGAGTCGGATCGGAGTCGACTCCGGATTTTTGCCAACTTTACCCATCACTAGTATTACATCACAATTCAGGTCTTCTGTCTCCCAATGTACGATTTGATATTTACATTATTCACCCCAGAGGGTATGCAACGCGCACACAATATAAACTATAAGTTATGCAATTCGCAGTACAAGCTGTGCGTCTATCTTGAAATTGTTTGCTCTCTGTCACTCAGCAGTGAGACAGGGTTTCTAGCCAAACTTAAGTTACACAAAAAACTCAGAAAGACAATTGTAGAAATACCATAACTCTGTCCTATTTGTACTAGATTTCCACATTTATATCATAACCCATTCTTCATAAAACACAGCATATCGAAAAATGTATTTTATTCTTGCATCAAAGGCATCCGTCTAGAACGGCAACCGAAACATTTAATTGCTGTTACATTGTAACATAGCTGATGTGGACTGCATCCCTCATAACAAGTCGGCCTATCGCGTCTTACAGATCATAAAAATACCGAGTTATGTAGTAACTCTCCTCATTCCACCGTGCCAGAAACGACTGCCAATCGATCGCTACAGAACGTTACATTTTTATTTCCGAAGGATACGGCGTATAAAAAAAAAGTGCGCAACGATTCCCATTCCCTTTCGACGCACATTTTCGGGCCACTATGGTAACTATCGCTGGGAACCGGAACTGTTCGCAACGATCGTAAAACCGCTGCGAAAGGAAAACCTTTAAAAAATAGATACGAGGCGGTTCCGGCAATACGTAGACAATTGAATAATAATAATAATCTCCTGGGATCATAAAATGCCAAACCCCCGGAACCGAACGAAGTTAGGGTCTCGCACGGTTGTGCGGTGCAATGTGTCGTGGTGTGTGCCGGGTGGTGATGCTGGCCAGCACTGGAAGCGATACGGCACATTGGTGGCATAAGCCTTGTTTGTCGGGATCAACATTTGCGGCTTGTGCGAAGATAGTCATGCAGCAGTCGGTTTTGTTTTTATGACATTGTTTGAAGTGAGTGTGCTAATTTTATGATCGTGTTTGTTTCGTTTTTAAATATCTTTATTGTCCCAGTGCAGTTTGAGAATGTTTCTGGATTGATTGTTACCATGGAGGAAGTTTTGTGAAAAAAAAAAAACTGTCTAAAAAGGGTTGGTGCACAACTGAGGTAAAGCGAAGAATGATTTCCCTCAGTTTTTGATTTAACAACCTGCCAACATAGTAGATGTTTAGAATAAAAAATATGATTTTGTAATTAATCTAATTATTTATTTATTTATTTATTTATTTTACATAACTGCTGTCTGAATTGAATTCTTAACAACATACCTATTAACTAAACTTATTAAATATTTGCTCGGAGGATGGATCGGAAGGATGGTAAGGAGAGGTGATGGTCAAACAGGTGTGCGCAGGAATTAAACAATCTCACAGCACGTAATAAAGGGTCATTTAAACCAACTGAAGTGCGTCGATTTGGAACAAATAAAGGAGCACGAGGGCGTAAGGAACGAATTGGAACATAGAAATGCAGGGATGAAAGAATGATATGTGAATCCACAGCATTAGATATGAGCGAGGCAACAAACATTATTTGGGAAATGTGACGGCGTTTCTCCAATGAGTCCAGACCCAACAGCTGGCATCTTTGCTCAGTCCGGTAGGGTATCTGACGTGAAGCCGGGCATTTTGCTGACAATATACCGAGTAAATGATCTCTGCACTCTTTCTATGCGGTCAATCGATGTAAATGAGGTGGGACACCAAACAACAACACAGTATTCCAAAATCGGTCTTACTAACGAACAATATAACGCTTTTTATTTATTGTTTTTGTTTATTTATTTCCTCCTATTATGTTTTTATTTATTTATTTCCTCCTACATGTTTGGAGTCATTAGAACAATCCGGAAACTAAATAAAATGATGACATCAAATCTTTTTAGCAAGAAACGTATTTGCATGTTATTGCTCCACAACTCCACGATTGTGTTCCTCGCACTTCAAACAAACCTTAAACACACTGCACTCGTACCCCGGTGCTAGCGAACGTAATTTGCCTTAATTTCTACGACATTTACGGTTCAATTACGCCAAGCCTTGCGAGACCAACAAATTAGATCTGAACAAGAGTTAAAAGTGAAACAAACGCTAAAAGCACTTTCGCACGAAGGCAGGCAGGTGGCAGAAACAGATAGAGCGTTAAAAATTTTCGTGAGAAATTTACAAGCCATTTTATTACCCTTTCGCGTCGTTTGCCACCCCCGGCGGCTGCCAATTCATGCAGCCGGCCAACTGTGCTGCAGGACATTGCCATCGCTCGCACAGGCACTGTTCGCTCCGCGTACCGTGTCGCACGGGTTAATCCTGCGGGCTGGAGGATTCACCTGTTGACTGTCGACTTGCCCGAAACCCGAAAAAAAGGGGGGGGGCGGGGGTGAAACGGAATGAACGAGTGAATCGAAGCGAAAGCTTTTCCAACTCCCCGCCAGAGACGGCGCCATCGTCGTCACCGTTTTCCTAGGAATGGCGTCCATCCCCCGGTTTCGCCTCCCGTGGGGAAATGGATGGCGATGCGCTACAGTCACGGAGAGCCGAATCCTGGTCGCGCTCTGGCTGTCGAAAGTTGTTCGCGGTGTCGTTCGCAGTCGTTTGCAGTTCGTTTTGGGTTATTGGAGTGATGTTTTTTTGTTGTTGTTCAGGCTAGCGGTGGCCCTACTGAACGGAACCTGTGCCCTGTGCTGTTGCTCGGGGTGGCTGGCCCCCAAACGGACGGTGCTCCTTCGTACGCGTCGGTGGATTATGGGGCCCCGGCATGCTATCGCTATCGGGCGGTGTTATCTGTGCTCATTTATTAGCGCTGATATGTTTATAATTGGATGGTTTGTTTTGGTGAGAGCGTTCGAGAGCTTTTCCTTCTCTTCGCCCTTCTCCTCCTCTGTTCTCTGAATGCATCGAACTATCTGATTGCGAAGCATGTTACGGTGTAGCGGTGAGCAACGTCCAATGGCTGCGTTCAAATGGTGAGACGTCGCTGAAAACAAGTTCATAAAACATTTGATTAAAGTTGATTTGTACGCGCTGCTCACACAGTATGGGCTGCATTTTGGCTTATTGGTTTATTAGATTGCTGGCGACAGTGGCCAGTTTATGAGTTACAGAGCTCTTTACTGCTAATTAGTTTATTTGAAGAGCATAAGCCAACATTCATCCCTACAACAAATGCTTCAGGTATATTTATTTTTCCATAGACGATATCTTGTGAGAAGGATCGTGTATCTAGAACTAAAGCAGTTTAATTTGAATTGTGTTCGCTTCTTAACTGCAGCACCAATATTGTTTTTGTAGCTCCATAACAATTAGCTTCACCTGAGCCACCGACTTTAGATCTGCGATTTACAGTAACGGTTATGATGATCCTTCGCCGTATGCATTTGTACAAAGATGATTGTGTCTGTTCGCCAAAACAAGAGGCAGCGCAAAAAAAAAAACAAATAATTTTTAATGAAACCAAACCCACCAACTCCCACCCCTCGAAGGGTTACACGTTCATCAAACGATTAAAAGCACTGAACTCTGCACAATAATCCTTAACCTCAGCAGTGCATTACCGCTGGCCAGTTCGCTGTGTAATGGACGTTTCACGTCTTTCTGCTCCACCGTTTGCTTCGCATTCTTATTTCGTACTGGTAAAGTGGGTGCTGTTTTTTCTCTCTTCTGCTTCTATTTTACATGCTCAACCCCACTCACACCCTTGCAAGGAAGTCATCGAAATAAATGACCCAACCCGCGCTCAGCTGCAGCTCATCATCCTGCAGTGTCGGCAAAGTCGGTCGTGGTGCGATGACCCGATCGCACTGGCCAACGTAAAAAGCGGTGTTAGCAGCAGCAGCAGCAGCACAGTTTTGACTTAATGGCGTGATTTTATAAATTTTACGTGTCCGCTAGCCGTTAGTCAGGATTCCGGGCACCCGGGGATGAGGGCAGTCAACGGTTCCGTTTGTTGTTTCGCGCGCACTGCCCTCCGACTCCGGCCGTGGTGGTAATTAATCGGATTATTTTCCCGTGACGCCGTCCTTGCGTGGTGCGGGGATTTCTCCTTCTCACCGTTTGTTTTTTTTTTCTGTTTGTTGCCGTTTTTGTTGGTAGTTGCGCTATCAAAGATTTCTAATCCTTTCGTGTGACGCTCGCACAAGCTGCTGGGCCATTTCACCGCTGTTCTGCTGCTACCACGGGCTAAGTGCTAGTTTTATGGATGTCGCGCCAGTTGCTTACGGCTATTAATTGAGCCATTCGTGTGACCTTACTGAATCGGTATTGCACCATGGCTTGTGCCTGTGTGTGCTTATTTTCGAGAATGCTCGATTTATGAGCAACCGTCTGAGCAGCGATCTATTGTCATTCAAATGATGCCAGCAAAGCTGCAGACAGTTGGACAAGCAATGTCTCATTTTTGGTAGAATTTTGGGTGAAACCCTACACTCTTGTAAAAAAAACAGTTCAAGGTGTGCAGGGGTGGGTTTTTGATTGGTCAATAATTTGTGCCCTCGGGGCGTCATCGACCAGGCACACCAAAGGCAGACTCGTTCAGCAATCGATTTAGCTATTCATCCATATTCGTTCATTACCCTCACTAGAACCGTATCAATTGACCAAAGCCCGGTTACCCCATATTTGGAACATATTTCGACTTCGATTTATTGCGCGCAAGAAAGAGCGTTCGATGAGCGATATAATATCGTTCAACATTCCTGCCTTAAACGAGGACATAATTTGACAAAAATTGCACATTTCCTTTTGGCAGGCGGCGCAAATTTGCTCGATTTCAGGCATTCGGGAATAAAATCTGTTTATTTAAGCCTGCTCGAAGCGAGTCAAGCAGGCATCGCATAGGTCCGCACGCACATTTACTGTAGTGCAATTCCCTCGGGATAGTCCAGCGATAATGCGGTCCAATGGTCCATTTCCATCGACGATTCCAGTGACGATGATGGATGATGGATGGTCAGGTTGAAGACCAGCGTCGGTGGGCTGCGATTTTTTTTAGTCACGTTTCACATCTGCTACGCCACTTTTTCTCGCTGCCAAAAAAAGGGTCGTTCCGGTAAAGTCAACCAATCGGTTCGAATTATGTATTCATGATGCTACAGAACACGCTGGATGGATGGGTGAGAAGTGTGCGTTTTTTGGCGTTCTCGCCCTCACAGTAATCGTACACACGCGTGTTGCTGGTTAGCAAAAGGATTCGCTCGAATTTGTATTCCGCTGGTGTCATTGATCTGAAAGGATTTGCTTTGCACGCGACGGAAAAGTTAGCAGCACCCAGCGGTGGACAGAGCAGATGGACGAGTTGGGCTTGTTAGTAGCCGTGAATATTTTGTCTAGAAGTGGGGAGAGAGAAAGAGAGAGCGAGAGAACTAAGAACAAAAAAAGCGTATGGTTTGAATAGAGGTCTACTGGTTGTAATAGGACACAACAGACATTCTTCGTGCATGAGCAGGGTTTAATGAATTGAATACATTAAAATCGGACACGGTGGAAGGTGGAAAACAGCTTGGATGCTGTGGCAGCATTTCTCCCGAACGGGTGAATGTGTGTGTATTCTCTGTCCGTACCATATATTACCTTGGGCAGAGCAACTCATTAACCGGTCGCCTGGTTAACATTCCAACCGAACCGTCTTCCACGCTGAAAGACATCGCACCGGGCAAGCCTCACTTACCGCAAAAGTGAAGCCGTTTCGAGCGATTAAAATTAAAAGCGATCATAATTATGCGCTGGCAAAAATGCGTACGTTAAGCTTGCTTTTATAGACGTCCCACCGTGCCGAAACATTCCGGTGGGAATTTAGCCATAACAATAACTATTACGCTCACCGTAACGGCTGCCGTACCGGTGCGTGGGTTGGGCGGGTGTCCGGCCCGGAAGGCCCAACCACCGGGGGAAAGGGTTTGTTGTGTCGCCGAAATGGTCCAGCTTTTCCGGGCTAGAACACTTGCTCCCGGGTCGTCCCTCCCCCACCCCGGGTGATGGTTAGGGGGTTTGGTTTGGGAAATTAACATAATTATTCAATTGAGAGTATCGTCCAACAAACAAATTGTGGCTTCGTTTTCTTAATAAAGCCCGCCCGCGCCACTGCGCCTAAAAGGTAGGCAACCGGCATCACACGCATATCGGGACGAGTGATAGAATGCGCGTAAAAGGGGTTTTAATTAAAATCGTTATATTAATGATTATTATTCATATTTTTTGCCGCCGGACTTGGTGGGCGGGCAGTATTTTTTGAGACTTTCTTCCCTTTTTCCTATTCTTTTAATCGTTGAAGTGCTTTTGTCTGACCAAGTTGACTTTTCGGTTTTTTCCCCCGGATCGAGAGTGCGTCGCAGTGAGTGCGTGGTCGGAAGGGGGTCACATCTGTTACGGTTTAGATGGACGGTGACTCGATTATTCTGTTTGCTGTGGCCCCCGTTGCCCTAGGAAGGATCAACACGGCCCTGTTGCTTCAGCAGGCGGGACGGTTGGATGGGCTTCAATTTCACGCTGACGATTTTGAAAGTGGGTACAGCGTAATAAAAACAACGCAAACACACACACCAGCCCCGCGCAATCTCCATTGATTGACCCGGGCGGGACATTTCGCGGCAGGGTTTTGATGTGCGCCACTTGACAGAAGGCACTTTCAATCAATCACGTCCGCTGTGTTGGGTTATGAGAGGTGGCCGCAAGGGACAGGTTTTTTCGAATAAATTTATTTGAAGAAAGTATAGAAACTGATAGAGCATTAGAAATTAGAGAAACAGTATGGAATAGTAGACAAGAATTGAGAGGCCTAACCTTCCACAGGGTTATCAGTAAGCTTTAAACAAAAATTGTTTAATTCTTTTGACTCAACAATTGTACGTTTTCATTTATATTAATTGAGGAGCGTAAATAAATCTCAACAAATGAAACAGATGTGTACAGATGGATAGCAAAAATCCCAGCCAGTCAATCGCATCGAGTCCAATAGGCCACAACTGATTCAGCCCGAGCGGAATCAACTTTACAACAGCTCAGCAAACAGACGCAGCAATGAAAGCGACCATTCATAATTGCATGCGATAATAAATATTTATTTGCATTATCGAAGAACGCTTCCCTGCGCGGTTTTCCCTCTGTGTCATTCCAAATTCGGTTGAAATGGAAACCACACTTTCACCGAAGAGTTTGGGTGTGCGGAGGTTTGCCGGTCCAATCGAACGACAACAGTGCTTGACAGGCGTTCTTGAAGAAGGTGGTAGGTGGTCGTGATTCGTCATGCCAACCAGCGGAGACACGAAAACAATGCCGCTGACAGTGAGTCGCTCTGTAGTGAAAGTGTGTCCCGTACTCATTCACAATGGTTCCGGAAGTAGTCACGGTCCACGGAGGTTCCGGTGGTGCCGGGTATTGGGAAGGATAATCCCCGAAGGAAATGCGAAATGACAAAAAAACTCTTATTGGTAGGTAGTGTGGGGATGGCTGAGAAGCAACAACGCAACACACACAATCGTATCCATTGATGAAAATCCAGCGGCAGTAGAACCACCACCACCACCTCCCTGCGTGATGCGTTCCTGATGATTCGGATTTCATTTTTATGATTTGATTTGATTTCTCCATTGTCTTCCCCGTTCGAGCCGTTCGGCAGCATCCGCCCAGGAGCGTGAGCGGGGGAATCATCCCTGACCAAAACAAGGGACACGCAGACAATGCATTCCACTCGGTGCTCGGTCGTGCACGGGCCAACCAAACAATAACCTGCCAAAGGAATCCGTTGGACTGTGCTCTACGCTTTTGTGTGGTTCGAGCGATTTCGGATGCTCGAAAACGTGAAATCCTTTGCTCCACTAGCATCATGGTCGATTGCTTACCGCTACCGCTGCACAAGTTGTTATGAGCTATCGGCAGGGATTCCCTTTGTTTAGGGCGTAATGTAATTTCGCTATATTAAAGCAGGACGGATGGCCGGGTCGGTCAGTGATATGGCCGTCGGAACGGGGATGAGAACCGATACGCAGCGTTCGGTTTGGGGAATTAGTTGACGGACGGAGTTTGATATGCGGTACAAATTGAATTATCATTTCCTTCCTGCTGTTGGGCTGTGAGGGGTCAGGGGGCTGTGATTGTTGACACGAGCGGTTTGATTGGAAATTAACGGAAACCAAAGTTTGTAAGCGACAGAAATCAAGAGAGTTATGAAATTAAAAGGCCATATATTGGGGTTAAATAATAGATTATCCATCATAAAATTATACACTGTTGATGGTAAAATTATGACAACAAATTATTGTTGAGTATGTTTTTTTGCAAAGTACGGCTCATGGTATGCGGCGCTTTGCTGTCCAGAAGACGGATCTATTCCTTTGATAAATCATGAACACACAACATTGAACCCTTTGAAAGGCCTAAACAGCTTTGGATAATAATGAGATCTTATTGTCTGCTGAAATTTCAAAGATGTTTTAATGCAATTTTCAACAGTAAGCTTTTGCCGACGACTTTTAGTTGACGACTGTATCACGTCGTCGTCCCTAAGATCAATTTTTTGTTCTAAAACCATTTAAAAATTATAATATACCTTTTCCTCTATTAAAATGTTTAAAATGCCTTCACATTGAAATTTGAATTTTACCTAGGCATGACGGAAAAATATGTAATGTTGTAATACTTGTTTTAAATATTTAAAATTCAAATTTATAATTCTCAAAAAGTTATCGAAAAAACATGCTTCACATTTGGAAAGTATTTTGTCAAAATATTATAAAGTCATAGTTCTCGTTCATTTTCACTCGATTCATATATTAATCTTTACTGTTGAAGGTTTTATGTACAAAAAAGAGAGAGTTCCTTTTTTGTAATGCGGTAACAAAATCTTCTAAAACTTAGACTTTAAATAGTGAATTTACTTATGAAGCCTTTGGCATTTTACTATTTTTTTGGTCAGTTTATAGCTTCCTGAAAGACTTCGAGAAGCTTCGGTAAAAACAATACTATTCGCATACCGTAGGTAAGACATACCATGCAACTTTACTGGTCATCGACCAATAGACTTGTAGTACTAAGGAATTGGTTTGCCATAATGCTTTTGGCTAATAAATATAGGTCAGCTTTATTACCCATTTATGTCACCGGGCTTTTTCATGCAGAAAAACACACACGACGAATCATTTTTTTCCCAAAAGCCATTAATCAAAGCACAAGTAGCAAAGTCAAAATGAGATCTAAAAACAGAGCAATCTAAGTCGTAGCTCCCCAATTTAGTAGCACCATCCATGCCGGCACCGGCCAAGCACCGAAAGAGTGCCTGCCGATCGAAAGCAAACGAATAATATTATAACATAATCAATCACGAACGATGATTTCAATCGACGGTTAGGATGGTGGATTTTGACTCCACAAAGAAATTCACAAGACGCGTGCAGTGCAGAATGAGACCGAGAGCAGGAGTGAAACGGCGCGTGCATAAATAACCCAACCATGGCACATGGCAAAAAAGCGAACTAAACCAGCAGAAGCTTTTGCAGTAATAGAATCACATTCCTTGCGAATGAAAATGTGTTTGCCCGTGTTTCTACGACGTCGATGGTGCTGCTGCCGTCGATGTAAGCATGACAACTATCATTCGCTTAATGGGGACCGCAGGGTGGCGTACGCTTTCCCATTCGCCCACTGCCAACACTGCCAGGCAGATGCGAAGATGTGAAGTGAAAAAACCGTGCATGAAGGGCTATCTTTATCGAATTCGTTGGCAATTTAGGAGGCGAAATGAACCATAACAACGATATCATATTCAAATACTGCGCCGCATATGATGGCATAATAGTGACAACCTTTGGATCGACACCGACGAAAGTCAAAACGATTGTATCGCCAGCGGATGGGGTGGTTTCAGCCCGGGGATGGGTACGACTTATGGGAAGCGAAACAAGAGGGAAGAGATGTTTGATTTGTTTTGTGTGTCTCCCATGACTCTCATTCACCTCCCCCATACCCTCATCGCGCATCGTGACTTGGAAGAGTATGTATATATTTGATTCTTTCGTGACTTGGAAGAGTATGTATATATTTGATTCTTTCCGTTGAAAATTTACGATTGCACGACACATTGCAGGTTTGCGAAATGGGAATGTATCCATCATTTAAATGAGTGCCATTTATCTTAATAGCTGGTGTAATTTTCGGTCCTCCGTTCCGTCACGTAAGCTTGGTGCAGTTATTCGGCTGCTATCTTTTTGGAGCTGCTACTGTTGATAACGTAAACCAGATTGTTGAAGTGGCTCTTGGCGCTCTTGGTGCGTCTGGTTATGATAATTTTGATACGTCGGTACCAATTTTGCAGCTCATTCATCGCAACAAAATGCATCACCGTTCTTCAGGCGAACAACAGGCTATTTTTGCTTATCCTCTCTCCCGGTGCTCAACTGTAAAGGTTTATCTTTCCTGTTGATATTGCCACCGCTGCTGCTGCTGCTGCTATCCTGTTGCCTTTGTGCTTCCTCCCTAATGAATTGTCAAACTTAAGCCCGATCGTTTGCGAATCCTTTCGTCCCCTTTCGTTCTCCATCCTTTCTTCAGTTCACTGCCATGGAATGTCCCGGTTGCGTTTCCGCAAAGTTTCCGATCTATCCAAACTTTTACGCCGCCGCCGCCGCCGCCGCCGACCGTTCGGTCAGTGTACCTTTTGTTTCGGTGCGCGAGGCGAAGGCGTTTGGGACCCGCGGCGAAGTGTAGTGAAGTTGACAGGCAGTCTGAAAAGTTTTTGCCCTCTCAACCCACGCCGTCCCGCGTGGCGACGCTGAGGGACCGGGCCTTCTTACTTCCCCATTACCCCGTTGGGTAGAAAGGAGAAATTTTAATTTTTCTTAAAGAGTTTTCACTTCCCATTCCTCTAATGGCATCCGGCAGCGAGGAAGGAGTAAAAAATGTAAAGAAGAAAAGAGAGAACCCGTGTGTATGTGCATTCCAGCATTGTTTTGACCGCTGCGGTTGGAGGTGGAAAAGGGCTCCCGCATCTCACAGTCTTTCTCTCCCGGTCTTGTATTTCTTGACCTTCTTTTCGTCTTTCGTTTGATTGTTTTTGTTAGCAGCATCCACACAGCCGCATGATGATGTTGTGGCCTCCGCAAGAAGGTAAATCTTTAAAAATAAAGTTGTTGTTTCGATAAATTCCTATTGCTTCGCACTGGCAGCGATAAAGGGCAGCATGAGTAGCAGGCCATCCTACGTTTAGTGGACCGGGCGGAAGAAATCATTGCTCAATAACGACGAAAGAGAGTGTGGAAAAGTTTTTCCTCGAACCTTCGTGTGCGCACAGGAAGATGCACAGGAAAAGAAAGATTCTGACAGGACTACGGTGCATTATGAAAGCAAAAGGCGGGGAAGAAAAACTTAGGACAAAGAGAGAGAGAGAGAAAAATAGCAAACTGCCCCACGATAACAGAGGAGTTTAATTTAATTTAAAATTATATTTTTTCCTTCTCCCAGCTTGTTCCTATCTGCTTTCTTTCTGCATTGTAAAGCGCGTTAAGGAATTCTTTTCTCTAGCGTGTCTCGGGACTCCGAACTTGACACATGGGAGCGGTGTGGCAAGTGTGGAGAAGGGCTTAGAGTTTCAAAGTTTTCATTGTCTTCGTTCAGTGTGGATGTACAAAGGATTATGGTGCAGCTTCGGGAGCTACATGCAAACGTTTACTGCTGCCCTCTGTCTGCAGAAGCTTGTTTAATGAGCAAAGATTTAAAATGCGATTTTTATTGCGTTCTTGCTTCGCTGTTGTCTCTGTTTCGGGAAACATCGTAACAGTAGCCCGGTGGAACCTTGTTTTACATTTGCAAATGCAGTTTGATGCGTTCCAACCTTTTTTTGCCAGCAACATGCCACTACAATTGATGCTCGAAAGTAAACAGAGCGCAATAGAATGCAAACATTTAACACTCGCAAATGAATTGCTGTCGATTATTCGTAATTTAATTGAAAGATGAAAGGTTCCTGCAATCTTTGTTTGCCTGCTCAAGCAGCCAGTATCCCTCGGAGAGTAATCTTCACCCCTGCGACTCGTGAAAGGGACAAACGCACATACGATTAAGGGCACCTTTTGACAGTGAGGCTTGTGTCGGTAATTGAAACGATGTTGCAAATTAAATTTACTCCTTCGTGTACACCCTTGTGCGCCGTGCGCGTACACACATGCCGTACCCCCTGCGCATTACAGCAACCCTTTTTTGCGTCGTGCAGGGTGACCCACAGGGTGTGTGTCGTCTGAAACCGTTTCTAGATTTATGCTCTCCTCAATCCCTGCCCGAAACTCGATACATTTTCATAATTCATTAAACTGGATTAAAGAGCACTTTCGCTAGCCACATTCGCCACGACCGCCGTCGCGAGTCCGTCTTGGGGGAGTTCAAAATTACACAACCCATGGAGCGTTTGGAAAGGGGGTTTTTCCCCTCTGCGAGGCTTTTGGGGTAGCAGCAAACCCACCAAACACACGCTGATACATCCATATTAATGTCGATATTTCATTTTTTATTGCATCGGAAAACTCGCGCCAAGAGCTCGCTCGACGATGTGCTCTACTTGAATGTCGAGTAGGTCACCCTTGGCGCACACACCACGTGCCTCTTTCTACGCTGTCGTCGTCGTCTTTGGTTGTTGGTGGAAATTTTCAACTTCCAAAATCGAAAAAACCCCACTTGGCACGCTGTCGGTGGAAATGGAGTCATTGGTGCGGGGTGTAGAATTTAACTTGTTCTTTCCCGCTGTGTCGACTCATGTGTGTGAGTGTGTAAGGGCTGCCCGTTGCTAGCACGAGCCGTGGTATAAATCACAACCTACCCCGGACGCGCAAGGACACGCGTCCATTTTTCCGATAAGTTTGCGGTCGGGATCGGTGCATTTTGGCTGTGCTGCATCGATGTATCGCTGGGTCGATTGGGACAAAAACATTTTGCCTTAATAAAACAAAACGTGGTGTAGCGTTCGAGTATGGGCTACCGGTTGTACATGTGTATGTGTGTGTGTGTGCGGTAAGTACCGACCGAAAGGAGCGGTATAAATTAAATAAGTTTTTCGTAAAATAATTTACCATGATTTATGCCGGGCCAAGCCAGGCCGGGAGCTTCTTGGGTAATCCTTTCGGTCGTACGGGTCGTTACAGTTGATTTCTGGCTGGCTGGCTGGGTAGTTCTGGGCTGGTCGTAACTTGTTGATTGGAAAGCGGTCGTCCCGTGCGCTACAGCACGGTTGCTACAAATACCCATTTCGTAGCAATGCCGTACACATGTACGAGCATGTGGAAGGATTAGCAGAGCGAGTTTCACCGCAGTTTAGGGGATCGTTTCTAGTGCTCGGTGTGGTCGGGAAACTTTTCCCACATCCTGTCTGTATTCCCGTTCCCGTTACATCGCAGCCCGCCTGCACGGTGGTGTGCTTCACGTTGCCGGGATCACGTTCGACGACGTGTAAACACAGCGTGGACAAAGTCCATGGTGTAAGTTTTGCGGTGTAGTGATTAATTGACACTCGATTAGATCGGATCACAAATCACAAGACGAATGGAATGGAGCAGCGCCGAAGCGGGAACACGCACTGGGTGGTGGACATGGGAAGGTATCCTTTGGGTTGTCTACCTTAGCAGTTCAGTGAACTAAAAGGAGATACGAGGGTGGTGCAGGTAAACCTCTTGAAAATTTGGCCTTCAATGTTAAAATTTGATTAGTATCAACGGCGAAGTGTCTTTTAACAAAGAGAAATTCAATGCCAGCAAACTTAATAATGACATCATAATGACACTGCCAAGCTCAACATGAGATCCAATAATCCATTAATCCATTATGATAGTCAATAACAATTCCCTGCAATGAAGTTTAATTCTGTAAACCCAACACTCTGCTATCAACTTCTACATCCTATGCTACTTCCAACGACCTCGCCAGCATGTATCAACAATGAGAAAAAATCTAACAGCTCAAATTTAACGTGTTCCCTACTCACTTGAACTAACTCTTGGACAATCTTTAACGAATGCGTGTAGCTTAAACCCACTTAGATGGGCTAATTTGATGTGAACATTAAGATCGACCAGTTCCACAACCATCACTAATGTTGCAAACTGCTCAGAACATAATGAATTCATGTCCCTAATCACGATGTAATCAGTTTAAAGCATCATATCCTTTCATTCCCATGTTTTTCACTACACTCTAAAAAGTATTGCAACACAAACATGTAGCGTACGATAGACAACTTGATTAGCATTTGTCATACATTGCGGGTACCCATTCCACGCAGTAACGAAACCCACAAAGTCCCACATTGACCGTCTAATCCAGCAAAGCGGGCCCGGGGATGGTGGATGGGTTGGGAAATTAATATCGCTTAGCAGGGATTAACATCGGGCTGGGCTATGTATTGCCCGATAGTGTCGTCGTTGTTTTACAATCGTTTCTAAAATAGCAACTCCACAAAAGGGACACTCACCCCGTTGTGAAGTCCGACTCATTTGCCTCAAGGGTCAATCCCATCCGATGCCGTACGTAAAGGGAAGAACTTTCTTGCCGTTACCCGGGAACAGGCTCGAACCGGCTGAAAACCATTCCCCCTACGGCCTGTGAAGTAGGTGAAAGACGGTTTGTTTAAACAACTTTCCCGAAAGCGACGACAACTTCCTACTTGTCATACGGGAGGGGCTAGCTGGCCCGAGGCCAAACTAATTTCCAGCCTGGACCATTTCCGGACAACGCAAAAAAAAAAACAAATGTATTTCTTCCAGGCTGTGTGTTTTGTGCGGGTAGGAGCGAGCGATTGTGATTATTGTTCTTTTGGTTTGGTCGATAGCAAACGCTTCGAGCGCACCATCAAACGATCGGTTCAGGGAAATTCGATCAGTTCTGCAATGGGACAGCCCTGCGGGCTTAAGTGATTCCGTACCGGTCCGCAATGGTCCGATGCGTTGGCAGGTGGCGCTGTGATGTGGTCGGTAAAGTGTCCCCGAAGGCTTCGGCCGGTGCTGAAGTGGTACGGCTCGTCATGTAATCGAAACCCTACTTGACTGGTGTGTTTGGACACGAGCCGCTCTCAAGTATCTGTTAGCAGTGCCAGTTCACCAAAGTGAGCCGAATTTGAGCTGCTTTTAAAGGGGTTGTTCCAATGCACACGGGGCAGGGGGAAAACATGCTCTCGTAAGTCCCCTGTTTTTTCCCAAACGGTTATGTGGGAATTCTGCATGGAAATGGCAAGGGAGTCACGGCTGCCGCCAAACGAAAGCACAGAAAGCAGTCAATCCTGCTTAATAATAATTATTAAATCGACTGTAAAGTTTTGTTCCAAATGATCAATAAATATTGCCGTTCCCTTGAGACGTCGTCGTTCTGTCACCGTGCATGGGGTGCACACCGTACTGACAGCCGTGTGAGAGGATGTCGTCGCGTGCCAATAACGCGTCCTGACGCCATCCGAGCATCGAAAACAAGCGCGTTCGGCAGCGAGCGAGCGAGAGAAAAGAACAAAAAAAAACAGCGAACAACCAAAGAACAATATTGCAATTTCGCATTTGTTTTCTTTCTTGTGCCACCAGGCACGTTCAGTGCCGATGGCAAGAAAAAGCTACGGAAAAACACGTCACATGAAGTGAAATTAATGATGTAAAAATGTGTTACGAGCGCGAACAAGTTCTTCTGCTCGTTCATTGTTTGAGTTTTTCATTTGTAATCATTCTTTTTCCTGTGACAAGCTTTAATAAAAGAAGAATCTACTCGTGACTGTCTATGATGATGATTATTTGGAACAAGTTTCACGAATATTATGTAAATAATTCCGAAAACAGTTAATAAAGACGTGTACTAAAACTCCATACGTATGTACAATAATTAAGTCATCTATTACTCCTGTTCTAAAATAGAATTATTCTGCTTAAATTCAACATTTAAAACAACAATTTCGAACAGTTTAAAACAACAGATTCAAAATATAATAATAATAATAGCTTCGTATAACTTTATAGCAAAATGAAAGTAAAACCTACAGAAAATAAAGCTGTGTGAAAATTTACAATAAACGTCTGTCCCGAACTGAAAGCTTTATCTTGAGTGAAACCGTTTAAAACAAAATTATCACCCCCCTGAATTCGCTTCCGGACGATGACCGATAGCACCCGCAGAAGCCGTTACGAATCATTAATCATTCCCGATCCCTTGCACGTTCCGATTTGCAAACGATTGCCACAAATTCCGATCCGATCGTGCTTCAACGGTGAATCCCAGCAAAGCCGATGGTGCATACGTGCGCATAGTGGCGGATTTAGGGTGTTGGGGGCCCTAAGCGTTAAAAGGAGTGGAGGCCCCCCGGTTGGTGTCGAGCGGGGGGGGGGGTGCATATTGTTGCATTAGGTTTTGAATCAAACACACTTCAATGGTTTGGTGGCGGGGGGGGGGGGGGGGGTGTGCTCAGAATCCCTGTACTGGGCCCCTATAGTTTATGAGTCCCTTCATCCATGGGGCCCCTAACTAGCACAGAAGGTCTTGCTGAGACTACTGTACACATTGTTCTATATGCTGGAATTTCCTTACACGGGGCCCCTACATTGACGGGGCCCCCCGCGGCCGCTCAGTCCGCGCACCGTTAAATCCGCCACTGGGTGCATATGCATGTGCCCGCAAAAAGGTTCCGCCAAAGGAACCGGAACCCAATCAAGGGGTTGCTTGCTCCAACCGGGGAGTGCACGCGCGTGTGATGTCTTAACTCCACCGACCGGTATTATATCTCTAAGCCATGCCCCCATATCATAGCGCTGGGTGTTCATTCGTGGCACCTTGCAGCATTAAACTTTGCCACGCGGTGAAGATCCTTGAGAGCAGCGAAAAACAAAGAAAGGTAAATGTGAACCTTGCTGGGGGCGTCTACGCGCACGGCACTCGAAACACGGATACTTTATTGTCTCCTAATCCCACATTCCATGTTTAGACTTTCCATTATTTTCCATTTTAATACCGAAAACCCCCGAACGCGAACGCGCGGACCAACGGCAACACGGGCAAAAGGTTTGAGGCAAAAGGGGTGGAAGGAAACGTTGCAAGACGCGACCGAACCACTCGAGGGAGTTGCTTTCCCCGATTCGCAAACCCATCTCAGCCGTCGGCATCAGCCAACACGCAGCGACGGCGGTGAAGATGGTGATGCTTTTTCCGTTGCTCTGTAAAATCAGCGATGCAGTCAAAAGCTCACGTTTTCCCGCCCTGCTTGGTGTTTGATTTTGAGCCAAGGAAGTGTGTTCAAGCTGTGGCAGCGATGGTTACGCTGATGGCAGCACCAGCAACAGGAGGAAATGCCACATCCTTGTGTAGATTGTTGTGCTCTTCCAGCGGCCCCCATCCCATCCGAGCCAGGGACCAAAGCAGGTAGTGGGAGAGAATGCTACGGGCTAGATAAAATGCAGACAAACAGCAACTATGTTCCTGATCCCTGGCAGAAGGAGACTCGTCCCCGTCCAACTCAGCCCCCCCCCCCCTGTTGGGGGTTTTGGTCCCGATCGATCCCTGCATTCAAACTCAAGCTTCAACGAACCGAAGTGAATGATTTTTCGCATCATTCGCAGCCTCCAACCACTCACAATACGGTACCGGATGAGGCGAGACTTGAGGTTTGTGTGAGGCAGCAGCAGCAGCACGCAGCAAAAATAGATACAAGCTTCAAGATAAAGAGTGTGTTTGATTTTCGTGCTTCGTAGCAGGATGGCAGGAAAACCTTACGATGCTTTTCTTTGTCCTGCGGCAACGACGCTCGTGGGATGCCATCCCAACCGTTTTGCGGTCGGCACGATGGCGTCTGATGGCGCTGTGGTGCGGTACTGCGGTACGGTGGATGGTAAAACTATCGTGTGCGGTACCCCCAAACCGCCACTGGCGTGGAATTCAGCGTGAAGCGCCATCGGTATCGTTCCGACCGCCGCATCCTGTCAGCACTTTAACAAGCAGAACAAGCCAGCGATGCTCCCGGGTAGAGCTGATGCTGGGCGTCAGTTGGGTGTATTGGCATTTCGCCGCATCTTCGACAGCTCGGTCGCAGTTCGTCGCGGTAGTCTTTGACCTCTCTCTCCTTTTCCTTGCATTTCCACCGAGCGAGCGTGTGTTTTATCAATTTCGAAATTTCAAATTAAATTTTACGATAATGTCTTCATAAATAAATGCTCCGGCAGAGCGTCGAGCGCAGGACGACCGATGAAAGGTCCGGCTTACAAATGAGCTGAGATCGGACTCTTTGCGTTGGACTCGGGCAAGTGGAACTGGAAGGCCTGGCGAGGTGAGGCCGGTTTATGAGCCGGGGTTTTGGCCGGGACTGGTTGTGGCTGTCACAACTTGGTTGCTTCTTGTGCAGCGACTGGTCAACTTGACGCTGATCGGAATCACATCAAATTAGTAGCTGATGGCACTGTTGGTTTTTAGGGGTGATGAACGTGCCAACGATAGTCCGTGCGGTCAGTTCATTTCAGAGTACACGTGGGTGGGCGCGTGTCCTGTGTCCTGCGGTCGGTGGTCCCATATTGACCACCCATAATCGCAATCGTTACAAGTGATTGTTCGATTATCGGACCACCTCGTGCATTGAAAAGGGAGAATTTAGAGGATGGTCGGGATTATGACGATTGGAACGGATACTTTGCAGCACGATTATGTTACAGCAGTTGAGCGTTTTGTACGGCTGAACGTTTGGTGTAATTTGTAATGAGTGGAATTGGAGTGTAAGTGGTGTTTCATAAAATCACTTGCGATGTAATTGCATTCGTATTCGTTTTGTTTGGAGACCACATTGAAATAGAAGTATAATTATGATAGTTGATCATGATGTTTATTTTTTTAGCAAGTTGATAGGTGTCCCGAGTTCACAAACAGTTCAGCATATGGGTAGGATTTAAAGAAGATAAGATCTTGCGGTTCAGATATCTAAAATATGCTCTCATTCTCGGATACTTTACACTGCGTTGAAGAGGAAAAATGAATAATACATTCAGAAGAAGCATTGGAAAAATGATAGAAATGCAATGGTTGCAATAGACAGTTTAAGTTCTTCACGATCTAATCTACTATTCAATGAATTCAGTTCCTAAAGTAATACTTTTATAATAATCAAACTTGAGTTGTAATTTTGTCATCGGGTAATTGAAAAATTACACTCAATTTCAAATATGTACCTTCAGGATTGATACCTATGTGAGGATTGAATTTGAAGATGTGCAATGAAAATGCTCTCTACTGTTCCGCTTCTCTTGGGAACCGATGGAAATAAGCGGCAAGATGTTGTCTCGAGCTGGATTATCTCAGTAATATAACCCAAACCTTCAAATATGTATACCAATTGGTAATGGTAATACATTCCTTGTAAAACTTTTGGGCAGGAAAATTCGCTAAATGATATAATATGTTTTAAATGTAACAAAAGAACAACGGACTGTACAATGTATTCACTCTCCTACTCATGTATTTTTAAACATAAAATCACTATTTATGGTACAAATGAAATCAATCGAATCAATCCTAGTTGCACCCAGACTCCGATCGTAAAACCACAATTACTAGCCCCGACAATTGATAAATTTGCAGTTTGCTCCAACAATAAACACCCTCCCTCGCTCCCGAAAAGCTTGCCCGAGCATGTGCATGTGCCCGTGTGGTCAGTGTCCGAAACTGTTTAGCTTAATTTTCCGGCGCATTTAACAACGCACAGCAAAATCCTCTTAAAAATACCATTTTCTATTTTAATCCCATGCCTGATTGCTTTCGAGTGTTGGCGCGGGCTTGCCCAAAACCAATGCGTACCCCCCCACGCGCTCGGGTGCATTTGCAAACGAGGTGCTGGCGATGCATTTATTCGTCTGCCTGTCTCGCCTCTCCATTGCAAATAGAAGCCATTCAATAATTGATTATACCCCGGCATGCAACGTACCGCACGTTCTTCCTACCGAAAGGTAGGATACCAGTTAGACATGATTTAGCAGCACAAAACGTGTCGTAAACTTAAAATGATTACGCTGCTGATTGTTCGAGTGAAGCAGAGCATGAAGAACGTTTGGAACGCGGAAGGGTTTGGCGCGCTTTGCACTTATCACAAACGCACCAAACGCTGTATGTGTGGCGTAATTTTAGTTAATTGCAATTGCATCACATTAGGCCCAATGCGTCCTGCATCATCCTGCCATCGTCGAAGGATTATCACCAGTTTTCAAACAATTCAAACACCATCCCTCGCCAGTAATCAAGAAATCGTGACAATGCAATGTGCACAGTGTATGTATGTGTGCGTTGGTTGCGATAAAACAAGCAATCAGTAGCAATGGCCACCATTCGAGCCTTGGTGTGCTTGGCGATCAGCCGTACATACTTGCCCAGGACAGCCGATACATGCGGCAGGCAGGCAGGCAAATTCGCATGGGAATTGCAACTCTTCTCTCCGTTCTCTTCGATTCATCTGCTGCGACAGGCACACCATCACGAAGCCATGTTCCTGTCGGTGGGACATGTTTTCCATTAACGATTTGATTGATTACCTAACATTGAAGGAATGCAAAGGGAAGGCGGTACGAGGGTTGGGCGGGATTTTTCGCACCAATCCCAACGCACCCGTGCACGGTACGGGGGTTTGCTCCTTTCGCGCCCAATAATCAGCTCCCGCCCGGTTGCGGCCAGTGGCTCGGTGTTCGTTTGTCGAACGGAATCTAATTATCATAGGCAAGCCAGAGAGGGAAGAGCGATTGGTTGCAACGTCAATGAACTGGGCTCGAGAAAAATTCGTTAGGAAAATTCCCTCCCAACCCAACGGCTTATCGTTAGCTGTGAAGAAAAGGTTAGAGGACTCACGAGGAATTGTACGCTTTCTCATTGTCATCCTTATTTCATCCGGCATAGCCTTTCGTCCGCAGTCCGGGGGCTTTCGTCATCGAGACCATTCCGGTAAGTCGTTAGCGCCACAACCTTCCTAGCTAGCTCACCCATTTCTTAACCGTCTCGCAAGGAGGCGGCGGCGGTGATTGCTCGATTTTTCGCCCGTCGCTCAAGCGTGGAATGTTTTTCGCCACGGCTGCAATGGTGGTGATCTCGTGGCGGAGGGATTTAGATTAAATACTCGTGGGATTTGTCAACACGTTTAGAATCAGAGCTACTTAGCGGAGCAGCGGCGGATAGAAGGTTCGTGTCTTGCGATTCGTTTTGCGTTTTTTTTTGTGCGTGTGCCGTTTCCGCTGCTCTTCGGTTGCTCTCAATGATGAGCGTTCCTCGAGGGAAATGGCCAACGGTTTGTCTGAGAGAGGAGGCAACGGTCCCTGCCGTTTTCCGCTGCTTCAAATTCATCCGTCGCGCTTGAATCGCTTGTAATCTGATTGTCCTTCAACGGTTGCTTCATCCCCAAGCAAGCACCGGAATGCGCCTAGCGAGAGAAATCGACTACATGACAATCGGAATCGGTGGCTCATGTTCAATTATTGCTTATTATCGTAGTACGGATTGGGGCGCCGGGCACGTACCCGGTTTTGCCCACATTCCCTGCATTCATCATGCCGACCGGTGCGAACGTCGCCGAATCGTCTGCCGTGCGCACGGACGGAATGGAGTAAAAGCGTCCCGAAAATGGAATTTCTAATGAGCCGCGTGACGGAGCGGATTCTGCTGACAACGGATTATGGAACCGTCGGTCCCGTGCCACCTGTCCTGCCAGCGCCCGGTTGCCAGGATGCTTTACGTCTTAAGCGCACGCCACACACACACACACACACACACATTCGACACTCATCGCACTTCATTTCATCCTTGCTAATGCTGCGCGTACCGTTGGTATGTGGTGATTTTATTTTTTTGATTTGATGAATTACTTTATTTAGATTGCTTTTAGGGGTTTGCTGGTGGGATGATGGAATCAGTACGGGAGGGATTATAATACATATTAATATGTGTACACGTAGTGTCGTGATGATTTGAAATTTGCGTTGCGACGGTAGGGACAAGAATTTTGATAGACAAAGATTTTCCACTGTTTTTATTTCGTTGCAGATTGCTTCAGTGCAACATCGTCTTCAAATAATATAGTCTTCTATATTTAAATTTTTACATTTTAAGTTTAACATTTTACATTTAAACATTTTAAGTTTAAGCAATAATAAGCATAATAGAATGTGTTGTAAACACACTTACTTTTTTAAACTTACTTGCAAAGTTCTTTGAGCTGCTCTCCCTATGTACAAAAGACTTCAATAAGCCAGGAATCAACCGACACCATTAAACACCATCCAAACAAGCAACACGCACCAAATAAAGCATAAATAATCATCCACCAGCAAACATCAACACTGTACACAGGGCGTGCCATTAAAAAAAGAATACAACCCCACTGGAAATGCAACATTCGCGACACTTCGACACGTCGTTTGGTGCTGATTGTTTAGCAGAACAGCAGCAGCAACAGCAGCCGCTTTGCCTTCGCTTGAACACAGAAACGGCCAAACGGAAATTTCAATAACATTCCAATAATTATGATAAATCGACTCTCGGCCTGTGCGAAAGTGTGTCCTTCCGGCCAACCGTTCATCTTCCCCTTCGACTTCAACACCCAACACAGTATAAAACACAGCTCGAGTGGGTCTACCGTTTCATTAAATGCTTTTAATCATGTCACCAGTACCAAGTGTGCCAAGGGGAAGAGCTTCCCTACGCTCGGGCACACACTCTACACGGCTGACGGTGGACGATCCGGAAGGTCCGTGCCGTGCCAGCCGTGGGCCGCGGGGTATACAAATTCGAGATTTATTTATAATTTTTATTTATTATCTGTCCACAAGCACCGGCACGGCACCGCTTGTGATCATTCATAATCATTTGAGTTTTTTTTTTTTCGGAGTAAAGGGAAACGTCCCGGACGGTTTGCAAAAGTCCTTGTGCATCGTTAACTTGGCACGATGGGTAGCCTTCCCGTATTACAGTATATGGGTTTGTTTATGCGCGTTGTTCGTTGATCGGGTAATGTTTCTATCCCGATTCGGTTGGTTGGCTTTACAGTGCATGGTACTGTTAATGAGGTACATTGGCGAAGAATAACCTTCAACGCGTTTTGCAACTCCTTTCAATGCATGTCTGTCGACGAATCTGTTCAGTGTTACACTTCGTTTCGACATTTAAACATTTTTGTTTCAACTTCCCTCTACTACCATTCAGAATCTTTAGACGCAGAAAACTAAGCCATAAAACACATCCATTCCCCTGTCTCCGCACCGCCTTGCGTGGCACTGCATCCGGAAGCCCAGCGCTCAGATCCCTTCTAATGAACATTTACCGGTGCCTCTGTGGACAAAATATGGCGCTTCGGTATTTAAAAAGGGACGGTTTTAAAGCACCAGGGAAGCGCCCATTTAATGTCCTCCGCCGGCTCGCCCCTCTATCCCTCTGTCCCTCGGGTTCGTTCATTCGCCCAACTGGGAAGCCGTTTCGGGAAGGATGTGCTTCTTCCTTTCCATTCCCGGGTGGGATGAATCATAATTCAATACGATCATACTTTAATGACGAGAGTCGTTTATAAAAATAATAAAAGTACAAAAAAGTATACATGTGCCGTATAGGCATACACGAACTACACGCACGCTGCCGAACACGGTGGGAAATGCACTCGGGGACGTTGACATGGTTGTTTCTTTGTACAACCGCAGGCATGTGTGTGTGTGTGGAGGGGTTTTCGGGTCGGATACTTACAGTGGTGATTTATATTGAAATCGAGCAAGCAAACAATATCATCGAACGTAATTTAACGATGGAGCGTGAAGATATTAACAATAATTTATAACGGTTTTAAAGCCATTAAAATTCGTCAAAACGCTACATCCGGGAAGTGGTAAGGGAGAAAGGGGAGCTGTATTGTAGGGAAATTTGATAAAAACCACGCAGCATAACTGAAATGGTCGTATGTGATGTTAACCGAGATTGAAAAATAATTCAAATTGTTAGAGTAGATGTGTTTAGTAGGATGGCATTTGCGGGAAATTCAATAACGCAGAAATGGAACAAACGAAGTTCCAATAAATTCACAATAAGCAAATAAATGATACCAAAAATTAATTCAAAGTTTGTGTCGTTAAGGATCTTTTGCAGAACGCCACCCGAATCTTTCTAGTAAATCCCCCATTGAAGATACTGTAAGATCTGTCGCCTAAACGACTGCCTGGTGGCTAGCAATCGAAAATATTCTCCAACGTCCTTACTTTACACCGTTCCCGAGAGTGTCATCCCGTGCTGAATATGTTTTTGTACGGCGAGGGCTATCAACTTGTCGCTCGTTTGTTTCGGTCCACGTGTTCGTGCGGATTGGCGCCTCGTAGCTGCTCCCGTTGATCCGTTTGATAGACACCAGTAGCAACAGCAGCAGCAGCAGCATTTACCTTTGAGTCAACGCATAGCGACTTGATTTTTTTACTTCGAATTTTGAGAAACGGTCACAAAGCATTAACGAATTTTCACGACACCCAGCGGATGATGCGCACCCCGTTGCATACAGCGGCCATCCGTGTAGCCTGCGGTTTCCGTACAACCGGTGTCGTACAGAAGCTTGTGTGTGTGTGTATGTGCACGAGAGCGATTTTTATGGCATAGGTTGGCGCTTGGGACAGAGCGCATCGCGCGTTAATGCCACCGACGGGCCAGCACGGTGGCCAAGGTTCGCATGTAGCGCGATAAAACTTGATCGCCACCGTTCTGCCGTTATTGAATGTACCGCGGAGGATAGTGCGCTGCACACGCGGTGCTAATAAAATAAAATACGTATAGAACGTCGAACGGGCATAATTGGATCGTAAAAATCTTCCCCAACAACGCCGGTCGCCGGTGTGGGCGCACGGGTAGTAGTCGGCGTCATGTGCATCAATTATTCCTTCATTTTGCACAGGTCCACACAGTGTGTGGCACATTCGGTGGGAGGAATACTGAACTGCCGAGGCACGAGCAGTGCCGACATGTTTGTGTTTAATCGACGGTTTTCAACGTAGCGCACCGGAACGGGGCAACAACAACGAGCCCGAGGTGTGTAAAAATAACTGCAAGTTTTAGGAGCATAAAGAGAGGGAGTGGGTGGGAAAGGATGTTTGTTGTAAAGCATAAAACCAGCATAAAACGGTGCAGCGTGTACGGTAATCGCCAATTAAACGAGATTAAGCCTAGTAAACATGGGCGGCAAATGCGACGAAAATTGGGTGCCGGGCTCATTACGTTTATTGCAGGACGAAAAGAAAAAAAACCCAATGATTTTACGTTTTTACAAACCGACGACAGTGGGCACTGGCGCATTATTTCATGGGCTGGACGCAACGGAATACAATTGACAATAGTTTTTCATGGTGTGTATTGGTTGACGTACAGCAGATATATTTTTGAATGTTGAGTTCGTATGTACCATGAAGTTAGGAGTGTCATGGAATTGGTGCATATAACGGGTATGTCCCAGGATCAGCTCATCTGATTTTTTCAGATCAGATTTGTGCTTTTTGTTACTTAAAATAAGAGTTATCTGAAATTTGAACTACTTTTTTAAGTTGTGTTACACGTTTTTAAAAGGGACCGTCCATTAATTATGTAACGCATGGGCAAGTGTTACTAAGTATACCTTGAGGCGTTGCAATTTGTTATATTAGGTGTGGGAGAAGGAGAGTAATGGCTAGAATGCTTGCTTTGTAATGCAAAACGAGATGTTCTTAATACTCCATATTGGTATCAAAATGTAAATTGAGATCGATTTTTTTTTTTTGAAAATGACTATATCTATTGCATCTGAATATTGAAACAAATGACTGGGAGATCTGCTTTTTACGCGTATCAACTGAATTCAATTCAAAAATATATATTTAGAATCCAATAATTTCCAATTGCATTAGTTTAAACATAGTGGCAGAGGAAGGGGTAAAATCGTGTAGTAAAACTGGGGGATTGCTGGTAATGTTTTTTTTTAATTAGTGGTTCAGTTGGGTTTGATGAATAGAAATTACGTATGGATGAACCCTTGTAATTGTAATTATTACAATAATTTAATTGTAACGCATCCCAAGAATTTTGTTGCAAATATATGTAGTGGGCTGGCAGTTTGTGTAATTCTTCTTCTTACAGTTCATTTATAATTGAATTCCAATACTATCTAGTGCCAACTACCTAGCGATAGAAGGATGAGCAACAGATCCCTGTCTTGGCGCATTGTTCCTTATCGTTGGACCGTTTTACTTAGCTCACCCTCCTGCGATGTCCTTCCACGAACGCACAAACATTCACACACGGTTCCAGTGCTGTCGTAAATCAAACCTTCAGCACCACCGTCCGGGTCTGCTGCTGCTGAGTGACGACGATGTAGCAAATGTCCTTCCCTGCGCACGTATCCTTCCCTACGGACGTTACGGCCGTGTCCCTTGCGGCTGATTTTCTTAGCGCGCCGAATACCTCATCACCACCATTCGCCACCGACAGTAGCAGCAAGGAGCACGCAAAAGGTGGGATGGGAAACCCGGTATCCCTCTTTCATAAATAAACATCGGCTGCCGGGGGCTGGATCGGCCACCATCGCTAGAACGTCACTACATTACGCCGAATGTGTTAATGGCACTTGGCCGTGGTTCGATGAGCGTCGTGTGCCAGCAGTGCCCTGCTAAATAGTGGAACGTTCCCCCGCTCCCTAGCACACTCACCGGCCACGCGGTATTGATACCACCGGCAGGACGCTAATAAACGTGCGCCCGGTAGGTCGTAATTTTTATTCATTCAACGCGGAAAATTTGTTGCTCCTTCAATGCGAACACGGCACGGCAACGTTTGCAGTTGGCAGCAAGGGTGGTAGGGGTTCCCCTTTGAAAACAATGGCCCCGCCAGCCCAGTCTAACAATGCCGTTATTTAGTAGCATCTTATGCAAATTATTGATAACGCTGGGCGCGCTGCTGAAAGGACTGCGCACTGCTTCCTTTCGTTACGCCAACCGTTCCCGTGCGGCGTTTGGGCGCGTGAAATCGCGCCGCGGAAATGCACGGACGCTGGAGATGGCGTACCACACACACACACACACACACACACACACACACACATACACACACACACACACACAGCAAAATTAAGATCACTTCCGAAGATGCTTACTTACTGGCATTTTTTTAATAATTTGAACCAACCGCGTTCGACCTACCGGCAGGAAGTGGTCGAACCGCCGCACGGACACAATTTCACTCAGTGGATCATAAATTATTATCCCATTGGATGGTGTGCCTTTCCGCCTCTCCCCGAATCGACCGGCTCCGTTTCCGGACTAATATTTTGACACATTACAACACATTTCGCGGCTACGAGTGTATTAATTTGGGTGCGGTGTTCCGTTCTTCTTCGATTATCCGTACAACGGGAGGGAGTTTGTGTTTCATTTGTTTTGTGTTGGGCGTTTGTTTTTTCCGTATTAAGGGGTCCTTTTTTCGTTCCACAGTGGATGTTCTTGTTGCAGGAGAAGCGATACGGCCATCCGAAGCGATACAAATGGTGAAACTTTCCTTCGGTACAAATAAATTTCCTGATTTCGGTGGGTCGCGCACACTTAAACTGCTTCCTTTGCTTTTTTTTCATTTGTTAATACCAGTACGTTAAAGCGACGGAAAAGAAAAGCCGACGGCCCCAAACCGATGGTTATGAATGATTTATGTTATTATTTTAATTTCGATGAAAGTTTTATCATTTTCGTACGCAGCACGACGCCCAACTGTTGGGTGGGTGTTGAGGGGGGGGATTATTTTTTTAATCATCCATTGTTTCCTTGTCAGTTGCGAGCGCGCAAAGAAACATGTTGGTTTCGAAACTGTTAATCAAGGCACATCCGTTTATTTGGAAGCATTAGCATTGCGTAAAAACGATCCCTAAATGTACAGGATATAAAGATTCGTTTTATTAACGTTAGGATGAAACATATCAGCTGGCCATCGAGCGAACATGTGGAATGGGTTTGAGAAAATAATACAAACATTTTACACCTTCTATAACGATGAGAATATTAAATAAAACTCACTGATAATAAACTAACAAAAAGATAATTTCGAACCGAAATGTTTTCATTTCCTTTTGAAAGGCTACGCGCGCCTCCACCTCAACGCACATTGGCGCCGAGCGACAACTGTAATTATCAACGTACTTGTGCCGGAAGCGCTGATTTTCTGACAGCCAATTTAATCCGGACCCAATTTGCAGATGTCCAAATTCGTGTAATCATAAAGTGGAAGTACGCGCGTATCGAACTCAAAAAAAAAAAACGCGCAAAAACGCTCTCATACAGAGATAAACGAAAATGAAACGAAGAAAAAACGAAAACTTTGCACTCACTTCCGTTCGGACGCTCCGTGCACTGGGTACATTTGGTACAGGGCCAGCTCACCGCCCGAGAGATGTGGTGTTGACTTTCAAAGTATGGTTCAACGCGTACACCTCGACGTGACTTCATTAATTCTGCAGATTGCTGCAGACTATATTCTTCTCACACGCCCTAATCACTCGACCCGACCTGCCTGGGAAAAGGTAGGAAGGTAGCAGGGCAGCACAGCAACAGCAGCACTGAACCGCAGCTGGCTTAAAGGCAGGTTCAGCTCGCCATTGAAACTGAGTCGATTTTTTGTATGCGCTTTAGCCAAAGAGTATGCACCCCACAGCCGAACGAATAGCGGGGTGGGAGAGAGTTTTTTTGTTTCTGGCAGCAGTTTATCGTGTTTTTTTTTCTCAATCGTTGGTTCCTTCGTCTCTGCAATGCATTAGAAAGCAACACACCCATTATCGGTGCCAAAGAACCTTTCACCTCCGGCTGAAGGCGGCTGACGAGACCAGAACCGTGCTTGTGATGCCGATTTTTCACCCCTCACGCTAAATGTTTTGTTTCGGTTGTAGAACGGTTTTTTCGGTGTGTTGGTTCCACTCACCCTCTCGTGCCAAGAACGATGATGAACTAAATTATTAATTAGTGTTTTACGGGTAAATTAATTTCTCCCTGTTAGGGAAATGTTTATTGATGAATTAGCAGCAGTAATTTGCGTCCTTGCCCCCTACGGACGGGCGTCGTACCCATTAGATCGAGCGTATAGAACGAGGCAAGGCAGCTAAAAAATGAGCTCGTGCAATTAATACCAAACGAAAAAAAAAGTTCCTAACAGACAGTACAAGAGTGGCGGTAAAACTGGTGCATTAAATTTTATTCATGGTTAGTGTTGAGCTAGGAAAAAACGACGTTTTTTTTTAAATATCGTCCAGGGAAAATCCAAGAAACCACCGCACAGCAGCATAGTAATTGGTAGGCGGCTGGTGGTGCGCACTTGAACCGTCAACACCGCCGCACCCGGAAGTGGTACATTTTATGTCAAAAAAATAAATTGCACTTTACACACAAAAAAAAGCTTCTAGAGTACCTCAAAATATTCACCCAAGTGTAAATTCATCTTCTCGCACGTCACGAACCGTATCGCGTTTTCGGGTGGGTGGAGGCATTTTTTTCGATTGTATACACAAGATATAAGGAAGATATAGGGGGCCAGCACCAGCAAAATCAACGTTTGATGGTGCTGTTTTCGCTTTTAAATCACTTGAACAACAGTTTACAGCATAACAGAGCGAGAGAGAGAGAGAGAGAGAGAAAGAAACAAACGAGTGAAGCAATAGCAATCATTTCCACCATTGTGTCGCTGCACCACTGCACCACAGTCGAGCGAGAAAAATAATGCCAATGCAACATAATTATGCACGCTTCCTGCAATCCGTTTCCGCACGGGTCCTTTACTTTACTCGGGCGTCGTTCTTTGTCGGACGAGCTGTGCAGTTTTTGGGAATGTAGCCATTTCTGCATTAATTTGCAATGGAATGTTTGGGGGTAGAATTTGGGCAGATACTACTTTAGTGTTTTTTTTCTCCTTTTTGGTACCAGCTCTTCCCTTTGCAGTGCTATAGCAGCACACACACTAAAAAACGGGGAGACACGGTTGACAAGGAAGTTGGACCGAAATTTACATCGAATGCAAAATGCATTTCGATCGTAATCTGACAGCTAAGCTCTGGGATCGCTTTTTCGTGCCGTTTTGGGTTCCATCGTTCTGTACGTACGTGTGGCTAATGTTACCAGTTGCAAGGTAACTTGTTGTTTTTTTTTTTTGTTGTTGAATGCATTATTTTACGATTAGTCATTATGCTCCGGCTGTGCAACGTTACAGTTCGGTGCGTTTTTCGTGTTTTTTAATGTTTTATTTTCACAGCCACATGTTCGTGTGACTTTAAAATCTTTTAAACCCTCCTACACCTGCCCAAGTCCGCAGTTTTACGATCGAAAAAAAACAGGGTCACTCAACTTGGCCGAATGCTATTTGCAACAGTGCCGTCGTCGGCATACGGTACCTACACACCTTCATAAATTGCTCCGTTTGCCAATATACGACACTTGAGCAGCGCGGGGATAAAAGATACTGAAAACTACGAGGTTAAAGGTAATACACAAAAGGGAGCAGAAAGAAAATCGACCCGTTCCTTCGTTTTTTTCTCCCCAGCGCACAAAACACGAAAAACCCGATGACACCGCGGATTATGCTCCCGGGGCAAAAGGTCTGTTCTGTTCGACAAAAGTCCATAGTTTCTGGTGTGTCTCCCACACACGTCGTCGTTGTCGTCGGGCCCCGAAGTGCTGATAATTTGAACTATAAAATTTCATATTTCCCGCTCCCGACGCGCGGACGCGCGCGCTGCTACCGGGTTTTGCAGCATTGCCTCGAGGGAGGCGAAACGAAAGTCTACAAAGTTTACGAGTTTCGAGTGCTTTCGAGAAGTGTGCAGCGACAAAACAAAGAGCGACTCCGGTCGTTTTCTTCGCCGTGCTATTGCGACGCAATTGAAGTTTTGCGATATAAAATGTTGACCCAGCGATCTTTGCACTCTCTGCACAATATACGGAATACGGGAAGTGTGTGCGGTTTGGCCATAAAGTGAGTTTTGGGTGCAACAGTTTTATTTTTTGGCTGGTGGTACTCGAACAAAAATTCCTTTTTGCAATGTAGCGTGTGTGAGTCAAAGGGTTGGTTCACCAACGCATCCAACCAGTTCGTTTGTTTTTACAAAATAGTTAAAACATTTCTCATAGTTTGTGCAACAAAGAAGGGCACATTTGGTTCTTATCGTGCACAATTGTTTTTTTTGCGGAGTGTTCTGCCTCCGTCTGGACCTTTTTCCTTTTACGTGGACTTGACAAAACAAACATTCCCAAGCAGTGTAAGCATCCCTTCGGGAGACAATCGTTTTGCCTTTCGTTTTCGGCAGGGCAAAGTTACAATTGGCAAAAGTTTTCAATGAGCACCGTTACCGACCAAAGCTCATATGCGCTTGACTAAGCCATTCAGACACTGACACCGAGGGTTCCTGTTGTCACTGACACTGCGTCATCTGACCCCCGGTGGTGGCGTTTCTCATCAAAGGTGGCCACACTTTCACCCAGGACAAAGGGAGGGGAGTTCCCGCGTTTTTATGACAAATCATAAGGAGAAATTTCATGCTATATCCACATCCCGCTTAATCACTGTCGAGCGCACGGTGCTGATACGGTGCCCAAGACAAAATGAATATAAATCCACGTGTGCTCCCGTTGTTTCTCATTCCACGTAGTATTTTTTTCTTAAGCTGCATCCCCTAGAGCAGGAGCGCCACCACCACCACAAACCAATAAAAAGCATCCTCAACCAGGTTCATCCCTTCATCAAACAACAATAGGGCACGGACAGAATGGGAAGGGGAAAATGACACACTAAACGTACCGCCAGGCCCAGGATGTGTCCTTTCTTCTTGGTCCACCAAAATGTCGTGCCGCTCCCATTGCTGCTTCTGCAAGGACTCCGCCAAAGGGAAGGGAATACTCGCTGGGACGGCGGACCGTGTCCGAAAGTGAAAAGGAAACTCATAACCATTGCAACCTCTTGCGAACATAATCTATGCAATTAAACGAATTGATGATGGTCGTAAAAAATATTGGACGTCATACAATGGGCATGGATACACATGGAGCGACCAACCCCAGCAGCGGCGTGCGTGTGTGTGCTCTCTCGTTAAGATGGTAGATTTGTGCGTACTTGAACGTTTTTGGACGTTCGGTGAAGATCCGTGCAGCACCACTCGACCCGTCGGTTTATGAAGTGAAGAAAATTGATATTGTTGCTCACGTCTGCAGAATTCTAGCAGCGGTTAGCGAGCGATGTGCTGCACAATATTTTCGATTTGATGGTGGAATATAATGTACGAGTGTAATGAGCACCCATGTTAAAAATAAGGCGGGCGGAAGAAGGATAGATTACTTAGTTTTATTAGAAACTACTATCTCACATGCTTGAAACATAATCTCCTCTTTAGATACTTCACGTATCTTATTTTTCAAAAATTCTATATACAGTCCAACGTTCTAGCGAATATTTTCTCAATTATCCGCAATTGTAAGTATATTATAAATAAAATAAACCATCAAAGCTGAGCTTCATTTACGTTAAATAATAGCCCAATTTTAATCCTCTACATACAGAACATCCCTTTTACCGTCATGCAGCATCTTGATGCGCAACATATGTGCTGCACGACAAGCTATCTGTTCAAACTTTCACCTAAGCGCAATGAAATATCGCTCACCTCGCTGCATGCTACTGCCAATCCCGGTGCGCGGTTCAGCATATAAATAATGACGGTATCGCTTTCAATTGCCCTTTTCAAAACGAAATCATGACACCACCGAAAACACTCAATAAATGAACCATTTTCCCCCTCCGATCGGCTCAATATTTCAATTGACATTTGAATATGGCCGGTAAATTAATAGCATTGGGCTAAAGAGAGCAGCAAACCACCCGGCTCTTCGGTGCACTTTTTCTCCTTCAATGTGCTAGCCGCGATGGTTTCCCTAATACATGTGCAACGGCAGGTAATAATAAACTGAGCGAGGGAGGGTGATGAATGTGATAAACCGACCGGATTTACGGTTACAGGCGCACATACAGGCGATGGGATGAGAAATCATTTTGAGGTTCATTTACGGAAAATGCCGTTAAAATGCAAACATGTTGCAAAAATGTTTGGTACGCTCTTTCTCTCTCTCTCTCTCTCTCTCTCTCTCTCTCTCTCACCCTATTTCTTGTGCCGTTGTTTCGCGATTCCGAACTCTATGTGATTGCCATTAATACTTCCCCCAGGAATGAGCGACGAAGCACACAAGAGCGCACGGAAGTACGGTGCATATGTGCTCAACGACCAAGCAAATGTTTTCCTTCACCTAATTTGCCATTATTCAAATTGACCCAATCAATGAAATTCGCGAAATCTGGCAAAACATTCGGTCGGATGTCCTTACGAATCAATTACACGTGTACATAGGGGATGAAGGTAGAGGAAGAAGGAGTCAAACTCTGCATAAAGGGATCATGGTTTTAGAAAGTATTTTTGAAAATAAAAGGAAAGAACAACAAAAAAAAAACGACACAAGGGGTTTGCAAAAATAAAAAGGGAGTGTAGCGGCGCCTTCACTCAGCCTAATGGGATCACTCTAATAAATACGGCCGCTCTCGAGAGCCGCCATCGGTTGGCGGAAATCACAAACATCATCAGTCAATCGAACGGATGTGAGACATCAAAGAAAGCTTCCCAAGGGTTCGTACCATTCGCACAGGCAGTATTTTGTCAATTTATAATGCAAATTCTATTTTGTTTAAATTGAACCCAAATAGGAAAGGCTAATCTTGTACCCCTTTTTTTTCTCTTCGAGTACCTTTCGTTCAGCTCTCACTATGATGCCGGTAAGACAACCGTCCCTTCCGCATACGGAAACATTTTCGAACGAATACGGATTTTTTGCCTTCATTTTCCTGCCACTCTTGTTGGATGGAATAAGAATTCCGTGCAGCTTCACTTTCTCCCTCTGTTATCGGTTCCGATCGGTGCTCGGTTTAATGTACGAATATTTGCAAACATGTGTACACCGATACACTAGGTACAATTATTGGCCCACCTTGGTCACCCTACCCTATCGGTTCCCTCTATCGTCCTAACCCTCCGTTACGGGCTTTTCCTATCGATGTTTGGCTTTTAAATACGTAGCAGCTCCGTAGCACTATCCGAAGATCGAAACGGTTCGCCTGTCACTGCACCCCACCCCAGAAGGGCACGAGTGACGCGCCAGGAACCCAAAACGAAGCAAGATGTTTTGCATTCGGTTAGAAAACTCTAGCCTCAGCCCCCTGCTAAGGAGAAACAGATTTGCTTCTACGCCAATGAATAGCGAGAACCTGCCCCGAAGTATCCAATTTACATGCATGTTTTCACCGATAATTTATTGAACCGTAAACGTAACACAAGCCACGGTGCCAGCGGCAATGGCAGTGACCCTTTCGTCGGGCGAAACGCACGCTGTGGGGTCAGTGGTGGGCTGTGTGGTGGGAAAATCTTAACATGCACAGCACGGCACTGGTAGGTTGTGATGCGCATTTTCGGCTACATGATGCGTGATTCGGAGCACAGCCACTGTATTCCTGGAGATTGGAAAATCCACACAACACAGCACCACATCCGATCCGATCGTTTCCTTTGGCGCTTTTAATCTGGTTTAAGATTTATGACTTGCGTTGGGAAATGTCGATTTTTCATGCTGGTCCCAGAACGGGCGAAACCCCAACCACTCATCCCCAGCTCAGAACAGAGATTGCCCCAACACCATCCAACCAGCCCGTTAGGGATGAGGTGAAGCCGTCAAAGTGCAGCATCACTTCCATTTCCTACCGGAGCCGGAGCGACCGAGAGGAAGGTGAAGATAGTTTGATAACCTTCTTAGTCGGAGCGAGCCTTAATCGATTAGGTTCGAAGGATGTGGCGAAAAGAAAAGGAATAAAAAAACAGTTCGATGCTAGCAGCGGTACTACATTGTATGGGCAAGATTTTAAGACATGGGGGTGTGGAGGAGGAAAGATTGCCCATGGGAACTTTCCGGGTTTGCGGTGACGGTTCACTGACTTTGATGTTTCAATTTAAAGTTTTATATTGGCTCTGGTCGATGGTGATAGCGACTGCGATTTGAATGTGTATTTTTTCACTATTTCATTTTAATACCTCCACTCACTAGGGTGAGAGACGAAGCTGCAGATGCAAATCGTGGAGCAACTTAAATGTTTATATGAGATTTGACTAGGTTGTTGTAGGAAAAATAGGGAAACATTTATTGTTTTTAGAGTGTTTGAAATTTCCTTTGAATAATTTATACTGTAGGGGAAGGTAGGTAAAGACGGACACGTTAAGGGAAATGGTAAAAATCTAAGGATATATAGGTGCAACGACCATGAAAATGTGCATACATGATCTTACACTCATGTTTTATCAGAAAATGTGTTGAAACTTTTAAGTTACAATCGTTTTTTTCGTTTTTTTCATTAATGAAAAACATGATTTTTTTCGTGCAGTTTTGAAATGTTCGGGTAAGACGGACACCTGATATGGGAAAGATGGACACTATGAAGGCTAAGATGGACACCTTTATAAAACGTTGGAAATTGAAGTGTTTTACAGTATTTTAATAAATTATATCGCTTTCCACGCCCTGGTACGTTTATAAACCAATTCTTGGTCAATTTTAACGACAATTCATTCAGTCGTGAATTTAGGAATCGTAAGCACCGCTTCTAATAGAACGTAGAATGCAGAATCTAAGGCATCTTTTTTAATATTGGGCACTAACAGTGGACGTTGCACCAGTTTACAGAACAACAATTTAAAACTTCGCTTTAGGAAATTATTCTGCGGAAGTCCGCGACCACTGCATATTTGAGGGACTTGTTCATAGGTCCAGCCATTTCTTACATGGAAGATTTGAACTTTTTGATATCTGTAAACCCATAGAATCTCTCATCTATTCCTGAAGGATTTGATATCAGTACTTTATCTTTTTTTTTTTATTAAAGTTGTCCAAGTCGTGACAAAACATTGGATTTCGTAAAGAACCTCATCAGCGTCGAGCGAGTAATATCATAACGAATGGCTACTATTTTGATCGGTGTTTCATTTCTCGCTTATTTATTACTTTTTCTAGTTGCGTAATGGTTTATATCTTCAAAATACCCTTATTTAAGGTGTTTGAAGAAATATATTCATCACCAATTGATATAAGAAGTAATATAACTCAACAAATTCGGTGTCCATCTTTCCCTATGATAAAGTGTCCGTCTTTCCCGCTCTGGTGTCAGGATGTTTAAACCAGCAGAAAACAAGATTTTTTAATTTTTTTTTATTCTCGTTCTTTCGCCAGTTTTTTGCTTGACAATCATGACAAATCGTTCATGTAATAAAACTTCCGAAAATATAAACAATGCAAGTTCCAGAGCTTAAGACTTGCAGTAATCAAATTAGATCCACAAAGGTGCGTATGATAGAAAATATGTTTTGTTCGTGAACTTAACCAATTTCGCATATATTACACGAAAAATGGTCTCAAATGTGTTGTTTACCTTCAGTTTGGATTCTACATTGTTGAATTATTCGAAAATTACCTTTTTCATGTATTTTTGAGAAGTGTCCATCTTACCCGCAGTGTCCGTCTTTACCTACCTTCCCCTATATAAATCATTCGTTATTTTCTATGTTCAATTTGAATTCATATGGTTATGCTGCTGTAAAAGATTGCATATAACAAATCGAAATTAAAATTTATCATGGTGAGAGTAGTTCTCCAATGATACAATTTAATATTGAAGTATACAACAATAAATTTGTTGTATTTTAGGAAACTCGGGTAATTAATTTACTTTACTAACAGTATTTCAATGATTACAAAAGGGTTATTAGATTCTTTTTCTTCTTCTTCTTCTTTGGCACAACAACCGTTGTCGGTCAACCTGTATCCGCTAGTGAAGTGAGTTTGGCTTTCAGTAACTTATTGTTACCATAGCAGGATAGTCAGTCCTACGTATTGGAGCACGGTCTATGCGGGATTTGAACCCATGACGGGCATGTTGTTACGTCGTAGGTTAGAGGATATGGTAAGATAATTTCTGAATTGCTAACAATATTATTTTTTTTAGAAGTTCATAACATTGCTACTGATAGTTCATTCAATTCAATATAATTTATTAGTAACTTAGAATGAATACACATGCTCTGCGATTTGTCATTGCGATTGAGTCTTAAAATGTGATGATAAAATATGCATTAAAGCTCACTCAAATGCACCGCAGGATTAATCAATTCTTGCCTGTGCAATGATTTGTGAAACCATCGAACCACCCCGAGCTTGTTTAAAGTTACTGCAGCAATGCACTTTTACGGTGCAGCTGAAAGTACCACCAAACGACTCGGAAACGAAATCCAATTAGGATGCTGTTACCGAACAAAGCAGAACAGAAAGGACGAAGCAAAATAAAGGAACAAAATAAACTGTAACCAGACGCGCGAGGAAAACGCGTGAAATTCTCCACCTAACCGATGCCGTGACGTGACGAGTGCAAATAATCCACCAGAGCAATGATTTCAGAACGATTGCAGAGGAAAAAGTGGATAGTGCCGTGGCAAATGGAGACTGGAAAGTCCCGCTGAAAAAAAAAAATGCATGCTCGTAAAAGCTGTGCACCGAAACCGAGGTGAACCGGCAACCCGAAACAGCATCCATCAGCGCGTTCGGCAAATCAACATTCCGATGCAGCCTGACCCCGGTGGTGCCGGCTTCGAACAGCGTGCGGGGAAGCGCGCGCACCGGTACCGGCAACAACCTTTGCCTCGTAAAACTAACAATTTTATTTCCCAGCAAATTAATGAAAAAAGCGTAGAAAATGCCCGCCCCAAAACGCACCCCACACCAAGGGCTTTCCCCGCGTGCCGGTCGTCGGAGATCAAATAAAGGAAGGAATCGTAAAGCAATCTCGTTCCGGCAGCTGCTGCTCGCAGTATTGCCAGCTCGTCGAATCGTCCCATTCGAGGCTAGCCTGGCCAGACGGCTCCGGGAGGTTGTTGTCATTGCAAAATGGCATAAAGGACCCAGAGATGGGGAAACACATCCCGCCCGCACCCCACTGATTTTCCACCAGCAACTGCAGCCACTTGCTGCAACCAAACGAGACTACACAGCATACGCAAAAAGCGACAGAACAGTGGAGAGAGATACGTAAGAAGGAAAAAAAGGCAATGTGCATCGAGCAAAGAATGGCTTAATAATACTGGCGCACTTGAGTACTGCCGGGCGGTGGTTGGTGACCAGGGTGGGGCTGGGCGGGAAGGAATTTTCCTCCATCAATAAAATGAATGAGCAAAAAAGTATGCTCTTTCATCAAGTGAATGAGCTAGGATGGGTTTCTGTTTACGCGAATCGACAGTGCAGGAGGAGGACTGGGAGGAAAGGTAAGAGGCAAAGGGATGCATAATAAAACAAGCATTTTAGCTTTCCTCGCACTGCTTCCACTTTAAAGCACAACAATGCCCCGTCGTTACCGGATAGAAATAACAGTTTGGATAGCATTGAATACCGATAGGAAAGTTTTCCACTGGAAAAGCCCCTTCAATACCGTATTCGAATGCGCTGCCTGCTAATCCTTTAGCCACTGGCCGCTGTTCTCCTGTTCCATTGTACACTCGCCAAAGTGGGCTGCTTGTTTATAATGAATGGTGCTTCAGCATTTCAACGACTTTCGCCATTATGTTTCGCTCCAGCAACGAGCAGCTCCGCGAAAGGATAAGCCCACCGGCAGTCTCATATGTTGTGGGGCGGTGATGCTGATGCTAATGAGCGATCGGTATCGCTACAATCAACTCGTCCCCACCGGTGCCGGGCAAGGTCTCCAACTCTGCAGCTGCTACTGGTGCTGCTCGTAAATTACACTTCGGAATGTGTGGCATGTGGCAATGTACCCGGGATTGGTATCAAACGAGCTGCCAAAATGTCTGCTCCCGATCATCACACCGACTCTCTGTTGCGCGTCACCGCACGCATTCCGGGCGTTGTTGCACGAAATGCTTTCCTTGATTGAAACCGAATCGCATTCGATGCGGTAAGGAAAGTGAACGTGAAAGTGTGTCGTTCGCGTGCAGACGAATATGATACGAATCCTTCGGCAGAACACAACGCACCACACACCATCGGGACCAGAAACCAGAAGCCACATTTTTGACGAAGGGATAAATGTAGGGGAGATTTGCAGAATTGAAGCACAGAATATATGTGTGTGTGTGTGTGGTTCTTGGTAGATGGAAAGGTTAGGGTTATGATTGCATCGATTGCTTATTGAAAGGATTGGCAGGGGATGCGCACTCAACCTAATTGACACGAGTTTCGGGATGAGCATCTAACGTTGTTGTTGCGCTACGCATCGGTTTGCTTGCAACAGGGAAAGGCTGTTTCGTTTATTGAAAAGGTTCTTTGTGATGTGTGTTAGAAAAAAGAATTTTTTTTCTTTGTTTTAATAATAGTTTATGAGGGTAGGGTAAAATATTGCAATAAAAGAATACTTCTTCAAACCCCTAGTACCGATCTTTGGAGGTTTTATGTTTTTTTTATAATAACTTTTTTAGGATGTGATGTAAGATTCCATAAAAAACACAAATCTCCTAGCTAAAAATAACACACAAACATAAAAAAAACTTTATCATTTACTGACAGTTTTAATCCCATGAATTTACCGTTGAATGTTACATAATGTCTTTTTTTGTCACACAAATGTCAAAACTCAAAACCAGTGCAGCAAAATGTCATGAGCATCACGAGATTTTCACGGAAGTGCGTAATGACATGCTGAACACGACATGTGAATTCTTGAGGCCCCGTAGATCGCCATTCTATAGTATGCCGTATGGACAGAGTACTAGCGACAAGGGCCCCCGCAAGGCTGACGAATCATCGCACGCACCGCATATCTCCCATGACTATCGCGATGATCACTGACTGAAAATGTCGCGACCAAGTGATTGACCAAGAGTTGGTAACACACAATGTCACCAAGCATGTGATGGTCGCACCAACTGTTTGAGGCTCGCCTCTGATCATTACAGTAGAGCTCATGACACTGAGATGATTTTGTTTCAGCCGGAATTTGTCACGACTAGGTTAGTGAGATTTTGCACAAGTGATCACAGCAAAAAAAGTCGTGATATAGAGACTGACCAAGCGATGGTCGCAAGCATGTCATGAGCATGTATTAGTCACACCAACCGTTCTGAGTATCACCTCTGATTATCACAATTGAGTACGTGACGCTGATATGGATTTTGTTTCAGTCAGTTTTTTTATGACATCGACATTGACATTTTGCAGCACTGCTCAAAACGGTGGAATGTAACTATTAATTAGATCAGATGAATTCTATCCATTTAGTGTATATTTCTACGGACACAAACTGTAATTCCAGGCTTCCAATTTAAACTAGTGAAACCTCTCTTTATTGACTTTATCAAATATCCTTCATTTAGTTGTCGTTTATCGTGATTTCGAAATCATCAGTAATCACTATTCAGTAATTGAACCTGTGGGGCAAATTTCAGTCCGGCAAATATTCAATTATTGACGACATTTAGCACACCGATAACGCCCTCCCCTCGACCCATGGGTAGCCCAACCCGAAAGATAAATCATTCGAATGGATACACTAATTGATGGGTACACGTTTGCACTCCCTCCAAATGGTCCGCTCCCAGCGCTTGCAGTGCGGTTGTAATGGAATGCAAAGGAAGCAAGGTAAGCTCTGCAAGATTAATTAGAATTAAATTTCAACTCGTAAGCCGTATGAATTCCACTGTGGAAACTCCTCTTCCCATCCATAATCAAGCTAGGGATAGGAGTGAAATCCCGTAAACTCTATTATTACTATAGAAACGGTGGTGGAAAAGGCATAGACAACCACAGCAGCATCTGCACAAATCTGAAAACCATAGTTACCAATTACCACCAGGTACCGCAAAAGCCAAACTCAAAACGTATCCCTTTACTACTGATTCGTCGCATGGCGCTATAAAGAAGGTTTGGTACCTTTTTTTAAGCTCATTCCTCTTTTTTCGCACACCCAAAAAAAAAGAGTCAAAACCTGCCGAAAAACGACTCCAATTTCGTCACTCTGTTTGCCTTTCATTAATGAACGTCACCGCTGCTGCCGCTGCTGCTGTCAGTGGGAAAACCCCATCGACAGGAATTAGAATCTCAATGGGAGTTAATTTACAGCTAATTACTATCTAGGAACGCTTTCCCCCGTTGCCGCGCCCGAGGGGACAGCGCGCGTCAAAATGGTGGTGGCTATTTTCGAGCCACTTTTTCAACCACAGCATTTGGCCCCCCGCAAGGTCCACACGGTGAGACGAGGTGATGGATGTCAGGCGAGATCGAGTCAATCACTGAAATCATAATTAATAGCGCTTATTCATTGCAGGGCCGCCGCAGCAACCGAACGATGGATGCAAATCGGAAAACCAGGCGAGGAAGTGTTTGTTAGTGTGGTCGTTTTTTCTTCTGCTGCCTGTCACAGCTTCCGGAATGAGTGTTAAAAGGAAGGACCAGGCGCACGGGCGGTACTGATTGACTTGGCTGGTTTCCGGACCGGGGCCACACTCCCGGACAACAAGCAGTGTGTGCCGCGCGCGCGCTGGCACTAGTTACTCCTTCAATGAATTTTAATTTAACTGCGGAATGAAAACAAGTAGCCGCGAGGGCTTTTCATTCTCATTCTCCCGTCTGGCTGGCCGACAATGCTTATGTCCATGCTGCTTGCCCTGCCGTTATGCTGCATGCATGCTGCGGCTGGACCCGCTGAAACGCGGTGCGAATGAGTCAAGAGTCCGCGTTCACCCCACGAAAACGCACGGCGTCAGGGGTGAAATTGAGCGAAAGGGCAAGGTTTTGACACAAGGGGCAGTCAGAAACACACCGGCAAACAGAAAAAAAAAAGTTTTCTGTTGGTACAATGAAGTGAAAAAAAAATAACCCCGGAATGCAAAACTGTACCGTCAAAAAGCATGAAATGAAAAAAGGAAAATGATTTATTCATAAAAAGCAATGAGGGGTTTCCACGATTTGCTTTAAACAAGTTTTTTTTGTTGTCCTTCAGCCCAAATTGATCTTAAAATCCAAATTGTCTGGAATCATGAGATAGTGTAGTTTTTGTGCATTCAAAATGGACAGAGTAACAACGGAAATGGTCAGATTAAATAATGTGCAAATGTGTTTATTTTTAAACTATATGCTTTTTGATGAAAATAAAAGAACATAATTCTGTTGAAATAAGAGAAGGAGGATTAAATTTCTGCAATAAGTCTAGCGGTGCAATAAATACCACAATTCTTAATTGTTATTTTTTTACTTCCATCCCTAATGCTTCACATTCCATTTGCCTTCATAAAAGGTGGCCACTGCAAACATTCTAAGAATCTAAATAATACCGAAAAAAACGGACGTCACAGCCACTTGAAAATGCCACAAAAATGAGACCCAACCATCTCTCGACCGCCTTTCCCAACACGGTGGAAAGAATTTCCTAAAACAAAACCCTCAAAACGAACAAAAAAATAACCACGAGAGTCTGCTTCTTGGACAAATAGTAAAAGAGAAAAAAAACAAACGCCACGTTCACCCTCAATGGGATGACGAAACACACAGAAAAAGCTGAAAATCTGGCTTTTCATAAAAAAAATAAAAACAGAAACAAAAGTATGTGTGTGTGTGTGATGAGAATAGAACGAAACCGAGAGGAAGCTCTCAACACAATACAGGGTTTCCCACGATATATTGGTTGGTTCCCATCAATTTTTGGTGGATTCCCATATTTTTTTGGTGCGTTCCCACGATTTTTTGGTCGTTTCCCAGAATTTTTTGGTCTAATTGTATTGATATCCAATCGGAAAATACCAATAAATTATAGGATCGAACCAAAAATCTATGGGATACAACCAAAAAATCGTGGGAACGCACCAAAAAATCATGGGAACTGACCAATAAATCGTGGGAAACCCTGTAAAGGAAAGCAAAAAAAAAAAAATTGGCTACGCCATGGAAGGAGGCCTTTTTTGTGTGTGTGCTGGTTAGCTGTTAGTAATCCTTGGGAGTGAAAAAAAAACCGATGAGTGAATGGAGCGGGCGCGCGTGGTCCGGAAACGAAAACAAAGACGTCTGTCAGGGTGAAATTATGTGCATTAGAAGTGAAAGCAACCGAACGGTGGGGGAAGGGTGCATGGACGCACACAAGAGAGAAAAAACAACGCACGTTGCCATCCGTCTGTACCGTGGAATCACAATAGTGGGGATGGAGGGGATTTTTTTTACGATAGAACATCAACGAGAAAGTGAAAGAGAAAGGTGGAGCGACGAGAGGGAAAAATAAATAAAATACATCATGCAATCGCGTAGATGGACGACGCAATAACGAGATGTAATTATCAATTGGATGATGATTTTTAATTAAGTGCAAGCGTGTGCAGAGCATGGCTTAATGACAGATTAAAGATGCCGGCTGGTTCGAGGGGAGCAAGGTGTGAATGGTGTGTCCTGCGGCAAAAGAAGGCTAGTTGTCGCCAGGAATAGGAGCAAAATTTATGGACTGTGAGTTAGGATACAATGGTACGTAAATAATGCAGAACAGAAGCTACTGTTGGCTATTTGGAATGTATTTTTTGTTTTGTGTGTAACAGTCTTATGATAATAATAATTGAATTATACGCATTTGAAGCTTCATGAAATTTGCTTTAACGTACACTCTGCCGAAAATTCTTAGAAGAACAAAATCACTCATAGATTCACTTTGAAGATTCAATCGAAGAAATCTCAATGATGATGAAACGGTTACTCGTGCAGTTTTATTGCCCTCTAGCTGCAATTGTATCTCGACTCGTTGGCGCCCCACATATATGTAAACGTCGATGTGAGTTTGGGAGTTTTGGGCAATGATAGTGTAATATAAATAAAAATAAACTACCCACAATGGGTAGCTACTCCCTACTGTTGCTATTTCCCGGCTGCTTCCCTATTGACCCAGAAAGCGTCTTGAATGGAGAAAAAATTCAAATCTCTTCCCCGCCACACACACACACATTACACCAATCGTATGTGGAATATGAAGCTGCAAGTAAGTGTGACACTAGCTGAATGGAGAAAGAGACCGTGAAAGAAAAAACAGCATACATCGGATTGATAGCGCTACATGCGCTCATCTACATACGAAATCAATCAAATTATGCATCATTTGAGGCTTTAGCACACATTCACAACTATTTGATAAGCCTGTTTTCACAGCGTACGGCTTTGTCGGTGAGAAAAACTCGGGGCGAGGGAAAGCTGTCGCCGAAAAGGCGGCCGTACGCACGCTGGAGCAATGCGAGAAGGGTAGAACATTCCACGACCGGGAGTGATTGAACCGGGAGGCAAAGTTTTGATTTTTTCCGGCCCATTTTCCCGTTTTCCCGTACGCTGCACGGTATGGTTTGGCACGCTCGCCGTGCCCCTTGTTGCCCTTGTTGCGGCGGCATGTCCTCCCGGAAGGAAGTATGAGTGAATGAAATTTTACGATCCAAAGAATAACAGCAAAGCCCACTTACTTACTAACATACATTATACTTTTTCGCCCTTGTTGCGTGTGTGTTTGAGAAGAGCGTGAGGATAGGATCCTACGGTTAAAGTGAATCGGAACTCTATCTATTTTGTCCGTATGACAAGCAGCGATTCGTACGAGTGAGGAGTGATAGTTTTTTTTGCCTTGGCCGACATTTTCCTTCAACCCCGCGACATCGATCACTTCCGGGTATCGCTCGTATGGGGGTTAGATTCGTACGCCTGCTTAGCAAGAGCGATGGCCAGGGTGCGGCGCGCGTTGTCATAAATTGCATTTTTATTTTGAAAAATAACGAAGTGAAACTCAATTTTCAAACCGTTCCGCCAGCGCGAATGGAAAATAACGGCGCACACGGGAACGGGAAGCGGGTGTGTGCATGTGGCATCGAGTGGTTTTGCTCGGCGCGAGGATACAGGAAGGAGCCAAAATATTGATTCACTCGCTGGGTCCTGGCAACCAATCCTTCCGGCCGCCGCACCGTCGCATGTGTTTGAATTCATCGTTAAACGGAGACGCAGAGTATGTGGCCACGGTTCGTTGACAAATCAGTGTCGGGCCCTTCGTTCCGTGCCGTGGCTTTCCCATCCTCCTAGAAGGCCTCCCCATCATCATCATCATCAGGCAGAAGCAGCAGTCCGCATGCATACTGTTCACACACGCAGCCACACACGACACAGAGGCACGGGAAATGCAATTTGTAGTTGCGTTTTCCGGTCGTACCAAATTTATATCCAGCAGCTCTTCCGTTCCGGTCGTATACGCACACAAACACGGTGTGTTCGGTTTGATTTGGGCCGCGGCACACGTGGATGGAACGTCGTTATCCTTTCGTTTGGCTCCGCGCGGTAAGGGGTTAGCGGGAGTACACACTTCAATTGAACGAATTTGGCCTCTCATCATGCTGAACAGCAGAACCCAAAATCCATCCAAACCCGCAGCACTTCAATCGAGGAAGAATTGGTAAGCGTTGGTCGTAAATGGCGAAGGAAGGAAGGAAAAACGCAGACATTCCAGGCGCACTGTTTGCCAACTGTGACTACGGATGTAAAATCAATCCGTCGGGTTTGACGAAGTGTTGTCATGGTTTGGTTCTCGGTTTCGAGCATGTTCAATTGCGGCTAGTTATGGTTCGTTTAAAATGGAAAAATTCAAACATAGCCGAAAGTGTTAGCGGGAACCGTTATAGCCGTACCATCGTACCGAACGGAAGAGAAACTGACGAGAAACGACTCAGGAATGCATAATATCTGTTCTTTAAAAAAAATGATAAAAGAAATCGGAAAATATCATTTCTTAGGAGTCTGTATGGTAAAGGTTGATATTAAATATTCGCTTTTTTTCTGAAGAGTTTATATGTTCACTCCAAAAGTTCAAATAACTGGCAAATTATTCACACACATCCGTGATAGTATTGGTACCATAATCCTGCTAGCATAAACGATATAACGTCGAAATCTTTGGTTTTTCCAATATCGTCACATAAATTACAATTTTATTCCATCTGTTCACGCAAGAAAAAATTACTGAAATTTTTGAACTATTTAGCTAAGTCGTTATTATAACCAAATTTTTGTTACATCGAATATCTCTTTATGTTATTGTACATAACAAAAGACACGATTATGGAATATAATGTCGAAAAACAAGAGTTCATCAAAATAGTGCTTGTTTCTCTTGGTCACATCAACTACTGGCAAAATTACATTTTAAACATCACCATGCCAAACCACTGTTTTAGAACAAACAGCATATGAGAAGATCCGATCCAACGTGCCATTCTAAAACAATTTAAACACATTGTACTATTTTGCTGCTTAAACCAACCGTTTGGAGCTCCAAACTGCAACACTTTGTGCCAATTTCAACGCTCCACGGAACGGCAGTAGCTGAAAAGCGATAAAACAACATTGTAGTTACGTCAATTTTCACTTCTACCTCACAGTTTCCACACGTAAATCGTTTCCCGAAAAACCACTATCGCGGTTTGCAGGCAACGAGGAACAAATTCCCGAGCGAGAATGAAACCGGGACGAACATAAAACTCACACACACACCATGAAAGGGACATGAAAAAACAATCCCCTACCGAGCAGAGCGCTCACTCTCAGGCGCAGGCGGAGCAAACAAAAACCCCAATCTTAAAACGAAAAACTACTTTGTAATTAAAACACTGCAAAAGTTGCTGCTTCGTGTGCCGTCAGGCGGAGGGCTGGCGTAGCTCAAGTTGAGCTTTATTTTCCACACGATTACACCAATAAATGTGCAAGCAGCTGGGAGAGCTGCTTTCAATTGTGTAGCGCATTTTCTCTGCATTTTCTAGCATCCTTGAAAGTTGCAAACCCGATACCCCTGTGTTCAGCGAAGAATGCTCCTCTACAATGCTTCAATGTTTGAGGCGCGCCGTTACTCTTTATTTGCTGTGTTTATTTGTTCCGCAAGCGGGATGGAATTGGCATCGTAAAGGTATTTTTTCCCCACTACGGAAGTGTTTCTTTTTTCACAGTAAATATTTAACTATTCCCGCCCCGACGGATGTGTTTTAAATAAGTTCAACAACTCAACAATTTCTACTTATTTAACAGAATTCACTCTCAGGCAAATCATGCCGTACACCACCAAGCCCGTTGAACAAATACACATTCGCACGACCTGCAATGCATGTACTTTGTATATTTTCCGGTGGCTTTGTGTATCCACTGGCGCATACAGTTGCATTTAGCTGAGTCTACCCGGGCAGGGACGGGATCTAATTAAAATTTCTGACAGCTTCGAGGCGACTTTCGCTCCAAAGAGAAGGAAGAAGTGCTCGCTTTTATTTGGTTTTTGTACTGCTCCCGATTACCTTCTGTGCGAGATGCAACATTTATGCATGCCAGCGCACACCCACATACGAGTATTTGTTGAGTTGTTGCGGGAGGAAAGCTCACATACGAAATTTTAGCTGCTGAAACTGTTTCTCTTCCCAGTGCTATTTATTTTTCGGCAAGAGAATCAAATCATCACTTTCTCGAGGCACGATCCAAGCTCACCCTGACGGCAGCCTTGCGGTTCTGTCAAGCGGCAATGCGTTTTTCATTTCAAGGTAGACAAAGAGATTTTATGCTCCAGAACCCAACCGTGCCACTCGAGCGTTGAATGTTTTTCGCAACCTTTACCGTGAACCGAACCGAACGGGTTCCATAACGATTTCGTACGAGAAACCCCCCCGACTGGGGGGGAGGTGGCTGTTTACATTGCACCCTTGCTCTGCTCCCCTTGGCTGACAAACAGAAGGCCAGTTGAGTGACCTCCGGGCGCCTTGACGGAAGCCATTGCTTTTTATTTCCTCGAGACGGTCGAGATCGAACACGCTGCGAAGTCGTTTGCGAAGGCGCCGACCGGGAGGGGGGTGTTTTGGTCATCATTGCCGCTTTCCCATTCAATCGATCTCCGGTACCCGATGGGGAAACCCCTAAGGGACACATTCAAATGCAGAAGGGGAGGGGGGGAGGGGGAGAGTTTATCGCAACGGTGCACGGGCGTGTGCAACGGTCTCTTGCTTTTATGTCAGTCTCATTCAATTTTCACCTGTCTCCGGTACCGGGGATGGGGAGGGTAAAGCATCGCCAGCTAGGAAGGAAGACCACTCGGATCTCGATGAACGGCAACTGTCTTCGGGGATATATTTATTCTCGACCGATTCCCGACCGCTCAACAGATCCGTCGGAAAAAGTCGTTATCTAGTTTGCCGCTTTCGGACCGGTTCGGCTGGATGCGAATCGATGCAGAAAGGTTGCACGCTGTCAATTATCATTTTAATAGATTTTATGTGACGTTCTAGCGGGTCGGTTCCATCGACAGGCGGTTCCGAACCCGCCCGGAAGCGTTGCTCCGTACCGTTGCGGTCACAGACACACTCGCATGCCGTCGACCCAAGGAAAAGCTTTTATTTACACTACACACGCAGGAGATGTCTGCCTGGCAGCTCAGCGAGCATGCGAAATGTCAAGGAAGAATGTTACGGTATTTGATCGTTTAAATTCAGCGCACGTCATTCGACAGAATTTCAAACACAAAACTGAACCGTTCGATCGTTTGAAGTATGGGGCGCATAAATTTCAATCTAATGTGATACCGGTTGGAAGTATGTGCGGGAGCAATGTAATTTTGAGGCAAAATTTACTATTGCATGATTGGCACGAGTTTAATAAGAAATGCATGGAAATTGACGCAGCATGCGAGCTTTTCAAGCAGCTTCTTCACACATTTGCCTGCCCTCACATGCGGTAGCGTTGTACGAAAAGTAATAAATGTTACAGCCTCATTAGCGAATTACTTCAGGCTATTTTCCATCACTCACTAACGAAGGATGAACCCGTTCCGAGGATAATACAGATTATGCTGCAAACTTTGCGTCGTGCATCGGTTTTAATCCACTTCTATCGCGAAACGACGATTCATCGTCGGGGTGCTGCGAGGAGCAAGTTTTATTTGCGTAGAGAAACTTCGTGCGCTCGTTTTCTTTCATCACCGAAAGCAAATTTATGGCGGATCATGGTTCATATTGTAATTTAAGTTTTTCGTCGGTTTAAATAAATGTATAAATAGAGTTTTCCTCGTAGATGTTTGAATAAAGAGGTATAAATATGTATATCAGGATCAAGTCAAACAGGCTAATGTTCGAAACGTTTCGGTTCAATCACATGCTTCAGTCGCAACTTAAAGTCAGCAGCTTATTAATTATTTAAAAATTGATACATATAAATAAAACTAGGAAAAGATTGCGTAAGCACCCATCGCATCATACCTCAAACGATTTTGTTATTACGGCTCAGCTTCATTATGATTGCGCTAAACCGAAACAAAAACTCGCCTAATCTCTGTCTCGCGCCTGCAAGGTATGCAATGCATTTTACACAGCCTGTGCAAAAACACACAGGATGATAAAATTTAAACCCTACCAACGCGTTTGAGATTTGCCACGCAACAATGGTTCATGTCGTTCGACGACCAGCCGCCTCTCTCTATCTCTCTCTCTCTCGATATGAAAAGCTCAATTTGGGTAGATAAACACTGGGCCCGGCGGCGGTTTGGTTTATGCGCTTGAACGGCGTTGCGTTCTGCGCTGCGTGTGTTTTTGCAGCAAACATCCGCTTCCCCCCACTGCGCTCCAAAAATCCTTCGAAACAATGGACACTTCATTTACACAGGCCTGGTATTGATTTTTAATTTGCACTGCTCGCTGGACACACATCCGAGCCTGCAGCTGCCACCGTTCTCATCATGTTGAGCGGGCGTGTCGGGGGGAACGGGAAGGACAACCATTGCACAATGCAACGAAGGATGCAAGCGCGAGAGTCTCCCGCTTTTTGCCCCCTGCTCAGCGCCTTTGTCTGTGGCTGGCTGCTGGATGAATTCATAGGCAACTTCCGGCCGAACCCTTTCGAATTTGGCTACATCAGAGTAGCAAAAGGGGAATGCATGGGGGGGGGGCATGTGATGGCACTTCCGACGCACACATGTGCTGTGTGTCCCGTGCCCATGTTTTGCTGCACTGCCTGTGAACCATTCAGCCTAATGGATCCGTCTGCAGAACCGAAAACATGGTCGAGCCCAGTGCGGGACGATGGGGGTGGCTGGATTGAGCAGAACGCGGGAAAGGAACATTATAAATTCCAGCCTATCCGTCCATGTGTAGATTTGCTCGGCCTTGCTCAGGTCTTGCTTACGGAGAACGGGGTTTAATGAAAATGTGCATTTTTCTCTCCGCACATTGATCGATGAGAGTCGGGCGATGCAAAAGCGGCAGATGAAATATGCTGCAAGGACCAGACGACAACGTGCACACGCATCGGCCAATGTCAGTGTGGTTGTGCATAGACAGCAGAGAACGTGTCCCTGTATTACGACGGATGCTGATGGATGTTTGAACCATCGGCGCTCCGTGAAAGTGAAAGTCGGAAGATGGCAGAGTGTTGGCAAAGAATCCTTTCTAACCGGGGTGCGACAAGGTTGTCTGTTGCTGTCAGAACGGTACACGAACGGTTTCCGTCTACAAGGGCATGCTGCTGAACTAACATCTTAGTCGACTCTAGTCCGCTAGCAAGGGGCGAGACTGATACATGATTTGCATTTGAGCGATATTAATTATTTTGTCATCCAACGCCACTGATGCGTTTCAGGCGGCCAATTGCTACCTCTGCAACAGAAGACCCACACAAAAGTTCCCTCCACGCTCTGCAGATGGCGCAAACCCACAAGCACTCCCACACACACACACACTCCCTCTTATTCAGTTCGTTCCAACACTGAAATCCAACATCGGGGCGACCCCCGATGGGGTTTGATCGCTCACAAATAATCGTCAATTATTTACAAATTAATCACAATGACAACAATTATTCATTCGCGTGGTCAGACCACGGCACGGACGGCTGAAGCCGAAAGAAGTCCCCAAGCGTTCGCCCTTCCCCATCACCCATCAGGCCCACCAGCTTGGTGGCCGTTGGTTTGGGTGTCGTTTTGCAAACCGTTCAAACCGTCCGGACCGTTGTTTAATCATAACTTTCGATCAGCGCTCGCGCTCGTAAGCAATTGTGTGCAATATCAGCGCACGACTGCCGATGCGCGGGCGTAAAAATGAAAACCAGCACGCACATGAAAAATTAACGCGAATCGAACAGTGGGAGAGCAGTGGAAAGGAAAGCAACCACTTTTTGGAAGTTTTGGAAGCACCCTCGACACGGGCCGCTTGCCACCGGGGGATGGGCGAGCTCGCCGGACGCCGGCCTGGATCGTTGTCGAAAAACTGTCGCATTAAACATGATGACGAGTTAGTTTTTGCACCAAACCGGGTTCGGAGGACCGCTTTGTTTGACCGTTAGGTGCACCGTCCGGGTTTGATGCGACATGTTTTGAGGTGGAAAAAGCGGTTTTTATTTGTTTGCCCTTTTTTCCTGGTGCGCAGCCAGTTTGACCCCTTTATGCTTACGCGCCCGAGGGCAGCAGGTGTCGAGCGATCGAAGATAAAATTTAAAAGGTCCTATGGGAACAGGTTGATAAAGATGGGGGGGGGGAGGTTGATTGGTAGCGGATGGTGCGTTGTTATTACAATGTTTCTGGAACACGTAAGACATAAGTTTCTATTTGTGCTGTAAGATTAAACGGGATTTCTTTTCCCATGACGTCTGATGTGTTCGTTGTTAGATCTACTAGTGCAATAATATCTTGCATATTCAGCACTAAATACGTTCCCTTACATTTTAGCTGCTGAATGCTTTCTAACAATACTCAGAAGCTTGAATGATTCATATGCTCGGAAGACATTGATGCGTAGTAGAACACTTCGTTCTATTCGGGTGATTATTGTTCATTCCCTATTTCTAATTTCTTGTTGCCTATGTAGCTACATGTCAGGCAAAATCAACACAGGCATCACAGGCAAAATCAATATAGTATACTAAGTTCGTCTGACCGACTGATAAAATGATAACAGAGCATGTATATACATTACTGCACATTTTCGTCGTTCAAGTACACAACTCCTTGGAAAAGAAACTGCTATCACACAAGCAGTCTGCAGCATTGTTCTTCCAATGCAACCCTTTTCCAATGCATTAAGTGTACAATGCAAGAGCAGCTCTCAACTGTACCAACGCTGCTACATGGATCCATACCAACCCTTCTTTTAGCATTAACCTCTTCTTTGTGTTCTTTGTTGTCAATGAATGCGCATTTTCAATCACAAAATAACTGATGCGAAAAGTGTAACTCCTCCCCTGGCAGCACTACACGCACACAAACACAGGCTTGTGTTACAATTCCTCCCTGTTCGATTAGATATTTATCACTTCATAAAGTCCATCCACAAATAGCCCTACCATCAACTAGCAGCTAATTTCGCATCGCAAACCCATCCATCAACCGTTCCTCGCCCCATTACGATTGAAGAACTGCGAAAGGATTGCTGCCGCTTATGTGTGTATATGTCGAGTTGAGGTTTACCTTCGTTTTTGTTTTGTTGCTGGCCCGCCACCATGCTCTTTCGATCTGTCCCGGGTCCAGTCCCATTTCTAATTCCTTCTTTTCCCTCCTTTCGCTGACTCGTTTTCGCCGTCCCCGTCCTTAGCCAAACCACCTGTACCGGGGACGTGAATTCCCCGGAGAAATTCAACTGATTCACTGTGAAATGTTTCCGCTGGCAGAAACGTTTCAATTCCTCTGAGTGATAAATTTACATCAATGATGGATACGGCTCGGGCTCGGCATGGCAGCTCACGGGTTTTGTTTGGTTGCAACGAGCCCGGAGTCTGTCTCGCCGAACTGCAAGGCTTGATGGACAGAGTGCCTGCTCCTACACAGGCCTTCTGACACATTCACGATCCACGGCGGTGACATTTATTGGATTGTTCCAATCGGAGGCCGATTTTGCGATGCCGAACATCTCGGATTGCGGTTCCACTTTACCCCTTTTTTTACCACCGGCCATCACAAAATTATGTGAGCCGAAGCGGATAGCCAAACCAACAAAAAAAAAAGGCAAACGACGTGCAGTGAATGTGGAATTTCACGCATTTCCTTCCCGACGCAAACTGAATGGGGATGAAGTATGTACGGCGGGAGATGACCAACCGGAAGAAGTACTATGCGTAAAGGCGAAAGTGATGCTCTGAAGGAGTGTCCGGAGCGAAGGCTACTACACTGTCCTGAGAGTTTCCACTTCAGTTCCTTGCTGTAGCTGGTTGATGTGATTTCGGTTAGCTTCCTTTTTTCAATTTTTATTTTAGAAGTTGTCTGCCTTCCCTATTCGTTCTTTTTATTGGGTATTGAAACAGAAGGCAGAAGTATTGTCCCCAAACGATGCAACACACCAGCAGAGCAGGTTGATGTGCTACCGGGACCGGTAGTGCCCGGTTAATGGCGAACGATAAAATCGCATCTTCCTTCTTCCCGAGGGGTAAACCTTCGGGGGAAGGAAAACCAGCAGACCGATTCTTTGTTCTAAAGGCCGCGGCTGTACCGTGATGGTGCCGGCGAAAAAGTTTTCCTCTTTAAGACTGCACTTTTACTTCCATTCGCGCGTTCCCAAAATGGCTTATTTTTTGTGCTTTGGTTTGTTGGAAGCGAATTGCTTGTTAAAGAAAAGAAAAGAAAAAGAAAGAAACACTTTAAACGGAACGCTCCAGTTGGTGAAGAAAGAAGGAAAAACCATGTGGCCCATAAGCACCTTGGCTTAAGGTTTTCCACCACTAAGCAGTTGCTCCGACGGTGCAAAATCTGCAGCCAATAAAACACGTCTGCAAGCGAACCCCGTCGGTACGTGTGTGTGTGTGTCCATGTTTCAGACGCTATGCTCAGCAACTGCATCTACTGCTGCTGCTGCTTTATGACACACGCGGCTTACGAGGAAGTTATGAGCTGTCCCGTGAAGCAGCGGAAAAATCCTCACCTGGCAGGGATACGTGCACAGGTCATTGGCTTCCTATCTTCATTTGTGGGCTACTTTGCTGTGGAGTTCGCGAAATTTCAGCCCCGTGGCTCCACCTCAGTTTATGACCATGTGAACTGTGTTGTCCATTTTTTTTTGGTCGGTCGGTACAATTTCTGCAGCGGCTCCGATCGTTCACGCCGTGCCGCTAATCCGGATGGCTTCGGAGGACCCCGCCCGGCTACCCGAAAAGTCCCATAAAAAGTGACATTCCCGAACGCGACAAAATCGTATTAATAACATTCATAAAACATATTTCACTAGCGTTCTCTTCAAAGCACGGTCTCGTCGTTGGGGCAAAGATTTGCGCAACTTTTATCGCTCCGTCCGTCGTTTCACGTCCGCTGGACGAAGACAACCTCTCGACTCGACTGACCCGCGAAAGTTTCTTGCAAACGAGTATCGGTGCAATTGCAGTGCTGGTGGGGCTGCTGGTTGCAATGTTGCGAACGAAGATTGAAGAAATATTCATACCTTTTCCGCTGGTACGTCCTTGCCAGTTAATGCAAAAGGTCTCCCGTGGTTCTTGAGGGGCACAGAAAAGATAAAACAGAAGAAGAAAAACACCCATACACCGGTGACAGTGAGCCACTGGGTGTTTAAGTAGCAGCAGCATCAGCAACGGCAGCAGAAATAGCAGTGACAGCAGAGTTTATGATGGCCAAACTTCTCGAGGGCGTCCTAGGGGGGCGACAAACACTTCATCGGTCGTTTATGAAGATGAACTTCTTTTACGATTAAATCGTTATTATTATCATTATTAGACGGCGAAAGTTGATCCTATCCGTTCGCCGGCACTGGTCGGAGCCATCACACTTAGGCGGCAGCAACAGCAGCGTGGCTCGCGAAAAGAAAGACGGATTTCCACTTACAGATTCGCATGAAAGATTGATGCAATAAGCTGACAAATTCATTTCACGATACATTAAAAGTCGAACGGGGGACAAGAAACTTTTCGTAACTAAATGTTTTTTTTTGTTTTCTTTAACGTCTAAAAGTGTTTGCCGATTTGAAATTCATTTAAATGTATGCTACGTATCCAAGTGAAAAAAACCCTTCCAAACAACGTTCAAAATTGCGCTCCAGCACATCAAAAAGCGAAACCGGGAGTAAATAGAACATTTTTACGTTACAACAGAGACCATCATCATATGCACGATAAATTATACACGTGCAACGCTTCACGTGAAGCGATTTTGTCGCGGCAACAAACAATCACATTACCCGCTCCATTTCCTCACTTCCACTGTGTTGTTCTTTTCGGAACAATATATTTTTGTGACGCTTATCATATCGCACACTGTCCGGGTATCTCAGGAAGAGTCGACCGTAATTGCATTGTCTGGACCAACCGAACCATGGGCAAATTAATGAGCAACCCGTACTACACTCTTCTGCACTGAACGAATTGGCGAAGCAATGCAGCGAGAGAAGCAGGAAAACAAAAGTGCAATATTAACACTATTACTACCTCCCGGTGTCCGAAAATTCGGCTTCCCGTTGCACCACAAAGGCGACGAAATGCGCGATGCTGTTTGCCGACACACGTGCACACAAAAAAAGGTCACTCATACAGAACAGAGCATGAACATATGTATCGAAGCACATGCTGCAGGCCAGTGTTTCGTGACCAGGGCAAGCAGCAGGAAACGGTTTCGTGAGTGCACCGGTGTAGAAACAATAGAGACAATAACGACGGGGGAAAGGTTTTGCTCCAACTGCATCATGCTTTTTAATGAAAATGTCCAGCATTTTTCGGTCGTAATAGGTTGCTGACAGAGACACACACACACACACATACGGTGAGCTGAATCATTTACCGAATTTCTGTTCAATTTTGGCGTCCGTTTCTGCCCAACTGGATTGGTGCAATGTTCGTTAAATTTTACGACAAAGTAAAAGTGGAAAACCTGCGGAGCTGCAGGAGGTGTAGGTGATGGTGATTTTCCCTTTTTTCCTGTCCACTCATTCCATGCATCAGTTCCTTTATGTCCTGTTTGTATGGCTGCTGGTGCTTCTCCAAGTCCACGATTGCACCCAACTCTCTGCACTCTCCGCACAGTCTTTCATTCAATTTTTATACGATTTTAATCCCCACACGACGCAATCCCCACACCGGCGTTTGGGATTGTTGCACTGGCCATAACTCTTATCTTTATTGCCATTTGCGTAATTAGCAGCACACGTCGATGGTGATGCTGCTGCTAGGGTCGTGCGGTCTGTACTTCAGGTTTCTTTTTTTGTGGCTCTTCTCTTCTCCTGTCGCTCTGTTATCCTGGACGGTAGTAAATTTTTGCCAATAAACCTATCCAAAATAGATCCGCTACAGGGCAGAGGTGCAGTGCAGTACGGTGGTTGGGAAATATTTTCTATTAATTACCTCCGGATTCAACTGATCCCTGGGAGGGATTAAAGGTAGCCGTAACTTCTTGGCGAAGGAATTACCAAAAGAAAGGAAGAAATGTAACGCAATGAGTAAGACTAAGGAGTGGTGCATATGGTTTAGTTGTTTTTTTTTTTTGGTTAACGAAATTGAAACAGTTTTGGACATTGTTTGTAAAGTGTTCAAATAGAGTGTTCAAGTACTCACATTACACAACGGACTGCTACAGAAATTAAAGTATCTCTACCGTGTACATTTATTTTTTTTAATTCCCCTAATTTCTCCTGACACTTGATGTGCGAGATGGTAATGGCTTCGATTTTCCTTTCCCTCTCCACTAACGCACATGCCTGCCTAATTGTCACTCCTCTGCCCGAACAGGTTTATTGCCAGCCGAAGCTTGTCGCGAACAATTAAGATAGAACCGCCACGGCATAGGCACGAATTAAAATCAACTAATTAAATGTGCTAACTGCCCAGGCTCGACATCAGTGCCCACCCCACCCTACCAGGCCTGTGTCGGGAATGATGACTGCTTGAATCGGCTATTCTCTTCCGCTAGGATTGCTGCTGATCCATCCGGAATTAGCACCGTAAGCAAATGTAATTATCGCAAATAGCATCCGATTGCCGGGCGCTGTCTAATTCCTCTGTGCTTTATGGCCAATCGTAGCCAATCGGAAGAAAGTGCCACCTTACCGTCTTACCTTGCCTTTTTCCCGGTGGCAGTAGAAAGGGAGGCGATGGCAAGAAGAATGTTTTGTTGGCGGAGGGAGAAAACTGGTACTGGAATTAGCTAACACCTCGATTAGAACTGTACAAGATACACATTACTCGAGCGGCCTACAATAATTACACACTTTTCCCGCGTGCAGTCACTCGAGCTAATTATGATAATTTTCATCCCCACTGCTGCTTCACTGTAACTGCTTCCCCCTACCCCCTGAAGCAAGGAAGCATCCTAAAATCGATGTGGATGCCCCACTTCTCCTGCCTCCTTTTTCCCCTTTTATTGCCAATCAATGCCCGTGACAAGTGGGGCACTTGTCGAGATCTTGATAGCCATTAGCTGACACTTGGCAGGAGTTTCGTTTTGCTGCGGGCAAACGTTTTAAGGATTTTTTTTTATGTGTGTATGTCTATTGTGTTGAATACAGACGTGTCAAGATGACACGATGGATTGGTTGTAATTGTGGATAGAGAGGCACACGCTTAGGTGATACGTTTGGGAAGTTTAATAGTGTTACGAGGAATGGTTATCGCTTATCGAAGCTCATTAAAGCGGAAGACTCGTTCGAATGCGGCACATAGACTTATCGGTCATCTTTGAATCCAACTGCTTATAAAGATACTATTTTGCCAGTCATTGGATGTGCGTAGTATCGTAACGTTCGTAACACACTGTATGTCACACCAAGGAGAACTGATGTGGTAAATTTATTTATACAACAAACACATCGCTTGTACTGTTAAACACCAGATGATATCATCAATTTTAACAATATGTTTTCTAAACAGTACTGAACAAAGCAAAAAGTTAAAAAAGAAATATTCAGTAAAATTATGCTGAAAAACATTAATGCAATAAAATAATTTAATTACAATTGGCCAATTATAAAGATAACGAACATGTAAAACGTAAAACGTTATTTGAGTGCTTTTGTCTTAATTCAGACTTATCCATGTATATTATAGTTAATGAACCTTCTACAACATTCTTTACGATTTCATTTACATTTGTGTTAATCCCGAAGAGAAAAAATAACAACAACAAAATCCTTCCATCACCAGCACTAAGTCAATGTTAAAACTATGTAAATTCCATCCAACATTTCAAAACAACCAAACTGCAAACACCATCTCAAACTATTGTACAGTTTGAGATAGTTTCAGATCGACAAGAACAAAAAATTCCATCTGCATCCGAAAGACACTCGTGAAAATGCCAAACTCCTGCCTGCAACCGTTTGAAGCACATCAGAATTTCAAATTGTACATATTTTATCTCATAAAGCACCGTGTATTAACAGCCAAGAGTTTCATGCCAGGCCAATGGCAAAACCTTGAGCGAAAGCTTGCGCTTCCGCTTCACAAGGCATCGGAATGTATAACTTTGAATGCTGCCCCGTTGCTCGTGCAAAACTTTCTTAAACACAGCCACAAGCCATTTCCTTGATCACTTTTCCATCGCACTTTTTCAGCACGAGACGAATCTGTATAATGTACAACCAAGGGTTCTTCTTGTCGAGTTGCAACGAGGATGCACATTTACGCCCGAGACATTTGTTCGGGCTGTGTCGGTCGGTGGGAGTTGGGAAACATTTTTTAAAGTTGATAAATTTCCCTTTCCGGTGCAATCTTTGCAAAGCGCTGCGCTTTCTTTGTGTATGGTACAACCACCCTTCCACCGAGGCAAAGGCGGCAAGAGTAAGGATCGCAACTGACGGATGGCAAAGAAAATTGACCTTTTCTAGGAAGAAAGTTGAAGACAGAGAAAAAGACTAAAAAAAAATGACCAAACTAAAGGATTTTGACACGTTCTTCGTTGCTTCTACTGACGACGGCTTCCGTGCGTCAATCTACCCGGGCGGTCGGAAACTAAATTAGCTACCCATTTTCACCCACCATCGCATCCCTCCTCTCAGTGCTAGAGAGCAAACGAGAAATCATGAAGCAGCACATCACCTTGCGCTGGCAGTCGCGCAGTTTTAGTACGGAATTCCGTGCGCTCGTTAGCAGCGTTGATTGTTTGCGTATTGCGCGCTACATGACAGGTATGCGGTGCACGCGACGCCAGGAGCCACGCTGTACAGTGTAATAAAAAAAAGAGATACTAACGATGCACGGCACGATACTGCACACAGTCGCGTCATTCATCACCTGTCTTAGATCGGCACAGTAACCGCGGTGGTGCATCTGCAACAGAAGCGCCGAATGTGCTTAGCAGAATGACACAAAACTAGCTGATTGGATCGTGCCATTGCACGATGTGTGAAGGAGAGGGAGAAGGCACGCATCTTATTTGGCAGCTTCTATGCAAACTGAAACCATTAGTAGAACATACGGGTAAAAACGGGATGATTTTAGCGACTTGTGTCTGACAGATGCATCACTTGTAAGAAAAGTGAGTTTATATATTTGACTATTTTAGTCATGTTGTTGTCATCACGTTCTTCATATTGCTAATGCCTTAAAAAATAACGTAACGAAAGGTGGCAAAATTACCAAAAAATTAAAACTTCTAATTTCCCTTTCCTTCAACTACATCTGCTAATCCGAGCTGCAAACCTTTTTTCAGCTTCTTCTCCCAACAAAACCCAACAGCAGCGTGGAGTGGCGATCAAAAATCACAGTTACTTAACCGTTACACCACTTCTAAATAACCGTAAAATTTATGAACAACATTTTTAATTACAATATCTTTCCCACAACTCCGGCCCCGCCAGCACACCTTGTGCGGCTGTGAAAAGACTCGGCTTTGGTCCCAAATTATTCCCAACGACCAAACGTTGCTAAATGTACAAGTCTAAGCGTCTAAGCTTAAAAGGGACGAACCGGGTACTCCGCTTACTGCTGGCGCAAACTGGATGCTAGTTTAGTGCACTTATTTAATTAATCCTTAATTAATTTTATTGCCCTTTCTCCGTTCGGTGTGCTTCTCCCGCATGACCGCATGTCGTTCCCGGGGTACCGTTCGTTCATCCATCTTGATTTTGATGTTGTAGATTTTTTCGTAGGTATTGTACATTTTCGGGCTGTTGCTTAGATTAACCCTGCCGACCCCACTGCAGTTCGTCGTCCTTTTGCAGAGCGAACATGATGGAATGGGTCCATTTTTATGTTTGGGATTTTTTTAAACATTCATTGCAAAACATGTGTTTGGAGTCTATAGTTTATGCATCTAACCAGTTTAGAAATGTATGGAAACAGTTATTGAACTATTTTTTTTAAGACGAGTAAAAAACATAGCTACATAATTGAAGAAATCTAAAGTAAACAAATTTAAAGTAAAGTAAATCAGCCAATTATATGCAATCTTACCTGTCCTGCAATGTTTAGTAAAGGTAGATTCGATACGATTCTTCCCCTTATTAGTGATACTAGTTCTTACGAAGCCGAATGATTGATAAGCTCCTAATTTGTTTTCTGTACCACAAAAAGGACCCAGGACCACTGGTACAAGAACAAAAGAGGATTAGTTAAATTACTTTATATTGTTCCATTAGCCAGCCATTGCACCATACAACACACACACACACACACAAAAGAAAATACAAAAAACATCTCTACAAAAAACCTAAAGTCTGAAGCGGCGCCACAAACGCCTTTTTGCGTAAACTTACGCGAATATTAATAACGTACAATTTATGAATGAAACTTTACGACCATCGTCACGTACACACACACAGAGGATGAAAAAAAAAACGAGAACAGGAAAAAGTGAACTGGGGAAAAAAACGCCAAGCCAACCGGAACGCACACAGAACAGTTTGGAAAAGTTGGTGTAAAGGTGCAGAATTAACTCCGTCATAAGTTTAGATTTCGCGCGCGCTCCTTGTCCCGTGCTGCCTGCCCGTGGCTGTACTTTCTTTTCCCCCCTTCTTGCTCCCTGGTGGGTGATTAGTTCACAAGGTGGTCGCTTACATTCGGTAAGTTCATTTGCTGTTGCTGCTACATGCCGCTATCGTTGTTGCCTGTCCCCTTCCTGTTAGTCGCGGCTGGAAGCAGAAAATGAGAAAAGATGATTGTTACGGTAACGCTGTCTTGCGCGGAGGCAATCTTAAAGTTTTAATAAAGTAACGCAAGAACAACACCAAAAAAAATATGCAGAACACCTCGACCGGGATGAAGTATTAACCGTCCCCCGCCCACCCGGGTCTCTGCGCTGCACATGCAGTGTAAACATTGCCAAACACGAAGCGGGGAAAGTGTTTAGTGAAACGATCATAAAAATGTTCGTGTTCTTTGAGGTGTATCAGTGTTTTCACACCTCTTCGCGCAAACCTTACGTGAAGCGGCACGCGCGGTACTACGAAAGTTTTTGAGAACGCCCACAGTTGGTGTGGGTGGTTAGGCGGTGGCGTGCCTAGTGAGGTTAATTAAATTATGAGCCCGAATGCGCCGCACAAAGCGATACAGAGATTAGCAATATCTGTTGTGATTTAGGTTCGAGGGTCACTAGAGCGGCTCAGAAGCGATAGCACCAAATAGGGGGAAGAATTATGAGGCTAAATTCAAAGTTTGGCTGTTTGTTTGTTTGATGCAAGTGTAAGCAATTGTTTATTTAAAAGTCTCACTTATATGCGACTGCAGCCGTTCGGTGGACAGATTAATAATCAAACTTCAGTTTCTCCTGGATAGCCGAAAGCGTTGCAGATGTGGTTTTTTATTCGCTTCTTTCGCATAACACTTGATCCCGTGACACCTAACGCCAGCGGGTTGTGAACTTTCTAACCAGACGCGACGCCCTCCCCCAAAAGAACGACCAAAGGCAGAGCACGATCAAACGAAGCCGGCTGGAAACCCGGTACAGACTGTTTAAATTGCGCCCGGAAGGTAGACACATGATTTACCATCGCTACAACCCCATTGCGCTTCACTCGTGCGCACGGGTCTCAACCCTCGAAGTCCTTTCCCTCCATCACGGGGCGGGACGAGAAAACGTGATCTAATCTAGCAAATTGCATACTCGAGCAATGCACCGCAGTCGTTGGTTGGCAGCTGGAACCCTCCAGAGACGGGAAGCGAGACACACACAGCGAAAAACAATCGCGCATCAATTGTCGCCCGATGGTTTTTGGGGGGTTTCGCCGTTGTAGCGCGGAAGGCGCGAATCAGAAGGTCGACTGTGTGTATGTGTGTTATGCAAAATCGTGCATTCGCTCCGGGCGACAGAACCTCGTACCGCAGCAGTACAACTAGATACGGTTTAAAAAACGTTCTCACACCGAGAGAAAGGTCCTTGTTTCATGGCATGTTTTCGCATGAAATCGTCGCCGCAATAATTTTCCGATAGGATTGACCATTAGAGAAGCGAGCGGTTGCTGGGTTGGGATCTGGAGGATGGTTTTCAGGCCAGCCCGAGGACCCCATAAACACACACACACACACACACACACACACACACAGTTTGCACAGCGTTTTCATGACTAACGATTATTGCACCCGGTCTCGGTGGTGACCGTTGGACTTGAGAGAGGAAAAAAAATGGAATGGAAATTCCCACCCAAAAAACGGACACATATGCTTGAGCACACGAAAATGGGCGATAACGTCCCCGGGAATGGCTAACGAGCTCGGGTGCTCGGGTGGTGGTGTAGAATTTTGTAGTTTGCACTTGTTTATTTGTTACGAATCACTCTCCTGTGGGCAGAATTTAGCTGCACATCGGGTGCCCGCTGCGGGTGCGGCACTATGGCATGGTTTTAGAGCGGATTGGAGAGTGCCTTTTTTTGGTTGCAGAAGTAAAGATGATTATCCGGCCCTGGGTGTATTTGTGTTAGTTTTTACGGTGTGCCTTATCACAAATAATAGCTGAAAATCTGAAAATCAAAGGGTTTATAGTTATTGCTGTGCGGCTGGTACACTTTCCTTTGCCAATATGTAGGAAAATTGACACGATTTTCTTTTATTGTGCCATTGGAGGGTTTAGTACCTTTATTTGGTTTCATCGAAACAGGGATGAGTTTGAAAAATAGTAGGGAATTTATATAACTATGCAACATTCGTGTGCAAAATAAATTTTAATTCAAAAACTAAAAGATTAGTAAAAAGCTTTTTAAGGATGTTTAACTGTCTAGCCAATATTTTGGAATGGGCCTTACGATATCTCACCAGGTAACGAAAATGTTTTGAATTTGATTCTTTTATGATTCAATATATTTGAATGTGTCCCATCGTTTACAGACTTTGTCTGATTATTTTCAAACCAAATGATAGAAAAAAATGAAAAATTGTCTTTAAATCGTGGAACGAACTCAAAAACTTTGAGAATCGTTATAACACAGAATGTTTCAAAAAACCTCGTTAACCCCTTAATAAATTACAATATGATATTTAATCATTTGACTGCAACTAGTTCATTGCTACGACTAGAACATACGTTCAAGCAAGAACGCTGTTGAACCTTGGAGCTTACAAAACACTGACTTTCGCTGGAGTAAGTATATCACATCTGGCTACCAGCAATGATTTAATGGCTTCGCCCAAGACACCTACACTCAAAGTCACCAAACAGCAAACGGCGCTGATCCAGCACGGAAAGACGGCGTGTTGTGGGTTGTTTGTGATTTACTGGCTCGACCCCAAACCCGTATCATCTGCACTTTTGCAGCCTGCACTTCCGAGACGCAGCAGGACGTCGGTTGCTGATCTGTCGCATAAGCTTCCGTGTTTACGGTAATCAATTTCCCCCCCAAATGCTCTCCACTAATCGACCGCAACTTGGGCAAACTTTCCTGGTGCAACGGCAGACGGTAAAACAGTGTAGCACAAAGCGTCAACGAAAACGACCGGAAACAGACGATCGATCTCGAGAGCCATTTGCAAGGCCTGGGATTACGACGATAAATGCCCGTCCGCACACACACACACACACACACACACACACACACACACACACACACACACACACACACACACACACACACACACATACACACACACACTCACACATCATGAACGTACATTATTACTTGCCCTTCGCACAGAATCACATATGGTTTTCGATGCGCTCCATCAATATGGTATGTCCTTTTGGGCAACACCAAACACCTTGCCTGTCCCTGTTGTTTTGCAGCGGGACAGCAGAGTGGGGCTTCTGGCAGCTTACGGGCAGATTCATCCCAACAACGAGGGACTGTCAGGAACATAAACACACTCTCCTCTCCTCTTCTCTCCTCTCTTTCTTTCTTCTTCTTCCGATGCAGTACCGTAATTACCATAATTATAATTTAATATTTTCACATTATTTATCGTTATGGTTATGGTGATCATTAGAACTTTGTGCGGGGAACTGTTACTTGGGATACATCTTATGGTCACCGCTACACCCCCGGTAAGCCACTGTCAGGGGGGGGGGGGGGGAGAAATTCAAGAAATTCATGTAAGATTTATTCCAACAGCTTACCTCACCGGCCAATAACCTTCTCGAAGGAAGAAAAGTCTCTTGCTAGAGAGAAAAATCGTATCGCTTTGTATGGACGGGCAAAGGATACAAGAATCATCCAGAAACACACTAGCTGCAACTGGTTCTCAGCCACCTTCTACCATCTCCCCCCGGACCGCCAGCGACCGCCATTGACACGGGACAGAAACGACTACATTTGCAGTTAATATTAATGGTTGGAAAAAGGGACCGATTTTGACCCTAATTAAATTGCACCAAACGCTCTACCGACCCGTGGTCGAAAGGCAGCGCTTTCGCTCGATTGCGCCGGAATCCTACACCTTGTAGTGCGCACATCTGGTACGACACACACACACACACAAGGACAGCCAAACAATATCAGCCAAATTTTTCTGCCTCCCCCTTCGGATTAGGACGCGGCGGTTCGCGACCGTGGCAAAAGCCCTTTTTCCAGCAAATTTCGTAACGCTTGTTGAACCAATTTGCGCCATGCCATTGACACTCGCCACGCGCGCACACACACACACACGTACACCGCAGAAGTGGCGCACGTGTCACGAGGCGGACCATTTTCCCGCAAACGGACACACGTATGCAAATTGTCACCTACGCTGCAAAGGCTCTTCTTCTGCGGTGGGACGCTGTGACGCGGCTAACATTGGACCCCAGTAGTCGGCTAATGCCACGCACCGAGAGCAATGCAGCGAATTGGATACAATTGGCGGATGATCACGGATCCCAGTAAATCATAAATAAATTATTAGCTGCTGTCTGCGTCGTCCTCGGCAGCAAGCCGAGGGGATGACGGTACCCCGAATCGCGGTGTAGCACACGGTCGGAATTTCACACCATAGGACATGAGGGCAGAGTGCGAGTTCTTTCCAGGGCCCGGGGAAATCGTCGTGGCTTCTGGGCTGGAGTTTGTTTGTTTCGATCTTTGGCGGGCTTACGGCGAAGATTTATGATACAGCATGCAAATATGTTAAACCTTTCAAATTTTAAAGCATTTTTTAAGTCGTAAAATGCACATTAAGCGTAATTAATCGTTTTGTCAGCCTAAATGCTTGCATTTTGCAAAAAAAAAAAAGATTTTTCAAGTTAAATTGCTCAAGATTATACCACATCAATTTGTAATGTATGTAATGTACCACATCAATTTGTATTAACTTTACTGTACATTGAAAATTGTAATGTTTTTAATGATCTGATCAGATCAAATTTAAAATAAAATGCAAAGCAAGTGTACAGTTTAGCCCAAATAAAATGGTTTTTGGAAACTACTTTCGTTTTCCACTCTGTTTTTCCCCTTTCTATAAAGTGCTTTTTTTATAAAAAAAAAGAAAGAAAAAAAGAGAAATCTGTAATCCCACGGTCGTTCGATCGCATTTTGTACCTCAATTGCATGGTTTATGCGACCGAGCATCCCGCTTGTTTTCCCGTTGATTGGGTGACATGCAAATTTTGGCCACAAAAACCACCGAAAATCAACCCAAACCTTTGCGCAGAGAAGGGCACCACTACCCTCCGACCGTACCTAATTTGGGTTACCGTTTTTCGGCCCATCCTTTACACATATGCAGGGACAGCCTTTGAACGGACGCGCCCTTTGAGAGGGAAATGCATACACACACACACGCACGTACGCACGCACGCAGGTCGGATCACATATGCCGCGCAAACCGGTGCTGCTTTTCCGGTTCACTCACGCGCAACATGCGTTGATTTTGACATATTAACTACCGGGTGGCTAAGCAGCAGCAGCAGCCGTCGTGGGTGGGTAGAAAACAAGGGAAGCTTGTGCGAAGATTTTGGGTGGAAATAAATTGCCAAAAAAGTGCGTACCTTCCACGAAACCAACACCAGAGCAGTACGCGAGTACCGGCGAGGGCGACTATAATTCAATTGCAGCTCACGCATTAAATTGAAGCACATCAGTGGCGACGACGGTGGACAGTTTCTTCCCGGTGTGCTGGTAGGGCCGAAAAGGGGCCATTATTTTGCATGCGACGGAACCAATTCGCGAATTTGTCGCCCTTGTCTTCCCGTTGTTTATCCTTTTTACCACATCCATCATCATAAATGCGAAAGACCGGGGGAGGAAAAACCAACCATGGGACCGCTGCGAAGGCAATCAAAGGACTTGCATATGTGTGACCGTGGCCCTGCTGAACGAATCCTTTGTGATTAGTTTGTGCATCCCCCGTGCGACTAGGCCCCGGTACACCCGGTTGCGTGTCGGAGCACCGGTAAGAAGGGATTTTAAATTCGTTGTTTTTTTTTGCGCTGAAAATACCCCAAAAAAGACGGGGATGTGCGCTCAACGAAGCGTGCCGAAAGAAGGATTTACCCGTCAGAGGACGACAACGCCTAACCGAACAGGTTGCTGCGCCGGGCAGCAGAGTGTGCACACGGACGTTGTGAACCGGAACCGGATGATAAGCATCGCGCACGCTACACACTCGCACCGACTCGTTATCGACGGCTTCGTCCGATGGAGATGCGTTGTCGTCCACCATGCAGGCCCGTGTCGCCCCGAGGGACATGTTCGCGAACGGGCTCTTCTTTTTTGCCGCGTCATCATCAAAGCAAACAATAATTAGGTTTATTTTAAAGCTCCCACACACCCCATGACCGGTGTCATAGGAAGAACGGTAGGGAATGTTTGCACCAGGAAGAATTGGCCAGGAACGCGCACCCCTTCGTTTTTCTGACCGATAAAGCAAAGGGTGCGCAGTGTAATTTGATTATGACCCGGGCCGGGGCTCACCGTTACATATGGTGTACCGCGTACGGACCTTGCTGGACGCATTTCGTTAGGGAAAATCCTATACAACAGAAACAAAAAAAAAAGAACGCAATTTCTATAACAGGCTCACGCTGCTGTGCAAGATCTTTTTTAACTTCATTTTTGTACCACTGACAAAGCGTCCAACTTTTTAACATGTTTGACCCTGAAGCGAAGGCGTATCTTATTCATTGCATTCATTCATTCACTCACTGCAACCAAAGGGCAAAAAAAAACTGATGCTCCAAACCCTTCCGCCTTGTATCATGTGCACGGTGGAGTTTTGTTAACGTTAGGTAATGGAAATTTTAGAACATTTTGTTTCACTGTTTGTTTGGTGTGAGTGTTGCAAAAAACAAACTTCGGAACAGCAACAAAAAAATCACCACGGCTCTATGTCACGGATCAGCTTCATCATTGATTCATGGAGCGAAAGAATCCTACTTCAACGGTGAAACACCTGCCTGTGGTGCAGCACTGTCGACGCGATAAGCTTTGGTCGAAAGAGGAAATTTGAGCTCAACGGTGGCCGCGGGTTTTTGGGAGATAAAGTAGAACAGGAGCAAAATTCGTCAACAGCGGCGATTGAGTGTGCTGTAGAGTTGTTTTAATAAATACAAAAAAACACACACACATACACACAAACTCCACAGTTTTCAACGTGCATGGGAAACGTGCACGGGCCTAAACACATGCGCCAACCGAAAGCAGTAATCAAACGCAACGAGTTGGAGGTTGAAGTGCCGCAGACGAACCTGGTGCCCGTGTTGGAATGTTTCGATAGCATCACAAACCCATCCCGGGATCTACCGAAAAATCGAAATGCAAGTGGAAAAGCAAACACATCCACAACGCCGAATCACGACCGGCTCCTTGCCCAGCGATAGGAGATGCAGCAGCAAGAAATAAACCGAAAAAAACACTCTCTCCATCACCATTCTCTTCGGCTGGTTTCAGGACGAGATGCGCCTTCTCAAAAAAAACCCTTTCGAATTCCACCCAGTGCACAATGGGCAGTTTAGAACAAATTTCGGGATAAAATTATTTTTGCAGAAATTGTTAGTTTTTATCGTTTGTAGTAAAGTGTTATGATAGTAAATAACATTTCATATGTAGTTCGCATCCATACCACCAGGTGGCGCTTCATAAAATAGTGTTTTAAGGGATCTTTGCATTGTAATTTAAATTTTGTGTGTTTTTTTCTTGTATTTGTTGTTTCTAATAGCATAAACCATTTTAAAATATACTGTAATGTTCCATAATATATGAACAAAACATAATAATTTTGAATAAGATAACATTTTCTGCTCTGCTATAGGACAATTGTAGCTAATTCTTATCACTTTTACTCACAGGTAGTAATAAAAAAAATTACATACACAACTTAGGTGGATGCTATTACAAGCTCCTGACGTCTAGTTCACATTTCTAAAGACATGAATAAATGCATATAAATAATTAGATAGAGCAGGTACATTAAAATAAAGTAGTTCTCAAATTCGTTATGAAAAGCAACCCATATTGTTTGTCTTTGAATTCATCCAATACTTTTCCAAGTCCTGTACTGCCTTCAGAAGGGGTAATAAAACTAAAAATCCGATGTTCTTGGTTTTAAAACTATCCAAAATTCAACGAAAGCTACAAACAAAGTATTTACTTCATTTGTAAAGTTAAACTCTGTCTTTGTTTTAGTGCGTGTAGCTACTGATATTGAACTGGTTAACGAATCAGAGGAATACAGCTCATTATACAAAATGTCCTTCTGGATACATTTTCTTTCTTGCAAAATATTTTTTGTAGCATACTCCCCTCTATCCTTATATTTAGTTTGTCATGACTTTTGGGAGTTTCTTCTCCCAAAACGCCAACAGATGCTTGTGCATTCATAACATTTTCCTGTTATGCGTATAATTTTAGAATTATTTTCCTTACATCCGTCTATAATCTGGAGCAGGACCAAAAGGTATTTGGTTCTGATTTGCTTCATTATATTTAATAATAAAGTTAGGTTAGAATAGAAATTTACATATTAGATAAGCACATGAGCTGAAACTAAGATACACAGCTTCGTAATGGAAATTAAAGGTAATCAAAAGCACGTAGAATATATTTTTGTAGAATACACTAAATACGCTACACTAGGCACCTATGGAGCCGCCTAGTTACGCATGTGTCTGTTTTTAGAAAAAGTTGATGTGAAAAAACTTCAATAAAATTCGCGTTCGCAAACTTTCGCAGAATATTTCTTCACAGATTGATAGTATATATATTACACTATTATGTGACATATATGAGACAACGCCACTCTACGCCACTTCCATAATGGCATCAAGTCAAAAATTAAAATGATGAAAATTTTCGGGAAGTTTTTTCAGTTATTATCGTATATTTTTGCATAAAATTAACTTAACTCAAAATCTTTTATGTATTTATAAAGCTGACTAAATATCCTTTTTAAAATGTCTAAACTTATCAAAATCGGTTCATATTTGAAAAAGTTACAAAGGTTCAAAGTTTTCCAAAAAAGTGAAAAATTTTCTGCGTTTTTTTAACAAGTCTCGACTTTGAGAGGTCTTTTCTAGAGAACCAGAAAAGATAAAGAGCTCATATTTGGTATTTTTCTTAGTTTAACCCTTAGTATTAAAACCTATTATTTGGAATTGCTCTATTACAAAGTTGATTTTTTGAATTTCATCCCGGCAAATGCCCATTGTGCAGTGTTGCCACACCGACAGTGGCCGGCAGGGGTCCGGAGGGGGTTTGATGGTTTATTCATGCACTCATGCTTATGCTATGGTGGCTGGAGATGAATTTAGAATTCCCGACGTGCGTTTTCCGGTGCTCGCGCGATTCTTCCGTGCCCGCCGGTTTGAAAGGATTCAAAATTGAAGTTGAGTATTGGACCGCAGTGTGTGTGTGTGTGTGTGTGTTTTTTTTTGTTACTAGCTCACTCAAAAGCAAACATAGCCCCCTCTTTCCCCCTTCCCGGTCGGTGCGAAATGAAGATTGCGCACCCGAACTGGCGCCCCGGGACGACGACTGGCCACTGTTGTCACGTAAATGTTAGTGCACAGGAACGCACAGGACGCGGACTGTTGGCATCAACGCACGTGTGCGCTATCGTGACGGACGCATTCCGTTCGGCTTTAGCATCAAGCTACGTTCTGTTTCGTATGGTTGTGTCATTTTTTCTACTCCCTTTCTCGCTTTCGACCCCTTACGCAACCAACTCTAGGATTTTTAGGTTTTTTTTCTGATGGTTTGAGTTTTGTTGGTTTTTATGAGATTCCTGTGGTTGTTTGTTCATCTGTGCCTTAGGCTGCTCGTCATTGCGGGAGTAAATTTTTGTCGAGTACTGTTCATTGTTTAAGGTGTTACTGAGACGGTATTCAGTTAAACATAAAAGCAAACCCTTAAAAACTAAGGGGTTTAACAGTTAGCTATGATAACACCGGGTTAAGAGAGGCCGTCTTTAGATAGAAAACTAGAGGGAGATTAATAAGGTCCTGAGCATTCATGTGAAGCGGACCTATAATAGCGAACATATTAAACCTCATCGGCCGGATTTTTGAGTGTAGTCTCTAACTCTAAAACTTCTTACATCATTGTGAACTCATTAAACTGTTACCATTATCTTCAAAACATTAAGGCAGAAACCTCGTTGTACTTGGTTCAGCATTATTGTATTTGTGTATAAAAAATGATTTTTAAATTGTTTAAATGAGGTTTCAAATGTTTAGTGATGTTGCAATTTCGAAAACTGTTTCAAATAAAAACATGTTTCAATCTTTACCCCCATTCTTGACATTCCGAAAGACAAAATATGACAATGAAAACAAAACTGACATGAAGCATAAAAGAAAAAAAAACCGATAAACGTGAGATTTTGTTCTATTATTTTAGATGTCTATTATACTGGTTATAACGCGTTTTTTCTTTCCTAAAGGATCTGTAAGTTTATGATTTTAGTAACAATGGTTTGAATATTATTATTGGATTGTATACATAATAAAAATTACAACCACGTTATAGCATGTACGCAAAATAAACGGATTTCTTACTATCAAAATCCAACGTTCCTAATGGCAGACATTTATCATCTATCGATTCAGATCATCGATAGTGGACGCGTCATTTGTCACACAAACCAACAAAAAATCCCCTTTTAACGTTCCTTACGAACGCCAGCCTCGTGTCAAAACATTTCGCACAATATAAGACCGTGCAGAATTATGACATCGTTGTCGTCTATAACAAAACAATAAAAAACATGGAAGTTGTGATGGGAAGAAGAGCACAAAAAAATCGTCTTCAACCGAAATAAAACCGTAAACTGAACAGCAAATCGTAACCTCCCGAAAAGAAGAACAACACAAACTGCCGGACACTTGTAATAAAACCGAAGGCGAGCAGCAATGTGGACGTTGGGCAGTGATCCCAAACCAAAGGAACCAAGCGCGGGCGGTGGTGATGAAATATTCACCATAAACAATCAAGACAAATGAACAAGATCATCTCCGCTGCGAATGGACGCACTGACGAAAACTATTGCACATTTTCAATCACACTCAAAAGCAACTGACCCCCCAACGATGCGCACACATCGGATCATCGGACCGTCGGTGAGTGAAATGGCTCATTTCCTTGGATGGAAGAAAGGCGACACAACGGTACGGACCAAACGGGGGTTGCGGAGACGGAGACCAAATCAGTGTCATCAATCAAATCAACCGAAAGGACATTCAACGAGAAAGGTTGCCGTTTGCCGGAACGAGCTGTGGCTGTGCTTTGGTATGAATTATTTATGACACTGGCTTACGAGCCGTTCGCAATGGTTTGGACCAAGCGCTGTTTTGGGCCAGCGACGAGTGTCACTCCAGTGCTGGTGTCTGCATGATGACTGCAAGCGTTCAAGTGTTGCAAGTGGCACAGTTGTACGTATCAGACTTCAATTGAGCAATTCACTAGCCAAGTAAATTATATTTAAAACCCAAAGAGCCTCTTCTTTAAAAATCCACGTTTATAATAACCACGGTTGGAGTTTCTAATTATTTGTCCAAAACATTCGCTTCGTTGCATTGAAAAGCGCATCAAACCGTCTACCAAATTCTAAAATTACAACATTTTGATTAAACACCCTCATTTATGATTGTTAGGTGGTCTTTCTATCACTATAACAGGTTAATTTAATTGTTTCATAGGTCCATCATTATCAAACTTTACATTTCTATATCACAGCCCCTCGCCATACTCATACGTGATTGGGTAGGCATACGCGAGGCGGCCATAAATTAGCCCTAATCACCATGGTGTGTCCTAAGCAAACATGCCAAAAGCCAGACGACCCAGGGCCACCATAAATAGCAGGATCACGTCAATTGATGCCATCCGCAAGCTGCCCAAAAGCCTAGATGCTCCATCACCGTGTACTCCTCGCGGAAGGCTCAAGGGATCTTGGCTCACGGCATAATCGACAGAGCCTTGGCTCTTCGTTTGCTCATTCGCGTTCGATACGCTACGCGTCAGAGCGAAAAATCTCCCCTTTCGGCGTCATTTCATGTACTACACACTGGAAAATACGCTTTTCCATTTGGTCCCGATTGTCGCCTTTCCTGCCAGATAAAAATTTGCTCCTCACGAGGGGAAAGAAGGGTCGCCACAACATCGCCTGGAGGCGTGTAACGGCTCCCTGGACGAGAGGAAAACACGCAAGGAACAAAAAAAAGACATCACCTTCTAATCGTTTATTCACGTTCGCCCGGGCTTGTTGTTAAAAGTGTTTCCATTTTTAACGATTTATGTTCGTTGGAGGCACTCCACCCACCTCCACCCCGTCAAAGAGCAAACATTGGTGCACGCCCGCCCGTAAACCATTTTTATGACGAAGCATCGAAATCGTTTCTCAGCATCCGCGTAACAACGGGCAGCGGCGACGGCTGCAAAGTCAAGAGAGTTCTCCCTACCGGACAGGAGCCAAGGCGACGACATGTTTTTTACATAAAATCGAAATAAATTGATGATAATCGAATGCACAACACACTGGCCACATTTTACAAGCGCCAGAAACATGACGGAAAACCTACCACGATTTTTTAAGTTCTTTTGTGGTCCTTTTTTATATTTTGGTTTTTTTGTTTTCTGTCCCGAGGGGGGGGGGGTATTATTTGCGGAAACAATTTAAAAATTTTAGATGCAGTTAACCCACTTTGGCAGTTTGGGTTTATGCGCTATCGGATAAGGGTTGATTTTGATGTTGTCGTATTTTTTAGAATAATAATTCTGTCACACACGTTGCCATGTGTTTCGAAAATGGCAAACGAACTAACCCAATTGTTGAATTATTTAGCATAATGTAAGCCTAAAATACGACAACAATGTTGTCTGTGAATTTTCTACTGGTTAGCTTATTTAATTTACACACATAAATTTAGGAAGAAAATGTTTAAAAGATTAAGCGAGGCTAGTAATAACAAATATTTTAAGCAAGCTGCTAAGCAGCACTTTGCTACAACACATATCAAAGAGAACATTTAAAATATTGTTAAAAGTTTAAAAATGCTACAGTACAGGCAAAACGTTACATTGCAAATACGAGAACAGTGTACAACTACCGGACGCTTGTTTGCGTACGATGATTGGCTTAATATTTGGTCCGATTATTTGTCCACCTGCCAGGACAGGTCGATTAACTAAAAATCAAGCCCTACTCATCTGTGTGCATGTGTGTTTGCCCTACGTCCTGTGCACAATTAGCTTTTCCTTTCGGTTCACGTGACCACGTGTGTGTGTGTGTGTGTGTGTGTGTGTGTGTGTGTGTGTGTGTGTGTGTGAGTGTTGTGGCTGCTTCATCCTTCCTTTTGCTGAGGCTTTTCCGCGCTGCGACAGCATTAATTTCTGTCCATGCTTTATCCGTCGCCGGCCCGGATCGGCAGCAAAATGATTGCAATTTATCCTTTCGCCAGCCAAATACCGCCCATCACGCCCTTCAAGCACCGCTACGCTCCCCGTTTGAGCCAGGAAAATTGGTAAGCGAACACACACACAGATATTGCCGCCGTGAGGGACAGTTTTAATAAACATAATCGAAAGTGAAACCGTATGCTTCGCTCTGCTATCCACCGGGCGTAGAGAGGGCCAGCGTAATGGAACTAACCGGAACCGTTACCTCTGACCGCAACAAATGGCTGTACCATGTTCGGCTGTTGGAGAGTCCTGGGCATGTGGAATGCATGTTCTAACGGACGCCCGTGTACCCAGCTAGGCAGCCGACCAGCAAAGGACCAGCAAGCGGCGATGTGCGAAATACCGGGAAATGAGGACGAGCGCCAATGAACGCAATTTTCTCTACTTCCATTTTTCTTCCCGCACTGTACCGAGAGGGAAAGAGAATGTGAGTGCAAGAGAGGCAGGGGCAGGATAGCGAAAACCTGGCAAATGGCCTGTCCGCAGCGAAATTGGGAATATTTATCTGACTACCTTTCTGTGTTCGGCAGCGCTCACGGCCTTACTCCGGCACGGCACACAGTACGACACATTTGGCCCGGTCCCGTGTGCAGGCACGGGGCAAGGGATGGTGACAACCGGAGGCATGAGTTTCTATCATACATTCCAGTGCGAAGGCAGCAACTATTCTTCTCGGCACTATACAACCCGTGCTCCCCCGGAACAACTAATCGCTCGGCGCAAGGTGATAGTGACAGCGCCCGTGCCCGTGCTGTGTATTGTAGATTAATAAAATCTTATGAAATAATAATAATTACAATTTTCTCGCTCGGTCGGTCGATTCCCTCAGCACAGGAAACTAGCCCCTAGCTGACTTTGCCGTTCCCTCTTCTTCCCCGTGCAAAACCACGCTCATGCTCCAACACGTTAATGGCGCGCTGATACCCGTCCGTTTAGCGCAAACGACCTTCTCCTTAGCTTTGGGACGGATTTTTCCCTTCACGGAAAGTATCTAGCGGAGAGGGCACACCCACCCTTTCTACCAGCCAACGGTTACCTAGCACCACAAAGGAAGAGGAGTGTAAACGAAAAGGGGATGGTTATTTAAGCATACAAATACACGCACCTCGCATATGTGATCACCATCTCCCGCAGTCGACTCCTCCATTCACACAATTAAAATCGAAAGGAACGCGAGCAACGCTGGAGTGGCAAAATTGGAACCAACCAAAAAAGCAATTAAAATTATGCTAAATGAGCTCAGCTCCATCGTACACCTCCCCCACTGCGCCTGACGACTGCTACGAGCGTCCTTTGCTACGGGCGCACGTATGCGGAAGGTGAATTATGAGACTTGCTCGCCACGCCACCGGCATCTTAATTATCATAAAAGCACACACTTAAAAGGGATAAATTCCTTTGAAATATCGTCTGGCCGGGGTGTGCTCCAAGCAGCACACTTTACTGCTGCGTGCGTTTTCTAATATTATGCTCCATGTGTCGTTTCACGACGTGCTACCAAACGCCCGTTGTTTTGCGTGCATTTTCATTATCTACCGTGTATCGATGGCTTCCATCGATATATGCAGACGATCCTTGACGCGTCTGTGAGCTTTGTTCTCGTGTCTGCGAGCTGCATGCATCGTTTTATGGTGGTCTCCTTCTAAGTACCAGTTTGCCCCATTTACCCATCGCAAAAATGAGCTCGTCCAGTGGGTGCCCCATCAGGTGAAAAGTCTTTGTTTGACGTTTCAAATTAGTGCTTTAATGAAGATGTTATCCCTGTTGGCGTGATTGGAGTGATGCACCTACCAATCCATTGTATCGAGTGCACATGAGTTAAGCATCGTAGATTTTCCTGGTTTAATGCATGATTGCTTACAGAAGATAGTTTTCGGTGGCTAACAGAAGATAGTACAGCTCATCATCGTTTGATAGAGTGGCTTCACAATTACCTTCGGAATTGATGAAACATTTACATAAAATGGAGTAGCTTTCAATTTTTACTCGGTCATTGTTTATTTTAAGCTGGAGCATCGTTTGGAGCTGTTTGGTACAACTATTTGAGTACTAAATAAATCTTTTGTACTCAAAATTGAGTAAATTGAGAATAGCCACAAGCTATATTGCTGTTACATTAACCATAAAGTAGTACTAAAACCCCCAGTACTAAATAAATCTTTTGTACTCAAAATTGAGTAAATTGAGAACAGCCACGAGCTATATTGCTGTTACATTAACCATAAAGATATTTTATTTTAAAATACTTATCTAGTTCCACAAATCCAATCGAACCAATCAACCCATTGATTAGTTACATAAACAGAACTATCAAACTTGAAGTCATTTGTTAGTGTTTATATGCAACAACAAAAAACGTAGACCTTGCAGATGTCATATATAAAAAATAATGGAAGATCAGTACATGGGTTGGAATAAGTATGAAATCACTTAACAAAAGCAATCTAAACATAAAAAAGACTCTAAAAAAGGCTAAAATTGTTAGACAAAATTAAGCTGTTACATCCTTAGAAGTTATCTGATAGTACTTATTGAGTGAAGTATCACCAGCTTTATTCAGTGAGTAACTGTAAATCGACAACCAAGTTAAGAATAGTTGTCCGTTTGAATTTTAATCCATAGTCGCCTCTCTTTGCTTGCAACTCCGCACGGCTTCGTATTTGTTTTGCTTTATAATTTTGACCAGTTGTGTGCAGTCAAGTGTAAATTGATTTCCCAGCTGCTTCCTAGCAAATAATGTCCCTTCCCCAATACACACACATACGCGCTCTAGTGTAGATTAAAACTTTAAACTCAACTCACCCACTGACGGGCGGATGAAAGTGGATTAAAAAAGGGACAGTGCAAATCCCGTAACGCAAATACCATTTGACAGGCCCGCTGCCACCGAGTCACACTAGAAAGTTTGACATTTACACTTTCTGCCCATCGTCAAACTTCACTACCGTCAAACCCCTGACACAAGAGGGCAGGGAGAGATTCAAAACTGTTTGCAAACCTCACATTCGCAGCACAATTACGCCTATGTGGCACACATGTGGCCGTGTTTCACGCCTCACCGAATCGGTCAACTCGGGCGAGGACGCTTCTACACGCTCTCCTCCCAGCAGGGAATCTTCACGGTGATTTTCATTGTGACACCCCCCACGGTGGTGTAGCGCCGCTCGGGTCCTGCTGCCCCGTGGAAAAAGAATTCAACCTTGCGTTAATAATTCACTTAAAACGAGCGAACCATTCCACTCCCATCTCGCCCTTCGCCTGAGGGCGAACAACACACGCAAGAAGTAACGGCCGAATATGTGATAACGGTTGAAGTTTTGCTTTGAAGTTGAAAGGTCCAGGGTCCAGGGGTTTCCGTGTGGTGGATTATCGTAGACGCAGCGTGCCAAACAGGTTCCGGTTCCGATTCTAATTGTTCGTTATAAATTTTTGATTGACCTGCAGCCTGCGTCCATCGGTCAGTCAGCAGGCCAGTGGGTTGGGGCGTGTGTTTGAAGTGGTCAAGCAATCAGCCCGATTAGCCGGAAGGGAGGATTGTAAAACTTCCCGCCACACGCTCATCTGTTTACAATACTAAAGGCTACGGTAATTTAAGTTTGACGATTATTACGATGCAAGGATTAGGCCGGATATTGCTGAGCAGAATATTAGGCAAGAAAGTGGTGCCGGACGAGAAGATGAGATGTTAATTACTTTATTCCAGAATGTTGAGGATTAGCAGCGTTTTGGCGTGGAACCTTTTTGAAGCACACGCTGAAGAAGGATACAACGGTAGCCATTTCCAATCGTTGGTATCCCAATTGAATGCATCTCAAACATATATGTATACGCTGCTGCTTAAAGTAACAAACAAACATTCGCTACATGATTTACGGCAGCCTGCCAAGCACGGTACGGGGGTTTGTGTTTGTGAAATAAATTCAATTATAAATGACAGTTCTTTTCACATCATCCAGCTAACTGCCGGAACGTCCTACAATCCCACCTATCTGGCCCTTATACGGCCCCCGTCACCAAGCAACGCACAACATCAACGCGAAAATGAAACACAATTGGGCGATGACATCAAACAAAGCCAACAAGGAGGACCAACCCGGAGATTAAGGAAGCACGCAGAAGGACACTGTTTACGGTAAACAACAATGTTCACCTCCCCCTTCCGAGCGAGCGTATTGACCGGAAATGAAGCCACATGTGCACGTACAACGCACAGAGCAACGAAATAGGGCACGACGCGGGAGGAAAATTGGAAAACACTCTAAACAACGGACGGAATGGGGATGAGGTGGTGATGATGGTGGACAAATGCTTCATCACCTTTTTCTTCAGCTATTTTCACCCTGTTTGTTTCTTCGCACACACACACACATACACACTCACATGCAAGGGTTTTAAAGGCGTTGAAGCGAACAGAAGCCCTGCTAGGATGAACCCGGCCGCAAACCGAGCACAAAACGCAGAGCAAAGATCAAAGGACTGCGGGGAACGTGTCGGATTTTGAAAATATTTTCCAAACAACACCCAATTTGTGTCCGGCTGACCGCTACTCGTTTGTCGGGGTGGCGGCGACAAGCGACGGAAGGTCGCAGGACAAGGTTTGCCTTCGGTTACTGCTAGTTGACCTAATGAGGTGCGTGTCGACTCCGTCGGGAGCGTCTGTGTGACTGTCAACGTGTGTGAAGATACGCTTTTTTTTTGTTTAATAAAAGTCTTGGACTCATGGTTTAGCTGTTTCCGAAAATTCCACAAAATCGATTAAATGCTTTTCTGCATATCGCATTGACCGCTAATACAGGGAATGTACCAGAAGAAATATTAAAACACATCTTTAACCAGCTCATATTACACAATAACAGTGAAATTATGCAAACGAGCAAGATTATCTGTGAATGTTTATGAAATGAACAAAGATACGAAAAAGACAATATCTCTATTGACCATTTTGTACACCAACAACAGCTAATAGCACAATAGTATAGATTTGATTATTCATCGTGCTTGTCTGTCATGAGGTGAATAAAGATGGGAACATTACCCGCACACAGCGATAAACAGGACCTGCCCGAGTGCAATGTTTTCAATTAAACTCCCAAACAAAAGAACATTAGCACCAGAGCTCGACCAGCTGAACCGTACATTTGCTGTTCATTTTTCGTGGACAGCTTTCCACGACCGTTTGCGTTTACTGTTGGAAGAGGAAATAGCAATTTTCCAAAGGAAAACCAACGAACAGAAAGGCAGCACACAGCATCGCAAAAATAGCGTACGTGTATGTGTGCATGTGAACGTGTGCTGCGAAAACATAAAACGGGCCGTTACCAGAGACATTCGTTACACAGCCATCCGAAACAAACTCATTCAGCATTTCTCACCCGCCGCGCCCTGTCGAGGAATCTTGCTGACCCTCGTCCTGTGTCCAGTTGTTACTCTGGGCGACCACAAAGAAACCTCACAACAATCGAGACGACGACCGGTAAGGAGTCCTCGCATCCCCGTCCGTTTTGGGGTGTTCTGCAGTGGCTTCACTCAGTTTTGTCAGTTTGTCACAGGCAATAATCTGTCCGTTCGGGACTTCTGCACAACTTGTACCTTGGCAAGACACAGTCACACCGTCACCTACACCACCAGGCCCGTTGGTAAGGCTCTATGGGACGGGTGTATGTGAGCTGCCGGATTCTGATTATTTATTTATGCAGTCATTCACTCGCTAAATACTGGCCAGCCATTAAGCGGACAACCGAAATCAGGAGGCAACCGGGACAACCCGAGCAACGACAATACCGCTACCGGGACTTCACTCTTGTGCAGCAGTGGTGGAAATTTTATTTACGACTTGTCACGCTTCACTTGCCACTGGCTGCTGAGTGCGGGGCAGGAAAGGAGTCATTCGGCGAGAATGTCCAGCGTACTTACACCACCACCCCATCTGGTTCGTTTCTTTCAAACTAATAAGTTAATTGTGTGCTCAGTGTATACACGGGACACGGCGAGCTATCCGGCTTGATCTTGCTTTGTTACTGCAAGACCATATCCTGCTGCCCTTCCGACATTAATTTGTCTGGAACTGTGTAGAGCTCGAGTTCTTTCCGAAGCCGCACCACACACACACACACACATCCTCCTTTCTTCTACACTGTACCGGGGGTCGGGCATCATTGCAAACAAAGAGACCACACACGTGTGCAATTATTGCAGCAACTAACCCGCAACGAATGATTATTAAAAGATTCTTCCAGAAGTCTTCCAGTCCAGCGCCGCTATTGGAGGAGGACGCTGAAGTCCTCTGTACCTGAAAGCAGAGGTACGGGTAAATCAAAGAACGTTTGCCGTCACGTTGCTTTGGTGCAAAGCTTTGGGGGCGAAATTGGGAAGCTATAGTGCCAGCGGTTAGATGTTAATTGTAACCCGGCGGGTGTTTATCATCTTGCATACGGACACGGAGCTGGACTGTCAAACAAAGGCTAGAAACTAAGCTGGACATAATTGTATTCGACTGAACATTGCATCCAGAAGCGTCTCGGCAGCCGGGAAAAATAATTTGATTTTGGAGCTCACCTCAAGTGGACGCGGGGAGAAGTGTGCTAGTATAAATATATATACGGTCATTTTACTGTGGGGAAGAGAAGTTTAAAGAAAATGGATGGATTATTTAGAAAAACGGGGAAAATTGTGCTATCATAAGCAAGATAACGGGGAAAATTCGAATTGGAACATGACATATGTATCGACATTGTTAAATTTATAGACAATACAAAATTAGATACCTTATCAATACTCGACTTACAAGCATTTCAATAAAAATACAAAATGTTTCATTACCAACAAATTGTGTTTAACACACTCCAATAATTTGAGCATTACGGTGCTACCAGACATACAGAGACAATTTCACGCCAAGTACACATAATAGCCACAATAAATATGGCTAAAACATTTCACGCCTGAATGGATGAAATGGCAAAATTTTCACGCAACCCACGCATGGAGTGAAAATATGCGCCGTGAACCTGATTGTGTGTGTATGAACCTGTCATCGAATATCATCAAATGTCATCGAATTTGGCTTTACGCTTCACGGGGCACCTCGATTATCAATAATCAAACATCTCTAATCTACTTTTACTTCGTATTCAAAGGCGGGAAGGATATAGATATTTTAATATTCTGCTAAGCAAGCGAGAGGCGCGACTGATCCTGTGGCTGACACTGATTGAGATAAATATGGAAGCTTTTATCTATGGTCTCTTTCTCGCTATTGTACTTTGCTACTAATCAAATGGATGCTGTGACCGATCTAGTGTAGGTGACCTAGAAAACAACACATGTTTCGTTCTTCTCTTTCTATCGATCTTTCTAATCGATCCTGTTTATCCGTTTGTGACGCTGTCGCTAGTGTTAGAATATTTTAGCTTTCTCTATCTCACTCTCTCTCTCTCTCTATCTCTGTCTCTTATTGGGCGCTTATCACATGCTCTTATCATACGAG